>CM055898.1:11871290-12470338 GCA_029582155.1 Panopea generosa
TACATCGGTTTTATATGACGGTGTATGCAATCGTAAGGGAATCGAGCAAATCGTTCACTGATGAGGGAATGTAACAATAGCCGATGTAATTGTTATAACAGTTTTGTACAACAATACTACAGTCGACGACATTTTAAACGAAACTCGGGCCCGTTTAACTATCGTTCAAAAGTTTGTAATTTGAAGTAACGAAAACAATGACATACATTTATTTTCACTGATATAATCATAATAACTTCCTTCAGCCAAGTGAAAATACTCCTTTTATAAAAAATTGCAACATTTATGCGTTGATTTAACGTCTGTAGATGCAACCGGTATTTATTTCACTTCTCTCCACCATGGCGAATAAAAAATAAATATTATAATCTAATATTCTTAATCAAACATATATTCTATTTTCAAATACATTATTAAATGCATAAAGTCTTAAAATATTGCAAATATTTGGTTACGCGAACATATTCCAGTATACAGGAATTATGTCAAGTTCCTTTATTCCGCAGAGCTTGTTCAATGTTGCCTGCAGATAGAAACCGAAGCTAGTTGGCGTGAAAATATTGCGTTTAATATCCCGCGTCCCTCATAGACAGACTGAGTAAAATGAATCTGCAGTTTTCTGTTTTTGGCATTCAATGCTTCAAAGGGATATTTAATTTTAACTTATAATAATAATTTTGTATTTGCATTCGAAGCTACAAATAAAACACCCACAAAAAAAACATACGAAAAAAACAAAATAACGGCAGAAAAGCGAATAACAAACCTATGTCTATATCTTTTAAAAACATGGCCTGCTTAACGAGTCTCTGCTCATTTTACGGACAATGAAATATGTTATATTGAAAAATGATAACTTAATATTCATTGATTTTAGGTTAACATGCGATCTTTAGAAGTAAATAGAAAATAAAATAAAGACAAAAATGATTTCGTGCCAAAAAATGCATCAATCAAATAGTTAATAGGATTTATGTGGTTGAGGTTCATGTCCCATTAGAATAATTGACAATTCTGATATACAACAAATATAATATATTCATTGGACCTTAACAATACACGACGTTTCATGAATAACAGCATTTCTCCTACTGTTGCTATATAATGCAATTCAGTATATAAAATCAAATTAGGCACAAACGTAACGTTGTTTTCTTAAACGGCCGACATGTGATACGAAGCAGACCAATTAGACGGCAAGTTTATCGCTCACTATCGAATGTCTACCGTTATTTGTGCCCCAATATCAAATAACAAGTCCAATTGCCACGGGAATCTGTTGTGTAAATTCCCATGTCAAGATTGATTATGCAAATGTCATAACACTTATAGAGTTTGTTTGTCTATATATAAAGCTATTATGGCGACATGCGTGGTCACGGATAAAATGAAATAACAATCATTTTGAGTTTATGATACTTTTAAGCAGGATATTTAAACGAGTAATATTTGACCACATCTTTGACGCGGTGTACGTTATGAATAATGGCAGAGGAAGCTTCCAGACGCATATGCATGAATCTAAGTCAATATTATCTGATAAAAAGATCATTACTAAGCACAGAACGCAACAAGCAGCCTGGCTTTAATTGAACTGTTCATGAGAGGGAATGCTGAATGCGGTAGTTCTAACGCTATGAACATCAGTTCAAGCAGTATTCTACTTTAGAGCCACGTAGTACGTGTATCCTGGATCTAAAGGATCATGAATAGATACCGCAACGCTAAATGTTAAAATTCCGCTGGATACTAAAAAATCCGGAAAATATTAAAGATTCCGGTAAATATTAGAATTTCAGGTTAATATTAAAAATTGTGGTAGAATAATAAAAACATTCCGATAAATATTTAAATTTCCGGTGAATTTTAAAATTTAAATGCTCAACTATTAGACTACCGCTTAATGTTAAAAGTTTTCCTCCCGTTGTTTATAAATATAGTTTTACAAAACAGAAAAAGAAAAATATCAAACGCTTGAAATTACAACTTTGCACCCTTGATTGAATTACGGGTCATATTTTATGAATCATCCTTCGTGGTGGTGGTAGAGGTGTTAATGTCGTTTTGAGACACTTTTATACTTGAATGTTTGCAATATGCACTGACTATCGATGTATTCAATGCATTTGAACAATTTGTAATAATAGTAAATTAATACATGGTATTTTCAAATCATGATATATTGAAACCAAACACGTTTTACAGTAATTATTTGTTTGAAATTTATGCCTTAAAACATTAAAATTGTGTACGTAAAAGCATTTAAATTATTCTGAAAAACTGAACATTTTGACAAAGTGTCTCTAAACTGGAACCAAGAATAACAAAATTGCCAATTATGGGCAACCGTTTACAGACGTCACGAGGACATCAACACTAGATTGGAGAGCGCACATTGCAATAAAATCAATCAATAAAATACTAGCACTCACTGCTGTATTCTATTTTCGAGCTGCCATGCACAAAACAAAATAAAACAGAAAACTAGTTATTTTCTTCATTAAAACTTTTGCATTAGACCAATATTCACTGATATACGAAATGTGTACATATTGACGTAAAGCAACACTCAATTTAATGAAATTAAGAGGTAATTGAGATACATTTACAAACATGAAATGAATTAAACAAATACTTAGTTACGCTATTGTTAGCTAGTATATGTTACGTAACAGACGCTTTTGTTAGTTAGTATCTGTTATGTAACATTCGCTATTGTAAGCTAGTATTCATTATATAACAGACGCTTTTGTTAGCTAGTATCTTTTATATAACTGACGTTATTGTTAGCTAGTATCTGTTATATAACTGACGCTATTGTTATCTAGTTTCTGTTATGTAACAGACGCTATTGTTAGCTATTTTCTGTTATGCAACAGAGGCTATTGTTAGCTAGTATCTGTTATATATCAGACGCTATTGTTAGCTAGTTTCTGTTATATAACTTACGTTATAGTTAGCTAGTATCTGCTATGTAACATACGCTATTGTTAACTCGTATATATAACAGACGATATTGTTAACTCGTATCTATTATGTAACAGACACTATTGTCAGCTAGTTTCTGTGATGTAACAGACGCTCTTGTTAGCTAGTATCTGTTATGTAGCATAGGCTATTGTAAGCTAGTAGTTTCTGTTATGTAACAGACGCTATTGTTAGCAAGTATCTGTTATGTAATAGACGCTGTTTTTTTAACTAGTTTTTGTTATGTAACATTCGCTATTGTAAGCTAGTATCCATTATATAACAGACGCTTTTGTTAGCTAGTATCTTTTATATAACTGACGTTATTGTTAGCTAGTATCTGTTATATAACTGACGCTATTGTTATCTAGTTTCTGTTATGTAACATACGCTATTGTTAGCTATTTTCTGTTATGCAACAGAGGCTATTGTTAGCTAGTATCTGTTATATATCAGACGCTATTGTTAGCTAGTTTCTGTTATATAACTTACGTTATAGTTAGCTAGTATCTGCTATGTAACATACGCTATTGTTAACTTGTATATATAACAGACGATATTGTTAACTCGTATCTATTATGTAACAGACACTATTGTTAGTTAGTTTCTGTGATGTAACAGACGCTCTTGTTAGCTAGTATCTGTTATGTAGCATAGGCTATTGTAAGCTAGTTGTTTCTGTTATGTAACAGACGCTATTGTTAGCAAGTATCTGTTATGTAATAGACGCTTTTTTTTTAACTAGTTTTTGTTATGTAACAGACGCTATTGTTAGCTAGTATCTGTTATGTAACAGACGTTTCTGTTATGTAACAGACGCTATTGTGAACTAGTATATGTTATGTAACAGACGCTATTATTAGCGAGTTTCTGTTACGTAACATACGCTATTGTTAGCTAGTATATGTTATGAAACAGACACTATTGTAAGCTAGTTTCTGTTATGTATCAGACGCTATTGTTAGCTAGTTTCTGTTAAATAACTGACGCTATTGTTAGCTAGTTTCTGTTATATAACAGACGCTATTGTGAGTTAGTATCTTTTATAGAACTGACGCTATTTAATCTAGTTTCTGTTATGTAGCAGACGCTATTTTTAGCTAGTACCTGTTATGTAGCAGACGCTATTGTTATCTAGAATATGTTATGTAACGGTCACTATTGTTAGCTAGTATCTGTTATGTAACGGACGCTTTTGTTAACTAGTATCTGTTTTGTAGCAGACGCTATTGTTAGCTAGTATCTGTTATGTAACGGACACTATTGTTAACTAGTATCTGTTAGGTAACGGACGCTATTGTTAGCTAGTATCTGTTATGTAACGGACGCTATTGTTAACTAGTTTCTGTTATGTAACGGACACTATTGTTAGCTAGTATCTGTTATGTAACGGACACTTTTGTTAACTAGTATCTGTTTTGTAACGGACACTATTGTTAGTTAGCATCTGGTATATAACTGACGCTATTGTTAGCTAGTTTCTGTTATGTAGCAGACGCTATTGTTAACTAGTATCTGTTATGTACGGACACTATTGTTTTGTTTTTTTTTGTTTTTTTTTATTAAGTTTATTTTTTTTTTTACAATACACAAACATAATACATACATTCAATAAATGATCAAATGATATCTAAGTGACAGAATAATATAATACATGTTTATAATACATTTATGCATCCCAAAAAATGTTTTTGATCATAGAGATGAGTGTAAATATAGAATGAAAGGAGGATAGAAAGGAAAAGAAGAAAAAAAAAAGAATTAGAGACAGAATCTATCCTACTATTTGAATACATGCGCTGTTGTGTATATATTTTTTCCTTTTATTTATGAACCAATAACACAGTGGGTCACTGGACAAAAATGGATTCAGAATTATCAAAATCTTTCCATTTTTCGTTGTGGACATCTAATTTATCCTTTTTAAGAGCTATGATTTTTTCTATCTCTATTCTTTTTTGTAGATATTGTAAAAAGCATTTGTAGTTTGGGATGGTTTTGTTATATTTATTAGAGAATATGAAATATTTTGCTATAATTAATATAAAGTTAACAATTTTATAATCTTTTTTTTTTAGTTTTGTGATACCAAGCGAAACGCTTTTGTAATCCAGAGTTAACGGAAGGCCTTTTGCTCTCAAAGGATTTTCGATTCTATTCCAGAAGTTTCGACTTACTGGACATTCCCAAAATAAATGAATAATTGTTTCTTCGTGCATATTACAAAAATCACATAAACTAGAATTTACTATTTTACATTTTAATAAGAAACGGTTTGAAGGTAGAATTTTCATTAAATATTTATACTGAAAATACCTTAACTGTGTATCAATTGTGCAATTTATTGCTATATTATACGTTTTCTTCCAATTTATTTCGGAGAATATAGCTTCCCATTTTTTCTGAGGTTTTATTTCTATACGTATCCCTTCTTTTTGAATTTGCTTCGAATACAAAATGTTATTTTTTGTTTTATTGTCATTAATTGTATTTATGAGATATTGTGGATTATTATTTGCATTTATATTTTCATCCTTAAGTTTATTTTTCCACTGCGCAGGTAAACTATTAATTAGAATGTGATATTTAAAGAAGTCAGTATTTTCAATATTGAAATACAATTTAAAATCATGAAACGATAGAAAAGATTTTTTTCTATAGTCATAAATGTGTTCTATAAATGTTACACCTTTATCAAACCAATTTTTATAAAACAACATTTTCCCGTGATTTTTAATGTAGGAATTATTCCATATTATCTGTTTTGAAATAGTTTCAGTTTTGTGATCAATTTCCAAATAATTTAATTTATGTAACAGACGCTATTGTTAGCAAGTATCTGTTATGTAATAGACTAGTTTTTGTTATGTAACAGACGCTATTGTTAACTAGTATCTTTTATGTAGCAGACGCTATTGTTAACTAGTATCTGTTATTTAACGGACACTATTGTTAACTAGTATCTGTTATGTAATGGAAGCAATTGTTAACTAATATCTGTTTTGTAACGGACAATATTGTTAACAAGTATTTGTTATGTACGGACACTATTGTTAACTAGTGTCTGTTATGTAACGGACGCTATTGTTAACTAGTATCTGTTATGTAACGGACACTATTGTTAACTAGTATCTGTTATGTAGCAAACGCTATTGTTAACTCATATCTGTTATGTAACGGACACTATTGTTAACAAGTATTTGTTATGTACATACACTATTGTTAACTAGTGTCTGTTATGTAACGGACACTATTGTTAACTAGTATCTGTTATGTAACGGACGCTATTGTTAACTAGTATCTGTTATGTAACGGGCACTATTGTTAACTAGTATCTGTTATGTAACGGATGCAATTGTTAGCTAGTATCTGTTATGTAACGGACGCTATTGTTAACTAGTATCTGTTATGTAACGGATGCAATTGTTAGCTAGTATCTGTTATGTAACGGACGCTATTGTTAACTAGTGTCTGTTATGTAACGGACACTATTGTTAACTAGTATCTGTTATGTAACGGACGCTATTGTTAACTAGTATCTGTTATGTAACGGGCACTATTGTTAACTAGTATCTGTTATGTAACGGACGCTATTGTTAGCTAGTATCTGTTATGTAACGGACGCTATTGTTAGCTAGTTTCTGTAGGTTCCCATAAATGTTATTCTCCATGGTGAGCAGTTTATCAAGTTTTAGCCATCGTGATCAATGTTAGTGTCTGGCACAGAGCACAGGACGGATCGATCTCTACTGTATGTAATGTACACACCTCATACAGTAAATTCAGGTTATTTTTCTTGGCTGATGCCAAGATAGAATTAGTTTAAAAAAGACATTTAATATTTTAACACATTACATGTTATATATAGCATTCAGTTTTACTGGTGACAGAAAGCTGCTTCAGAATGTGTCTGGTTAGAACAACAGTTCCTCCACAAGTAATAAGAATATTTTGACGTTTATTTCATTTATTTACTTTTGCTTTTATAATTCATGAACTTTGTCTCAGTTTCGTTTTAATTAATAATTTGTTTTTATGGGCGCGTTTTGTTTCTATTTTATGTGTGTATGTGCGCTCAAATTGTGTATTCTAAGGAGGAGCGAGCGGGTACGGGAAGACGAAGACGGGGTCAGTTTACCGTTTCTGGTATCTACTTAGCGACTTAAACACTGGATAAATAAAGGGGAAATTATCTAGGGGTGGCTAGAAGTTCATGTACAGTTTGAAACGACTAGGGTGTGGTCCAGGAACAGAGCCTCGGGCCCATGATCGGGAGTCGTGAGTTCCGCCTCTACTACGGTTAAGAGTTGTGCCTTTAAGCAAGACACTTTATCCGCACATGCGTAGTATTGGTTATACCCAGGTTATACCAATGTTATACATACCCAGGTTATACATAAGTTATACCCAGGTTATACATATCCAGGTTCTACCCAGGTTATACATATCCAGGTTATACATATCCAGGTTATACCCAGGTTATACCCAGGTTATAACAAGGTTATACATATCCAGGTTATACCCAGGTTATACCAAGGTTATACATATCCAGGTTATACCCAGGTTATACATATCCAGGTTATACCCAGGTTATACCCAAGTTATATCCAGGTTATACCAAGGTTATACCCAGGTTATACATATCCAGGTTAAACCCAGGTTATACATACCCAGGTTATACATATCCAGGTTATACCCAGGTTATACCCAGGTTATACCCAAGTTATACCCAGGATATACATACCCAGGTTGTACATACCCAAGTTATACATACCAAGGTTATAGATACCCAGGTTATACATACCCAGGTTATACATATCCAGGTTATACATATCCAGGTTATACCCAGGTTATACATACCCAGGTTATACATATCCAGGTTATACCAGGGTTATACCCAGGTAATACCCAGGTTATACATATCCAGGTTATACCCAGGTTATACTTATCCAGGTTATACATATCCAGGTTATACATATCCAGGTTATACATATCCAGGTTATACATATCCAGGTTATACCCAGATTATACATATCCAGGTTATACCCAGGTTATACATATCCAGGTTATACCCATTTTATACATATCCAGGTTATACATATCCAGGTTATACCCAGGTTATACTTATCCAGGTTATACATATCCAGGTTATACATATCCAGGTTATACATATCCAGGTTATACCCAGATTATACATATCCAGGTTATACCCAGGTTATACATATCCAGGTTATACATATCCAGGTTATACATATCCAGGTTATACATTTCCAGGTTATACATATCAAGGTTATACCCAGGTTATACCCAGAAATACTTTGAGCGTGACATGAATAAGGTTTAAGAACTTGTTTCTCAATCGCTGTAAAATGAATAAGTTAAAATAGTAGAAAAATAATTCAAGTAATTGTTTCAATGTTTTTAAATTCAATTTCTACGTTTACTCGCTAACAGTAATACATAAATATTCGACCTGAAACTACATCTATTCCAAGAAACGTCCTTTGAGGAATATTTGGAAAACGGACGCCCGCTAGACAATTAGTGACACAAACTTTATATAGTTATACATAAATACTTGCCGTGTTACTACATTTCTATGTCAATGTCTGTGCAGACCACCTGCCACATTAACGTTATTACCTAGAGGTAGATGGGAAAGTCACAGAAATTATTTCCTTTAGATATAGTGTTTTATTGTCCCTAAAAAAATCAATTTCTGAAAGTTACAGCGCAACTGTTTCATGATTGTGTGCTTGAAGCTCTTATACATGTTATGTGATTACGTTTACTGTGCACGGTAATTCTTTATAAATGTTACAAATGTCGTAGTCATATTACCCCTTGTATAAAAATGTCACCCAAGACGGGTTCACTTTTTGTTCATGATAAAAGTTAAAACTTGTCGGGTTTTTTTCTAATGGCAACTTACCGTTGAAGTCGTGATATCTTTGAAGTTTTAGCCAAGCTCGGTCCAAAACTATGTTAAAAAAGTTGACTACCATTTATTTACGGAAAGATGGTCGGTCTACTCCAAATACTACAGTTGTCATATATATAAATTCTAATGTGATGGTTATGTCGTTAAACAATATGTACACAATCAGATATTCATTATAGTAAATAATGTTAAATAATGTTAGATGGATATGCATACACTAAGCAATGATTTCGTCATTTTTGTAGATCCTATGTATTGCATAACTGATCCATTACGTAGGTGTTCGACATGGGAAGGAAGTGTATGATTAGTTTAATTAAGGGCATCGTCTAATAAACAGGACAAATAACAAAGGTCCAAATACACAGAATTAATGTTGAGCGGGGGATTTCTTGAATACATGTATATTTTGTAAGTCATTATCAATGTAAAGTAAAGGCGTTTTGTTATTTGTGCCAAATATAAAATGATATGGTATTCGATATTTTTAAAGCCAAGTCTCTAGATTTATACTATGAGTTTTTAAATGTCCATTTTAAAAACAACCAAGCATATTGACAGCAATTTATTTAATGTGTCCGTGTGTTCAAGATGGTTAACAGCACAACAATGCCTATCCGTGTTTAGTGTAGTTAAATAATAGTTAGATTAAAGGTTACAGTAGAAATAGACACCGGTTTCCTTATAATCTATCGTCATATCTCGACAACACTGTTTTTATCGTAAAGTGTATCCGAAACCAGAAATGCGCGTTCACGGGTAAACGCTCGTGAATTAAGTTTTTATATTGATTCAATGAATGAGCGTCAATAAGCAATGTGGAATATTTGTAACTTTTTTATTCGTACCACAATAAAACTCAGCTCCGTCTAACAAAATTACTTATCCGTCTTCATCGCCGTATTTGTAAATGTTTGTACTATTTTTACAGTGGTAACTTATTTACACTAATGAACAGTTAGTAAAGTAAGCAATACAAATGTCACCGCGATCAATATAAGCATTAGAGGTCATGCACGGAGATTTGTTCCATTTTCATTGTGTTTAATGTTATAAAACAGTCAAATTGGATGCAACAATTCAACTGCTCGTATATATTTTTTTATGTTTTCTAATTTCGTGAGGTTTGCAAGCATTTTTATTTCGCCAAATACTAGTATGTATAGCCAAATGTGAAAGGTATTGCACGTACAAGATACTTGTGTCTGTTGTTCTGTTTTATAGGGTGCACAGTTACCAATGACATATGAATCTAATCGTTGTATTTATTACCCGATATTCACCAAGTTTAACACTATTAATCTAAGTAATTTGACTATTTGATATAATTAGTATTTTGTGACTTTTCCTGGACGTTTTGATATCTTTTCCCTTCTTTTATTTCATAGAAAACTAAGCATTTCATAACTCGTTAAACACTGGCAATAACAGTTCAACCAGTTACTTATTTATATTTTACAAAACATTTGTTTAAATTTTACAAGTTTGTTAGTTCTTGTAAAATAGGTAAATGAATGCGGCAAAAAAAAATGACTGACTACTTACAATGGTTGAGAACGGTGTCTTTCAATACAAAATGTAAAATGTGTTTAAAGTTCGATATGATTGTGTAAATGAAACAGATTATGTGACTGCAATCTATAACTGAACAAATATCCATTTTTAATATTTTAAATATAAAATGCTATTATTATGATATCCGACATTGCTATCAGCCGATTGCGTAACTACTGTATATGCCAAAAAGTTAGAAAACGGAATTCATTGAGACGATTTATAATGTACCACTATAAAGATACAAAAGTCAATTTTCATGAATTTCCATTTTCACTCTTATTTTCCCCTGACAATTATATAACACATGATGGAAATATGAACTTTACCTACACCTTTTATGTATGAAGACCCTAAGTGTTGTATATACATTGTAATGGATGTCTTGTGTATGGTAAAGTGGAAGTTGTTGTAATCTCAACAAGGAAATAGCAATTTGCATTACACAAATATAGTACACAATGGTATCGTGACACCAGCTGTTTTACGAAAACTTGAAGTTTCAGACAACACTACTTGTAACAGCTGACCAATATTAACACACGGTTTGACGTGTGTGTGTGTGTGTGTGTGTGTGTGTGTGTGTGTGTGTGTGTGTGTCGTTATGGTTTTGTCAGATATAGCTCAGCAAGTTTAATAATTAAGTGTTTTTTACCTATTTATTTTACAGGTTACGGACTGATAATCATATGTTGCACAAACTACACCCTTTTCCGGAAGTAGTATTTAAAAGTGAATAGTCAGGGAAATTAAAAACAATACATATTGTGCCTATTGCATTTTTTATTGAATTTGAGCCTGAGGTAAAATGTATAATATCAAATTCATTCATTACAAATATTAGTTTTAAATTAAACTATTTTTTTTTAAATTTGAATTTGCATTATTTAACCTCAATCAGATTACGGCTATTTTTCACTGCAAATCTGACATGTTTATAAATAGATCAGTTGATATGGAGATGTAGGGCTGGGCTTTCCGATTGTGTGTGTGTGTGTTATAAATGTAATGCTTTGATTCTTTCTTGACTATAACAGTTGCATATTGGCATATATAGCTCCAGAATTGGTTCAAAAAGTGTTACTTTCGTACAGCGGCTTATGGGAAATAAATACATCTACCGCAACCTTAACACTCCTGTGGCTTGAACTGATGGCATAAAAAGAAAACTATTTTTTTTAATTTTAACATGAAGTAATTTAAAGTATTTCAATAACTCACACCTCATTAGTGTTTTCTAAACCAAATATTGCCTTTTCACATTTGGTTTTAATTTGCTTTCTTAACATGTAAAAATACCGCATAAAATCAACTGTTTACTATATCGCCATATATTGTATCAGAACATTGACTTTCTCTACTGAATTCAGTGGTATTTTATCTATCATTTTTAGTGCATTCATAACTGTCGTAAACCATCCACAGGAATGCGTATCAAACTCTGCCGCATATTGGTAAATAGACGAGGCATCTAATGTTGATGGATAGATATGATATTGGTTGTTAACTGCTCCAGGACTATAAGCAATCATAGATAATAGTCGCCAATAAACAGAAAAACGTCTCTTATCTAAATCCGAAAATACATTGTAAGTGTGTGGTTGAATTTTTCAGTTTTCATTGCATGTCTAAATGTATATTTAAAATTTAACATTGTATTCAATATTGCTAGTCTGTAAGGCAAAAAGTCTTCGAATTTCATATCTTCTGTTAATTTGGTAGTATTTTATACCTACACTAAATGGAAAATCTCGCCAGGGCCAAGTTTGTAACTCCAAAGTGGCGGTTTTCATAAATAATACTGAAAAAAACGAGTTTGCTGTTTTAGCTTCTTTGACGCAACCTCTGCTTGTAAGGGATCCATCTATCATATAGTATTGACTAACATAGCAGCTGTCTTACAATTGGTAAAAATTCAAAAGCCATACACCTTCATTATTATAGGAAAGAGAACCACGCTTAAACAGGTGCTGCAAGGGGACAAACGAGTGCGTGGTCCAGTGGCAGAGCACCGGACCCAGGATAACAGAGTCGGTGGCTTGAACCTCCGCCACGGCTATGTGTGGTGTCCTTGAGCAAGACACTTTATTCCTATAGTACTGCTTAGTACTGGTTCTACCGGCGAGGACCTTAAGCATGCTTGTCTAAGTTGTATGAACTTGTTTCACAATCGATGTAAAAATGAATAAGTGAATTAAATCAGGTTTACTTTTTATTTATTTCATAACCCCATCAACAGTATCAATAAAATAAAGTCTGGAATTTCATATATTGTACGATTTGTGTACTTTCAAGTTATCCTTCTATTACATAGTGTTTGCCATTGAACGTTTTTAGAAGCTTGCGCCCGAGGTCACACCTTCTGTTAATCAATCGTATCATTGTGTTTATTTTACAATTGTACTAAATTAAATATATTTCCCAAAAACATCTCACCTTATAATTTTTTCCTCCCATCACAATAGGATAGGATACTCTCATGACGTTTTGCATTATCGTCTTTGTAAGAACAATCAGTCATTATACTCCATCTCTATTTGAAATACATTTTCTTTAAGCTGCAGACAAATAATAGTCGTTTATGTAGACCAAATTATGAATTTGAAGTCAATAAAAACAATACATTTCAACTCATGCTTCAGAAGTTCAAATTTTGCCGTTATAAGTACACTAAGAAAACAAAATGAAAATGAGTTACAAGCACATTAAAAATGATGACATACAAAAATTTCAAAAAAAATATTTCATTATTTTTATACAAAACAAGTGCATTTAATAGTTATGGGAACGTTGACAAAACTATCTAAACATGCTTTGTTAATGTCACGCACTTTAATTCCCTAAACACAATGCTTTCCTACATGTATGTTGCTGTTGTTTTATTAAGAAATGCGTTACTTATTTTATTTAAACTAAGAAATATCATTTTTAAAAATAAAAAAAAGTGTCATTTCGATGGTCCACATACGACCGCAATCAGTTCCACAACATCTCTCTTCGTGCAGGATGCCGTGTAACACATAGGTCTGTTACAGACCCTACCACTTGTAAGACGATTGTAACGTTCCCGCTATCAAGTGATGTCAAGTCTAACCTTATTCAGTTGGCCATTTGTCATGGCTATATTGGGTTAACGTCACACACACTATGGACAAGAGTGCATTATTCATTCTTTAATTCGGAAATTATGCAATTTGCCTGTGAAACATAGAAGGGCCGCCGGTTGAAAGGTTTGCTTTATCAGAAATATATTAATATTTTAGTAACTAAGAAGGAATTTTAAAGCCATTTACACGTAGTTTGTATCTTAAATACAATATTGCAAATTTCTTCCAGAAACCAGTGGAAAGTATCGGAGGGTAAGATTGAAAAAAGTGCAGTGTATTATGTCAAATATTTTTGTTTACAATATATTACATATCTAAACGATGCTTTTCCCACAACACATGTGTGATAGATTATCATTATTATTATCGTTTAATTATTATTATTATTGCTATTATTATTATTTTTAATTATGATTATTATCATCATTATTATTTTTTTATTATCATTATTATTATCATCATTTTTATTTTTTTATTATCATTACTATTATTATCATTATTATTATTATTATCAACAAATTTTTATTATTATTATTATCATTGTTATTATTATTTATATCATTATTATTATTATTAATTATTATTATTATTATTATGATCTTCATCATTGATAATCAAAATTACTTTTTAAAGAGCGAACTCATTTTACCTAAGTCCATTCTTCCCCGAGGTCCTCAGCAATAAATTTTAAGTCAAGTTCTTAATTTTAAAAACAAGCAACATATAAGACCATTAGTACTGTTTTTAATTTGCTTCCGCAATAATTTATGACTTCTACTATTTGCAATATTCTTTTTCAACTATAACTAAATGCATTTTAATCTGAATATGTAATGAGGAACTATATATGCTTAAGCTACAAATCCAGGAACTTTAACTCTTGAATCTTGTGTTTACATTTACATGGTAAAAAAACATTTCATGGAATTACACTTGAGTTGTGTTCTCTTAATATTTGCAAATATAGCACAGTATATACATTCATTCAATATTGAAAAATAACAACAGAATGCAAGTTCAATACAACATTATCAAATAAAAAGTATACATCTAATACAAAACTTACTAAAAATATAACCTATAAGGCTTCTGTACTAATATTCTTTGAATTGCCTTACCTTTATTGTATGTTCTACTATCTGACACAATAACTTCATCTATTAATCCAGAGAATTTATGAAACACGACACCACCATTCAACTTATAGCTTAACGCAGTCGATGCGTAGTGAAAAATGCACTCTTCTGATGCAAAGCCTAACAAAAACACACACTTGCGTGCCTAGCTTAAATTATTTTAACACAATTTATTACTATTTCACAAAAGACACCCTTGTACGAACACTAACCCTTGTTTTTTCAAATAAAATAAATAACACGTTTTATCACAACGCCAG
This sequence comes from Panopea generosa, assembly GCA_029582155.1. Classification (NCBI taxonomy): domain Eukaryota; kingdom Metazoa; phylum Mollusca; class Bivalvia; order Adapedonta; family Hiatellidae; genus Panopea; species Panopea generosa. The sequence continues at coordinate 11,886,256 of CM055898.1, forward strand.
TATGTCAATATCCTAGCAGAAAACGAAATATTCCCACTATCCAATATCACATCTTCCAATAGGATTCCGAACAAGTACAGAGTTAAGAACAATTTAGTACCTAAAAGTGGCAATAAACTGTATCCCACGGACCAAATAGGTGAAGTACCCAATAATGGTTACATTAACTCCAATATATGCTTGCCGTTACGCTTTTCCAAGCACTCCACTCTGTAATCACCCACAACTGATATTGGTGCATTCATGCCTCGTCGAATCATATAGACTGCCGTCAATATTACCAATGTTCAAACTTCGCTATCCCAGATCGGCTTCATAAATGTGAAAAGTTAATATGTTTGTGTGTGTATGTTTGTGTGTGTACATATTCAGTTTATATATAATCGGAACTTTTATTGCAAATAAAAAGATGATTACGACGAGCATTAAAGTCGAGGGAGGGATAATGTTCTGGATTCCAATCAAATGATTATCATACAACGCAGGTTTACTTTTTCGTTTTAGAATTTCATGAAATAAAACAGGGTTTCAACAGAGATAGTGTCAGCCCCTCTCCAGTCCGTGTCCTTGATAGCGCCAGTAATGGGTATAGGTTTTAAAGAGGCAACTGAGTCCAATCAGATCGACCCTGTGACGTATAGCATAAGTGTATCAGTGGCATGGCTCCCTTTTAAATGTTTTCCTACAAATATTGTACATCGATTACCCGGATATATATGTATTTATATATATATATATATATTTTATTTTTTTTATTTTATCTTTTTTAATTTCAATCACTGAAAAGTGATCCATTTAATCACCCCGTAATAGGTCTGTGAGGGTCGGGGTGGGCCATCCCTCAACAAACCGTACACGTATATGTATCAGTCAAGTTGTAACATACATTCATATATATATACACTGAAAGGAAAATATATGACTAATATTATCAAAATATATCAAAATATAAGTTAAAATAGAACCATTACTTTTGTAAAAAAAATGTCAATATCTAACTTGACCTCTCTTTTTATAACCTTACAGCTATCAATGGCCCTTTCAGAAGTTGTTCATCAGAAACCATTTGTTAGACGGGTGCATGAACGGACGTTCTCACAAATGGGTTTTTAAGCGTCGTTTTTGCGGCCAGCTTATTACTTGTGTGGCTAAATCTTAGCAACCCGAAAGAAAAAATGTCACACAAAAGAAAAAAAGTCACACAAAAGCTGTTTTTAAGTATGCAGAAACAGCCACATTTTTTTTCAACTGTTTTTTAACCGTCCAAATAATGACTAACCCTAGGCATATAACTTCCTATTCGTGTGTGCGGATAGATGCCTTGAAAAGACGGACGGACAGACACGGGTAATAGAGAGTGCACCGTTCATATTCTTCGAATTGCGGGGTCCTAAACAGAAATCCAATATCACTTATATTGTCTTACTGGGACATGTAACAATTCATATTGTATTTGTTAAAAGGTCAATATAAACATGATTTTGCATAATACAATACAATATTAGCATATATTGTTTATTTGTGAAAAGGTTACCAAAATAACTTGCATTAATAGTCACTGTGGTATTCGGCGTCGCATTTATCAACATTTACTTTATAACAGTAGAGAGTATTCCAAGCGACAACACATACATTCTGTAACGATAAAAGGTGGCTGCCGCATTAAGATGAATGACCAAATTCGATGAACGCGACAACATATGAACTACGACTACATATGAATGACCACAACAGAAACACGACACCAGATGAATGACGACATTATATGAAATTTGACATCAGATGAATGATGACAACATACTAATAATGTCAACATATTTACGATGACAACATATAAATGGAAACAACATATTGAATGACGACCATAGACGAATGACGAAAATGTATCAATGATGACATTTTATGAATAATATAAAAAGAAATGAATGACGACAACAGGTTAATGACGCCAACAGATGAGTATTCCCTACAGATGAATAACGACAACAGATGAAAAACGACATCCGAAGAATAACTCCAATAGATGAATGACACCAACAGATGAATGACACCAACATATGAATTACGACAGCACAGGAATAACGTCAACAGATAAATAATTACAACAGGTGAATGACTTCAACATATGAATAACGTCAACAGAGGAAAGACGCCAACAGATGAATAGTGTCAACAGATGAATGACGCCAATAAATAAATGATGAAAACATATGAAAAACGACATCCGAAGGATGACGCCATCAAATGAATGACGCAAACATATGAATGACGCTTACATATAAATGATGTCAAAAGATGGATGACGCCAACATATGAATTGCAACAACACATGAATGACGCAACAGATGAATGACGCAAAGATATAAATAATGACAACATATAAATAACGTCAACAGATAAATGGCATTTAATAGATAAATGATGACAACATATGAATTACAACAACACATGAATGACGCCAATAGCTAAAATGATGACAACAGATGAAAAACGATATCCGAAGGTTGATGTCATCAGATTAATGACGCCAATATATGAATGACGCTAACATATGAAAGACGCCAACAGATGAATAACGCCAACATATGAATTACAACAACACATGAATGGCGCAACAGATGAATTACGCCAAGATATGAATAACGACAACAGATACATGACGTCAACAGATGAATGGTGCCAATAGATAAATGATGACAACATATGATTTACAACAACAGCTGAATGACGCGAACATATTAATGACGCCAACATATGAATGACGCCATAAGACGAATGACGCCAACATATATCTTATGACAACAGTTGAAAAACGATACCCGAATGATGATACCAACAGATGAATGACGACAACAGATGATTGATACTAACAAATGAAATACGACAACAGATAAAATACGACAGCATTAGAATAACGATATCAGAGGAATAATGACCTAGATGAATGACGATAAGAGATGAATGGAAACAACATAGCCAATGACGACACTAGATAAATAACAAAGAAAGATAAATGATGCCAACAAATGAATGACGGTATTATATGAAATACGACATCAGATGAATGACGACAAAAGATAAATGACACCAAAATGTGAATGATGACCATATGTGAATGACGACTACAGATGAATGACGCCATCAAATGAATGACAACAACCTATGAATGACAACATCAGATGAATGACGACAACATATGAATGGCGACATCATATGAATGGCGACAACAGATGAATGACATAACAAAATGAATGATAGCGCCAAGTCATTGACATCAGTTGCATGACAACATCAGATGAATGACGACAGCAGTTAAATGACGACATCAGATGAATGGCGACATCAACAATTTTGCATTTAATACGGACCGTGTTTGGGGATCAACCTCAACATATGCAGTACGAGGCCTCAATTACACGAATACATTCTCTTTTTAAGATGTTCTTCATTAAGCAACTCTATAACCGTATGTACAAAAAAAATATCAATTTATTTGATTGACAGTATCCATTACTGTAATGATATTTGAGTAGTTTTATGTTGTTTCACCCTTAGTCTAATTTGCGAATTCACCTCCAAGACTTTAAAAGAAATACATATCACGTGACATTTCACACAAAATTAACGCGCACCAAATGAGATTTGACACTCGGCAGTACATTAAGCACGACTGAGGCAAAGATCGGAGAACAAAACATGCGCACAATAAAGATTGCATTGCGTCCACTAATATAGTTCCATTCGCAGGAGACAATTTTACCATATAACGCATATTGGGAGCTATAATGAATACACAAAACACAAAATGCCATGTTCTGGTAGGGATACAATGTAATTTGGCAGGAACAATAGTACAAGTGGGGAATTCAAATGCGGATACGTTTCTCTGGGAAAGAAATATTTCATTATTTTTTGGCTCTGTTCTCCGAGTTCAATTTATTTTCAAAGGAAGGTGTGTTTTTATAAGAATTAATTAAGGATGTTTTCCTTCCGTTTTGAGCTAACATTTCCCATTCATCTTCTCCGTACAACATAATTCTCACATTACAGCCATTATAATAACATCTGCATGTGCTATTAACTTAACTATATCTTATAATCATTCAATATCATGTGTTTTGATAAAATTATAATTTCTATCATTGTACCCAGTCAACAGTTTAAACATATTTCTGTATTTTAGATTACTTTTATACAATTTATGTAACTGAATTAAAAGAAAACTATTGTATCAATCGCATTGTATCGCATCGTATCGTATTTGAATACTGCACCGCACCGCACCACACCACACCGCACCGCCCCGCACCGTACCTTACCGTAACGTTCCGTACCCTACCCTACCCTACCCTACCCTACCCTACCCTACCCTACTGTACTGTACCGTTCTGTACCGTACTATACCGTACCGTTTTGTACCGTAGCGTAGCTTAGCGTAGCGTAGCGTACTGTACTGTACCGCACTGTACAAGACAAAACAACAAACTACTCCATATCACACCACACAACAACACCAAACCACACCACAACATCCTTTGTCAAATGATACCATACCACTCCACACCACATCAGACCATATCATGTCACTTAACACCACATCACAGCACAACAACACAATACATCACATCATAACACAACATTTCACAACACAACAACACAACCAAACACAACGCAGCACATATTATCACAACACAACGCATCCCAACACAACACAACACAACACAACACAACAAAACACAACACAACATATCATAACCAACCACAACAAAATAACCACATCAGACCATGTCATGTCACTAAACAGTACATCACATCACAACACAACATAACACAACACAACAACACTATCCATCACAACAAAGCCCTGCACAACTTTACACAACCCATCTATACACAACAACGTAATCCAACACAACCCATCACAAAAAAAAACACCACATCAGACCTCGACATGTCACTTAACAGCTTATCATACCATAACATAACACCCGAACACAGTTCATCACAACACAATAACATAACTTTAACACAACAAAACACAACACAACACAACCCATTACACCAATCACAACACAACACAGTATAACACAACACAACACAACCCATCACTACAAAACAACAAGACCCATCACAACTCATCCCAACCATCACAACACAACTACACAAGACAACCCATCACAATACAACACAACACACCATATCACACCATGGCATGTCACTTAGCGCCACGTCACACCACAACACAAACAACAACACACTATAGCAAAACACAACAACACATCAAAACACACCACATCACACCATATGTCACCAAAACCAACCGAACAAAACAGACAATTTCACACTACAACCAACACAACAACACAAAAACATTAACAACACAACACAACATAATGCAACCCAACAAACAAACCACATCACACAACATCACACCATGTCATGTCACTTAACACCATATCTAAACACAAAAACACAACCCAATACAACAGTGCATACAATATCATGTCACTTATATGTAACACCACAACACACAACAACAACACACAACAACACAACACAGCAAAATACAACAACACAACATAAAACAACATATCAATAAACAATTTCACACAACACAGTCAATCACAATACAACATGTCAAAACATAACCCATCAAAACATAACAACGTAACCAAACATAACCCATTACAACACAACAACAAAACTCAAAACAATAAACATATCACACCATGTCATGTCACTTAACACTACATCACACCACAGGAAACACAAGTAAAACACAACACAGCAAAACACAGCAACACAACGTATCACAACACATTACAAGCCAACACACACATCACACCATATCATGTCACTTAACATTTCATCACATCACAACCACACAATACAACGCATATTATAATGTATTTTTGTTTACATTTGTTGCGTTACGGTGCGTTGCGTTAAACATATATACCATATGAATCGAATTAACATTTTGCAAGTAAACTGGTCAAGTAAATCTGAATATGTAATCATGTCTTTCTTTCAAATACCTTTTTGTAGTGTATTTTTGTGGTGTATTTTCTGTCGTTTATCTTCTGTCGTGTATCTTCTGTCGATTATCTTCAGTTGTGTATCTTCTGTCATGTATCTTCTGTCGTGTATTTTCTGTCGAGTATCTTTTGTCGTGTATCTTCTGTCGTGTATCTTCTGTCGAGTATATTCTAACGTGTATCTTCTGCCGAGTATCTTCTGTCGTGTATTGTTGGTCGTGTATCTTCTGTCGTGTGTCTTCTGTCGTGTTTTGTCGGTCGTGTATCTTCTGTCGTGTATCTTCAGTTGCGTATCTTCTGTCGCGTATTTTTGTCGCGTATCTTCTGTCATGTATCTTCTTTCGTGTATCTTTTGTCGTGTATCTTCTGTCGTGTATCTTCTGTCGTGTATTGTTGGTCGTGTATCTTCTGTCGTGTGTCTTCTGTCGTGTATTGTCGGTCGTGTATCTTTTGTCGTGTATCTTCTGTTGCGTATCTTCTGTCGCGTATTTTTGTCGCGTATCTTTTGTCATGTATCTTCTTTCGTGTATCTTTTGTCGTGCATCTTCTGTCGTGTATTGTCTGTCGTGTATCTTCTGTCGTGTATATTGTATCTTCTGTCGTGTATCTTCTGTCGGATATTTTCTGCCGTGTCTCTTCTGTCGTGTATCTTCATTCGTATATTTTCTGTCTTGTATCTCCTGTCGTGTATATATTGTGTATCGTCTGTTGTGTATTTTCTGTCGAGTTTTTTTCTATCGTTTATTATTTGTTGTGTATTTTATATCGGTCGTGTATTTTCTGTCGTGTATTTTCGAAAAGTCAAGAAACTGTATCGTAATGGTTCAATACACTATGTTATATGTGGTGTAGGTTAAAACGGTTTTAATTTGACGATTTGGTCAAATTGATAATAGCTTATTAAATATACGTTTATTAGAAACACAGTTCGTATCCAAGAACACCACCCTCATCCCAACAATTATATTAGCTTTAACATTCCCTTCTTCATCAACGATAATGTACCGAAAGTAAAATTCACTTCATAACTTATTTATTATGTGTATTATATCTGCAGTTTTAGCTTGCATGTCTAAAAATGACTGTAGGAATTATATATTGGCATAAAAATAACTAGAACGCTATTTTATGCCCATTTTCAGCTCCATCATTACTATAACGCTACGAATGAGGTTTCTAACATAGAAGTCTTGTATTTTTATGGACTACAACTTAAATGGCGACCGTTTAGTATTCCCATTGCGCATATATGCCATTTACTTTTATTCAGTTCCCAAATCAAAACTAATGTTTCCTCATTATTGCTTACGGCTAAATTGCATTGGTCGACACGTAGGGTAAATATTGGTATTAGATTGTATAAAAATGAATGATTGATCGTTGAAAAGGATTGACGAAGTTGAATGATGTAGTCAATTACATTGTTTAAAAATCGGAAATAAAATTTAACCAATCGTTTGAAAGCATTATATTTTTTATATAGAAATAAATAAACAACGTGACTACGATATAGTTGAATGGCATTATCAGCTTTATTGTCCGTAAGGTTTATCTGACACTCGTTAATCTTCACCAATATGTACGGGCCTTTTTCGTGAGTGTACGATGCCGACTTAATATTGTATTGGTATCGGTTTATCAACATCTCTATTGACCTTCGGTCACCGAAAACTAATTTACGGATGTTTCCGGAATATTCACGAGTGCCAGATAAATCCTAACGCACAATACCGTTAATATCAGACATGATTATAACATAATTATGGTTGTTGTCGTATTTGTAAGATGCTTCCTTGTCGGTTCCTCTTTCTAAGCCGTCTCGTTCTGATAACAACGAGTTTGGTTACACTCATTAAACAGGGCTGCGTTCAACATTGTTAAACAGCACTTATTTTTACTGCTTGGTTCCCATGATTAATTCCATACTGCATGCTTATTTGAAGTTGAGCCAGTGTCCAGGAAAGTCTGTTAGCAAACATTTAGCTAACTGAATGCATCCATGGCTCCACTCGTTAAACAGGTAGGCTGTTTGTGGCCCGGTCACTTTTTCGCCTATATATTTCAACTGAATGTTTTGGGTTTTTTTGGTGTTCTGTCACAAGTTTAAAAACGTTTGCACACATATAGCACAAGTTAATCCACGCAGGAGACCTATTTAGCCGTCTTTCTGTGTCTCTGTAATGCTATCATCATAATCTCGATTTTTCACTATGTACATTCGTCCCTTCACTCTATCCAAAATGACATGAAAATGCCGAGTTCTATTCAAGTTGTCTTTATCGTCCTACACTCTGACAAAAGAGTCCCTGAAAAATACAAAAACACCTTGTACGTTAGTTAATAAAGACTTAAACTTTCACATGGGATTAGAATATTGGAGGAATTACAGCTGTTGTAACTAACACTCAAATGAATTGCAAAGTTTATATTTAAGATGGGACTTTATCTGCACACAACGACCTCTTGAACAAGAGGTCACCGGTCTTCCTCCGTTTGTGGCTTGTCCGGTACTGGTGGTTTTGACCCTGAGCTTACATCATAGTCTCAACGGGGTAACGCCTGCTGCCATCGGTCACGTGTGTGTTTTGTCCGCGTTGTGATAAGTATATCTATTACCAGCATCAAGTGTTGTGTACTTTAATGGGACGCATGGGGTAGCAATAACGGGACAACATATGTTACCGAATTGTAAAGATAGTGGTGGAACTACCATTTGAGTGTTTAAACATGGTGTGCCAGTGTGTGTTTTTCCTTTTTTTTCTCTCTCTATTCTAGATATTCCAAAAATATTTAAAGTTCGCATTAAACTCAATAAGACATCTTTCATTAACAGCGTCCTGTTTTTATCTATCTGGGGCGTACTTTATAAACACTATAGTAAGACCGTTAATACATGCATAAATGATTGTAAACATGCAATTTTTGTAATGTCCATTCAATGTTAAAATCTATAGTTATGTTTGAATCTCCAATATATCATTTATTTCATACTGTATTTCCTACAATTGTTGTAATATACCTTAAGTAAATCGACTATGTTCGATCCCCATCAACAATAACATGAAAGTTTTTACTATTTCATAAAAACCTTATAACGCAAGGTGATGGTAAATCTCAGAATCTCTACAGCGCGTTGTGTTTAAAAATTGTTAAATGTACAGCGAATATGTGCGATAAGTTCTTTTAAAAACATTAGAACAGATTATAGTGTCAATGTCGACAGATGCTTATGAACATTTACATATAAGTAAATATGCAAAATGTAAAAGTTAAATAAATTAATACCTACAAAACAAATAATTACTGTCTTGTAAGATATTTTAAGCTTGGTTCTTTCAACGAAGATTGTTATTCGTACAGTATTAATCAAGTTATTACACTATCAAACTTATATTATTGTTGATTTTAAAATTGATGATATCATTGATTCGAGTAAGTGATATCATTCATTTGATTGGGTAATATCATTTAATTTTAAATAGATGATATCACTGATTCGAGTACTTGATATCACTCTTTTGATTGGGTAATATCATTGATACAAATAGATGATGTCGCCGATTCGAGTAAGTGATATCATTCATTTGATTGAGTAATATCATTTATACAAATAGATGATATCACCGATTTGAGCAAGTGATATCACTCATTTGATTTGGTAATTTCATTTATTCAAATAGATGATATCACTAATTCGAGTACGTTATATCACCCATTTAATTGGGTATTATCATTTATTCAAATATATAGTTTCACTGATTCGAGTAGGTGATATCACTCATTTGATTGGATTACAGCATTTATTAAAATAGATGATATCACTGATTCGAGTAAGTGGTATCCCTCATTCGATTGGGTAATATCATTTATTCAAAGATATGATATCACTGATTCGAATACGTGTTATCACTCATTTGATTGGTTAATCATTCATTCAAATAGATGATATCATTCATTCCAATAAGTGATATAACTCATTCATATAAATGATATCACGTACTTGATTTTCAAAACAAACGTTACTTCCAATTAATATATGATAAACTGAGCCAAAGAAGACAAGTTTTGTGGGATGGGTCAGTATGGTTTTAATAAAACTGATATACATTACATAAAAGTCAATGTATTTCTAGCTAAATATACACATATAAAATAAGCATTTGTGTTCATGTTCTCAAATATAAATTATGTTTCATCTCTGGTAGAAATCATTGTTTGTTTTATAATCCCATTAAATATACAATAGTATCTCTTTGAATGGACGAGATTATTGATTTATTTTGAATGAGGAATATTTCTCATTCTAATGAGGAATATCATATTTCCAAAAAAAGTGATATCATTTATTCAAATAAGTGATATCACCTATTTCATCATTAAGATATAACATATTGGAATGGGTGATATTACCTAATCAAATTAGGCATATCCTCTATTCCGTTAGATGATACCAATGATTATGGATAAAAAGCAAAACGACACCCCATATGATAGTAATGATGTTAAATGCCGGATTATCTCCTCGGCTGCGACTTTGATAATCACTTCCTCGGGATGAACATTTTTACTACCGCCCTTCTATGATATGTATATATAGTATACTAATGTCATACAGTAATAATGAAATAAATAAAATAAACTATAAGAATGATATTTTTCTTCACATGACCAGTAGCAATAAAAATACATGAAAACATGATTAACACTGTCAGTGTGTAATTACTAGCATTGTCCGCAATACAATACAATTTGCTTTTCTTCTTTATAGATTGTCGACCAGCAAGTCAATATTGGAACAACAGTGGTCAAGGTAATTTCATCCAGCAACACCGAGGAACTGATGCAAATAATTCAACGTATACATTTATATGGGAAAATGACATTGGCGGTCTTTTTTCCTAGGCTTGATGATCTTATTAATTTTATGTCGATAAAAATAAGAACATATGCTGTTACTGCGGGTTTGCTACTGAGCTTTCCAAGGAGTTGACCACAGTTGCAACTTGCATGTATGTATGTATGAATGTATGTATAGCATACACTGCAATAAGACATCAATGGTGATAAAAAGATGACTTTAATAGGACCTTAAGGTCATGTATTTATGAGCATTTGAAGTCATTTCTTTTTTAAAAAAAGCTTAATGTGTCACTGCATCATCTTTAAAAAACGATGGTGATGCAATCCTGCTATGAATATATACTTCCTATGCAGGATATTTAGAAATCCTAGACTTTATTTCATAAAGAAAAAAAGAACTGTGTACTGACACCAATAATCTATATATACAAACAGAAGACAATTGAAACAGTGATCAATGCCTTGAAATGCTTAGTATAAAACCCGCCATAACGGCATACACCGAAAAACACAGCAAGTACTATACATACATGTAGAGGAAGTGACATTAGTGTTCTTTCGGTGGCATACCCGCAACCCAGAAGCTTAACATGTTGTTATTTTTGGTTCACGCAACCACGCCGTCACATAAGACTATTTGCTTCTTAGAAATAACTAGAAATTTATTATTATAGGATTCACCCTGCCTGTTGATCCGGTGTGTCGCTATGTGCCAGGGTTTATTTTACAGAGATCACATTCATTTTATTTACTTTAAGTGACGTTACAAGTATTTTTCACACCGTTTTGAATTAGTAAAATACACGACACGAATCACTCGCTTAATATATTCTGAAACAAATATGTTTCGTACGCATTTTGTATGTCGTTCTAAATCATAGGAACCATACACAAGACAAGGATGTCAACACCCATTACTATGTAACATCTAAACATCTAACGAATCGACGTACATGTCTTTAATTCATTTTTTTATATTACGCAACCAAATCAATCAAATTAGAATAGTTTGTAAATTGCAGGGAAGTATCTATGAAAATGTCAGATACGCGAAATTTCTCTTTCTGACCGAAACACAACACACTATCGTCAATTTGTATGTTACTGTCAGTTTTGGTACATATATTGATAGTTTGGTTAATTATTGTCAATTTGGGTATGAATAGCTCAATTCCGGTACAAGTTATGTTTGAAATAATACCATTTAAAACACTATCGCCATAAACATAACATCTTGACTCGCTCTTCAAACGAGTTAGTTGCAATAATGGCAGTTTTTGCAATATGCATAAATTCAATAATTGACATTTTTTCTTGAGATATTTGCTAATTAAAAACAGGGAAAGCAGGGAGTATTTACTTAAACTCAATTATCGTTATAAACAAACCACAACTGGAGGAGTTGTATGAGTATATTTCATTAAAGAAAGAAAATAAAATGATACGGAACTTTCGGTTAAATCAATAGAACCGTAGTTATATCATTCATTTATCAATGGCAAAAAATGGTTAAAAAAATAATGAAGAGAAATGATATGGTTGTATACATGTTTTATTTTAGTCGCGTAAAAATACCATAGTATTTATAAATGAAAAGCAAGAGAAATTTGTCATAGCGCCAGAATTTTTGTTGATGGCGTTACCTCATAGCGCGAAGAGTTTTGTTTTAGCCTTATGATTTTATGAATAACGTTACGTTTAATTATGCAAAAAAAAATAATATGTGAACCTTGAAAAAATCACAATGTTATCTTCTTAGTAAGCATTACGTGAGGTATTGTCATATGTTAAGTAGACAAAAAATCGGTTGAATTTTCAAATATAAGAATTACTCTACTTTAAACATAATATGATGCTTTTTGTATACATAAAATAGCCTAGGGTTTGGCCACAATTTAACCAACATTAAATTAAACGCTGCCCAACAACACATTATTTCTCTAAACAACCATGATAACAATGCAACATATTCATATAAAAAAATAATAAAATAAAAAAGGGGTGGCATTGATAAATAATTCGCCGCCAATGCTGATCGTATCCTTAAATGAAGCACTCAACTGTGAGGTAAATACTGAACTTGAATAAAATTTATTGTTTATTCAAATGTTTGGTGTCGATTGGAACTTGTTGAGTATAGGAATACTTTCGCCATCTGAGATATTATCACTGCCATCTAACGAGGTGTTAACAATAAAGATGAAGGTGACAAGCACCAGGAAAATGACGAACTCGATCACTTACTGTAACCATTTCTCGAATGAGCATGAATAATAGATAATTTACGAGGACTTGTTAAATCAAAACATGGTACTGTGTTGGGTTTAAACAATTATTGTAAATGATATTTTTGAATGATGTAATAGTTTCATAATTACATATGTCCCAGAATATTATTCTAAGAAAAATGCATAATAGAATAAAAGACTTTCTAAAGAATTGAGTTATAGTATTTAATAAAGAATAATCATTACTATAATAATTTTAGAAAGGACAATGCGATATGCAAATTAAAAAAAAATCAAAAGATATGATAAGAAATGGCAAGGAAACAAAACATTATTATAAGCATACGTAATATGCATATATATGTAATAGGTGACAATAGAGCGCGTGTACCAGAGGTAGAGCACCGAATCCGTGATCGGAGGGTCGTGGGTTTGATCATCCGCCAAGGCTTTGTGTGATGTCCTTGAGTAAGACACTGTCTCAGCATATGTTTAGTACTGGATCTACCCAGGAAGACTTCGAGAGTAAGTTGTAAGTACTTGTTTCATAATCGAAGTAAAATAAATAAGTTTAAACTAATATACAATATTACACATGCGACAACATCCATACGTGTACGATATTAAACATACTTATATACTTGCTGCGAGCAAGTATGCATAAACTTTATAAAAAGCTACTCGCAGATATACTTGTAAAGTCAGAGCCACACCACAATAACAATTATAGATACCACAAACAGGAGCACTTAGTAATTATTTCACATACGAGTTGCTTTGAAACCCTAATGCAATTATATTGATTATAAATTAATTGCAATAATGAAGGTACTGGATCATGAGAAAATTGTTTGTAAAACTGTTGAATTCTCCTGGAACTTTGCTGCCATTAATGATCAATCATTTGTACAAAGCATTGGTTTCAAACTTCACCAAACTTAACTCACAATCTATAAAGACTAACAAAACATCTTCTGTTAGACAAAGTTTTCGGTACTGTTTCTATTAACAAAAAGAAAATAACTTGATGTCATGAAAATGTCGCTAACTAGAAATAAATCAATTATTAAGTTAACTAACATGTTTAATGCTCCTCTTCTATTGTGAATTCTCCTGAGAATATTAAGATAAAACATACGATTCCGATCGGTAAACCTTTCTATCGAGACCTGCACGTGCTTTGTAATAATCAGCTTTATCAGTTGTGTTAAAGGAACTTTTGGAAAGTTTATAAGATATTTACTTACATGAAATAATTGAACGCAAATGAGTTCACTTTGAAAGTGCTCACGTAAACTTTACTAGCTACATAAATGTTCACATCTCAATAATATTCAACAACTACAGATCATTTCATATATTCATAGCATTTATGCAATTGATTGACACCAACATGGCCTATTTCAGTTAATGTAGCATATACACATCTGGAGTATGTGGTAAGTTAAAGGTTGCCAATATTCTAGCCTATATTTCATGACGTTAAAACAACAATTAATAAGTGTAACGATTTTTACGTTATAACAATTCGCAAATCTCTAACAAGATTTATTTTTACAAAATTTATGTCCGAAGATAGAAATGTAGGTTCGTTAATGCTCATGTATGCAATCAATGGAAACTGAACAGCACATGTATATATAATTTTATTAAAGGATTTACATTATAGCGTAAATAGGACTTATTCTATGACAGTAGATTATAGTGTTATATACATCCAGTCTGTGTGCACTTCAGTTAAAGTTAGATTCCTTGAAATTAAATAAAATTATGTGATTGAATTACTTTAGTTTTATAAATGATAATTTTATTTCACTCTGAATTAACTGCATGTGTTTTGCTTTATGCACAACCTACAATAGTGTTTGTTAGTGACAACGTAAATATATATCATACTATTTGTGTATAACAATTGTATCTTCGGCATGTATACGGTTTTGTAGTGTTTGAACTACAATTACATTTATTTTATGTATTTTATTCAGAATTCATGATGGTCACGAAAATACGATAATTGAATAGGGAAAGTGATATAAAGTGATTGCATATGCCAGAATAAACAGGAACATGCAGACTATCTGAAAAACATCCTAAACATGATTAATTTGGCTATGCCTTGGTGTCCTTGGCTATTATCATAAACTTTTATGAAAGTTTCCTTGATTCACAGACTGATAAATATACATAGGCATATACATCATATAAACCATTCCCTTTTAATCTTACAATCGTCTTTCTTTAGCAGACTATTTTAGAATATAATAATGCAAATAAAATTCGCCTCCACAATCAGCCTCGTCTGGGAGAACTTCCTGGTTCTAATTATTTAGATAAATCATTGTTTTCCACCGTTTTTTTAATGACGATATTGTAAACGATTTATTACAACGTGCACTTTTATTGATATATATTTATCAGCGTACTTTAGTTTGAAAAGCCCTATATCTAACACGATATCTTCCATTGTTTTTTGTTCATATTAATCGGATAAAACGACATTTTGCTGTCTTAAGATGTATGCTGTTTGTATTATATTGTAAACGTGAATATGAACAACTGAATATAATGCATTATATTCATTTCGTCCGATTTAGTATAATTTATTTCCGACTTGCCGTCACATTTGTTTCTTTCATTAAGCTTGATACCTGCCCTTGGTATCTTATCTCAGAGTTTTAATTGTTTATGTTATTTTTTATTATTCTCCTGGTGCTCTGAAAAATATATATATAACCGAGCACATTTGTGTTTAACACCGTTTTATGGAGAAAAATATGTAAGAAAATAGTATGTGTTTATTTAAATGTCCTTGTTTTACAACTTTAACTACAGGACGGGGAAGGGCGAAATCAGTTGAAATGTTAACCAAGGTCTAAGGTCCCAATTGGCGGTTTTGCTTTTAGTCTTTTTCAGGCCGTGATCATTTGTTCTCTATGTAAGTATACATATTGTGTATATTAATAATGTTATGATGTTCTAGCGTCGGTACGTGTTCACAGCTCTGTCTCTTTATTGGCAGATATCCGTTTGTTCAGCTTATAATAACCACAGTCTATTGAATTTGTGCATCGTTTATATTATGAGTGACCATTAAGGAATTGAACTAACTCCTTTATGTTACATGAAAATATGATAATTATATCATGTGAAGGCAAATATGTCTATATGGCATTAAGGAAAATGATTATGTAATTCTGTTCTTTGTTAAAATTCCAAATTGCTCAAAAACGATATTGGTCTGCTGTCCGAAAAAATCGATTCTGGAATACAATTGATGTAAATGATACGTATTTTGAATGAACACATTCTAGTGAAACCATCAATCCAGTCAAACCTTCTTATTAATGAAGTCAGTATCACTATGATAAAGGCTGGAAATCACGATAAATCTAGTCAAATTCCGAAATAAAGATTGCTGAATGTTGCATCACAATACTTTACTTCAATTTTCTCTCTATTCTAATTATTCCAAATATAATTGAAGTTCGCATTAAAATCAATAAGACACCTTTCATTAAAAGCGTCCTGTTTTTATCTATCTGGGGCGTACTTTATAGACATAGACATAGACATAGACATATTTTATTAAGTAATATAGGCCTCCGGCCCAAAATACAACATGTAAATACATCATATAGAGTGACACAAATTAAATATTATACATTTATACAATGTCAAGTCAATATTACAGAATTCACATATTAAAGTGAATATAAGCTTATAACATGCCATATAAATCCAAAAATAATAACATTTGTATTAGATCATTTCAGGTTTAAGCATTTCAAAAGTTTTATAAAGTAACAGATGTGACATATATTTTTGAAGATATATGATTTGAAATAAATGTAGCTATATATAAATCCAAAATTAACACTATAATGAACCGTGAAGACTATTAAATCATATCATGAATATTTATATTCAAAATAAAGTGAAACTATTTATACTGTCTAATTAATAATACAGTAGTTTACTCTTGTTAATATTTCTTTAAATGGGCAAATCTAGAATTTCTTTTCTTCTTTTAAAAGCATTTAAAAGATATCTAGCAATACTGACAATGCTTTTCTCATCTTTCAAGCTAAATATTATGTAATACATGTTAAGCGATCTATTTCTTAACCAATTAGATTTGAAAAAAGTTTGTCTAAAATGTTCATACTCATTACATTCAAAGAAGAAGTGAAACTCATCTTCGACTACAGAAATATTATTTTTCATACATATAGGACAGAATCTTAAATTTTTATCTATTGATAAGTGTCTTCCCTTCTCGATCATTAAAGTATGGGTCGAACAACGAAAATTTGACAACGTTTTTCTTAAAATATATGATAAATCAATGTCTAAGTATGATTCTGAATACAGATGAGATTTAAAATGTTTATAATGCAGAGATTTAGGAGAATCATTTAGACCTGCAATCCATCTTTGTAAATAGCAGTCTTTAATGCGTGTTTTAAATAAATGAATAAAATTTATGTCATTTCCAACATCTTGGGCAAGCCAAGCATATCCAAATCCATATGTAAAAAGTAATTCTTTAATATGACTAGCCCAAGTTCTTCTGCCTGCTTCATCTAATTGTTTTAGCATTTTATAACATTGTTTAGGGTATCTATGGTTTTCCATACGTATAATTCTTAGCCAAAATTTTACACAGTTGGGAATATAAGTAATACATAACGGTAATCTTCCGCATTCTCCTAGCGCTAGAATATCAGATGTATTTTGTGATAAGTTACAATACTGTTTACAGAATTTGATTTGCACTTTTTCAATTTTTTCAACATACTTGTATCCCCAGATTTCAGAGCCATAACAAAGTATAGGTTTGACCATAGCATCAAATACTTTAAACATATCTACTGAATTTAGATGTCCAAATTTACGTTGAAATCTAAATATACAGGCAACAGACTTAATACCTTGCAATGCCAACATTTCTTGCGTTTTTGACCATAGCAATTTTGGCGTGAAATAAACACCTAAATATTTATAAAATTTGACAACATCTATAGTTTCTCCACAATAAGTCCACTTTTCTGTAAGCTTGACGATGCCTCCATTTCTAAAAACAACAATTTTTGATTTATCGAGATTAATTTTCATATCAACAGATGCACAGAATTGTTCAATATAATTAATTTGTCTTTGAAGATGTACAACAGTATCTGAGAAACTTGAAACATCATCAGCAAACATTAAGGCTACTAACTCATTAATATCATCAGAAACAAATATACCACGATCACATTTAGAATGTAGAAATGTAACTAAATCATTTATAAACATAGAAAAGATTATGGGGCTGGCCACACAGCCTTGCCTGGTTCCAATGTTACATGGGAAAAACTCAGTTAATCCATGATTAACCTTAACACATGATTTTAATTTGCTATACATAGACTGTAAAATTATTAAGAACTTTCCATCGACACCTTTTCTTGTAAAAGCATTCCATAGTTTTTGGTGTTGAATACTATCAAATGCTTTAGCAAAATCAACAAATATACAATAAAAACGTCCTTTTCTCTTAGAAAGATACTTTTGTCCTAAAGCCATTAAAGTAAATATGTTATCTATAGTGTTATACTTTTTCCTAAATCCTGCCTGTGACTCCTCAATTACATCAAAAGTATCGCACCATTTAGTTAATCTATTACTTAATATGTAACAGAATATTTTACATAGGGAATCGATAAGTGAAATGCCTCGATAGTTATTTGGGTCATTTACTGGACCTTTTTTATGTAATGGTGTTATAATGCTTTCGCTCCAATTTTCAGGAAACGAACCTGAATCAAATATTTCATTAAAAAGTTGATTTAAAAACGGCAATATGTCATTAAGTGTATACTTATACATTTCTATGCATACTCCGTCAGGGCCTCCAGAACGGTTAGATTTTAAATGACGTATACTATCGATTATTTCTTGATTATATATAGGTTCGTTTAGGCTGCTAGAATCGTAATGTGTATTTTCAAAGATATTATCGTTATGCTCATCATCGTCATTTTCTCTTGAAATAAATAAACTTTTAAAATAATCGTGCCACTTTTCTGGTGTAATATCATTGTTTTGCTTATTACAATTTCCTTTTAATGTTTTCCAAAACACTTTAGAATTTTTTCGAGAACTAACTAATTCGTTCCGTTTTTTCTTAGCTAATAGAGCCTTTTTGTTCAGACAAATAGATTTAAAATGATTCCTTTTTGTTTTATATGTAATAAGGTCTTTTCTATCATTCGTAATTCTAAAATATCGTAGTGCTCGTGATTTGTCAACTTTAGCAGAATTACAATCATGATCCCACCAGGAAGGTTGGGTTGAACTGTATTGTTTACAATTAGACTTTAATTTCATATTATCGCCGGCCTTTTTAAAAACATCAATAAAATCGGGTATATATGAACTGAGAGAACGATCATTACGGTTACTTATTATTTCATTAAAGGAACGGAAATTATCACAAAACTTAACATAAAAATCATCTTTTAACTCCTCTTTCCATTTATATTTTTGCCAAGTACGCAAATTTGAACTATCAATATTATTAAAGGACTGGTTATATGAACAGGATTTAAAACAAAACTGACAATGAAGGGGGAAATGTACAGAGTAATCCTTATCCCCAATTTTAAAATCAGTAATAAACTTAAATAAGCTGGATGAAGCTATCATATAGTCAACAATGCTTGCCCCATTGTTGGCAAAACATGTAAAATTACCATCCATATCACTAAATAGACGGCCATTTAAAGTATGAACATCATACGTACAACATAACTCAATTAGTGACAAACCAAAACGATTATAATTTTCATCTTTAGATTTTCTTGGAGTCGAAAAATTGTCAGACGGGTAGTCAACATCATTGCCAAATATATATGAAATATCATCATCTGGAATGTAATCATTAAAATCTTTAATTCTAGAATTAAGATCACCAGACAAGAACAATTCTGCATTAGGGTATTCAGCGATAATATTATTAATCTTATTATTAAGTATTTCAATACCATTATTGTCATTTTCATCATAAATAGGTGAGTTTTCAGGCGACACATATGTAAAAATAAAGACAATATCATTTACATTACGGAACAATGAACTATTAAACAATAAAACAACACATTCTGTGAATGTATTAAAAATACGTTGAACAAGTCCATCTTTTATGAACACTATAGTAGGGCCATAGCAATACCGTTAATACTTGCATAAATGATTGTAAACATGCAACTTTTGTAATGTACATTCAATGTTAAAATCTATGTTTGAATCTCTCAATGTATGAAAAATATTTCACACTGTATTTCCTACAACAGTTGTAATATACCTCAAGTAAATCGACCATGTTCGATCCCAATCATAACATGAAAGTTTTTACTATTTCACAAAAAACTTTATATCGCAGGTTGATGATAAATTTAAATATACTATCACATGCGCAGAAATGCTGCACGTTGTGTTAGAATTGTTACATGTACTGCGAATATGCGCGATAAGTTCTTTAAGAAAACATAAGAACAGATTCTAGTGCCAATGTTGACAGATGCTTATGAACGTTTACATACAAGTATCCAGTTGATAAATATGTAAAATTAAAGAGTTAAATCAATTTATACTTACAAAACAAATTGCTTCTGTCTTGTAAGACAATTTAAGCTTGGTTCTATCACCGAAGGTTGTTATCCGTACAGCATTAATCAAGTTATAACAATATAAAAATTGTATTATTGCTGAGTTAAAATTGATGATATCACTGATTCGAGTAAGTGATATCACTCATTTGATTAGGTAATATCATTTATTTTAAATAGACGATATCACTGATTCGATTACTTGATAGCACTTATTTGATTGGGTAATATCATTGATACAAATAGATGATGTCACTGATTCGAATAAGTGATATCAATCATTTGATATGGTAATATCATTGATACAAAAGATGATGTTACTGATTCGAGTTAGTGATATCAATCATTTGATATGGTAATATTATTTATACAAATAGATAATGTCTCTGAATCGACTAAGTGTTATCGCTCATTTGATTGGGTATTATCATTTATTCAAATAGATAGTATCACTGATTCGAGTTAGTGATATCACTCATTTGATTGGATAACAGCATTTATTAAAATAGATGATATCACTGATTCGAGTAAGTGGTATTACTCATTCGATTGGGTAATATCATGTATTCAAAGAGATTATTTCACTGATTCGAATACGTGTTATCACTCATTTGATTGGTTAATCATTTATTCAAACAGATGATATCGCTCATTCCAACAGGTGATATAACTCATTCATATAAATGATATCACGTATTTGATTTTCATAACAAACGTTACCTCTCTGCTAAAATTAATATATGAAAAACAGAGCCAAAGTAGAGATTTTTTGGGGGATGGGTCTGTATATATTTCTAGCTTAGTATACACATATAAAATAAGCATTTGTGTTCATGTTCTCAAATATAAATATTTTTTCATCTCTGGACGAAATCATTATTTGTTTTATAATCCCATTGAATATAGTATAGTACCTCTTTGAATGGGCGATATTATTGATATTTGAATGAGGAATATTTCTCATTCTAATAAGTAATATCTTATTTCCAAAAATGTGATATCATCTATTCAAATAAGTGATATCACCTATTTTATCAATAAAATTGAAGGAGTGATAAAGCATATTGGAATTGATGATATTACCTATTCAGATTAAGCATATCCTATATTCCGTTAGATGATATCATTTATTATGGATAAATAGCAAAACGACACCCCGTATAATGTAATGATGTTCAAACTGCTGGATTATCTCCTCGTCTGCGACTTTGATAATTACTTCCTCGGGATGAAAATTTTTACTACCGCCCTTCTATGATATGTATATATAGTTTACTTATGCCGTACAGTAATAATGAAATAAATAGAATAACCTATCAGAATGATGTTTTTCTTCACATGACCAGTAGCAATAAAACATACATGAAAACATGATTAACACTGTCAGTGTGTAATTACTAGCATTGTCCGCAATACAATACAATTTGCTTTTCTTCTTTATGGATTGTCGCCCAGGAAGTCAATATTGGAACAACAGTGGTCAAGGTAATTTCATCCAACAACACCGAGGAACTGATGCAAATAATTCGACGTATACATTTATATAGGAAAATGTCATCGGCGGTCTTTTTTCCTTGATGATCTTATTAATGTTTTGTTGATAAAAATAAGAAAATATGCTGTTACTGCGGGTTTGCTACTGAGCTTTCCAAGGAGTTGACCACTGTTGCAACTTGCATGTATGTATGTATGTGTGTGTGTGTGTGTGTGTGTGTGTGTGTGTGCGCGCGCGCGCGCTCATGGTACTTTCACTGATTATTCTATATATTAATTATATTTTTTTGCTGCAAATAAGTAAAACAAATGCTGGTATAGCATATACTGCCATAAGACATCACTGGTGATAAAAAGATGACTTTAATAGGACTTTAAGGTGCATGTATTTATGAGCATTTGAGGTCACTGCATCTTCTTTAAAAAAAGATGGTGATGCAATCCTGCAATGAAAATATACTTCCTATGCGGGATATTTAGAAATCCTAGACCTTATTTCATATAGAACAAAGAACAAAATTTAACTGTGTACTGAGACCAATAATCTATATATACATACAGACAATTGCAACAGTGATCAAGTGACATTAGGGATCTTTCGGTAGCAAATCCGCAACCCAGAAGCTAAACCTGTTGTTAGTCTTTGGTTCACGTAACCACGCCGTCACATAAGACTATTTGCTTCTTAAATATAACTAGAAATATATCACTATATGATTCACCCTGCACTATATGATTCACCCTGCCTGTTGATCCGGTGTGTCGCTATGTGCCAGGGTTCATTTCACAGAGATCGCATTCATTCTATTTACTTTAAGTAACGTAACAAGATTTTTTCACACCGTTTTGAATTAGTAAAATACACGACACAAATCATTCGCTTAATATATTCTGAAACAAATATGTTTCTTATTCATTTTGTTCGTCGTTCTAAATCATAGGAACTATACACAAGACAAGAATGTTACTACCCATTACTATGTAACATCTAAACATCTAACGACTCGACGTGCATGTCTTTAATTCATTTTTTATATTACGGAACCAAATCAAACAAATTAGATTAGTTTATAAATTGCAGGGAAGTATCTATGAAAATGTCAGATACGCGAAATTTCTCTTTCTGACCGAAACACAATATCGTCAATGTGTATGTTACTGTCAGTTTTGGTACATATATTGATAGTTTGGTTATTAATTGTCAATTTGGGTATGAATAGCTCAATTCCGGTACAAGTTATGATTGAAATAATACCATTTAAAACACTATCGCCATAAACATAACATCTTGACTCGCTTTTCAAACGAGTTAGTTGCAATAATGACAGTTTTTGCAATATGCATGAATTCAATAATTGGCATTTTTTCTTGTGATATTTGCTAATTAAAAACAAGAAGAGCAGGGATTATTAACTTAATCTCAATTATCGTTATAAACAAACCACAACTGGAGGAGTTGTATGAGTATATTTCATTAAAGAAAGAAAATAAAATGATACGGAACTTTCGGTTAAATCAATTGAACCGTAGTTATAGCATTCATTTATCAATGGCAAAAAATGGTTAAAAAAAATAAATAAAGAGAAATGATATGGTTGTATACATGTTTTAATTTAGTCGCATAAAAATGCCATAGTATTTATTAATGAAAAGCAAGAACATTTGTCATAGCGCGAGAAATTTGTTGATGGTGTTACCTCATAGCGCGAAGATTTTTGTCTTAGCCTCACGATTTTATGAATAAAGTTCAGTTTAATTATGCCAAAAAAATGTGAACCTTGAAAAAAACCCAATGTTATTTTCTTAGTTAGCATTATGTGAGGTACTGTCATATGTTTAAGTAGTCAAAAAATCGGCAAAATTTTCAAATATAAGAATGACTCTACTTTAAACATAATATATGCTTTTTGTATACATAAAATAGCCAAGGGTTTGGCCACAAGTTAACCAACTTAAATTAAACCCTGCCCAACAACCCATTATTTATCTAAACAACCATGATAACAATGCAACATATTCATTTGAAAAAAGAATAAAATGAAATAGGGGTGGCATTGATAAATAATTCGCCTCCAATGCTGATCGTATCCTTAAATGCAGCACTCAACTATGAGGTATATACTGAACTTGAATAAAATTTATTGTTTATTCAAATGTTTGGTGTCGATTGGAACTTGTTGAGTATAGAAATATCACTGCCATGTAACGAGGTGTTAACAATAACAGATGAAGGTGACAAGCAGCAGGAAAAAGACGAACTCGATCACTTACTGTAACCTTTTCTTGAATGAGCATGAATAATAGATAATTTACGAGGACTTTTTAAATAAAATCATTGTACTGTGTTGGGTTTAAACAATTATTGTAAATGATATTTTTGAATGATGTAATAGTTTCATAATTGCATATGTCCCAGAATATTATTCTAAGAAAAATGCATAATAGAATAAAAGACTTTCTAAAGAATTGAGTTATAGCATTTAATAAAGAATAATCATTACTATAATAATTTAAGAAAGGACAATGCGATATTAAAGAAAATCAATATAAATGATAGGAAATGGCAAGCAAACAAAACATTATTATAAGCAAAAATAATATGCATACATATGAAAAAGGTGACAATAGAGCGCGTGTACCAGTGGTAGAGCACCAAATCCGTGATCGGAAGGTCGTGGATTCGATCATCCGCCAAGGCTATGTCTGATGTCCTTGAGTAAGACACTGTTTCAGCAAATGTACTGGATCTACCCAGGAAGACTTCGAGCGTAAGTTGTAAGTACTTGTTTCATAATCAAAGTAAAATAAATAAGTTTAAACTAATATACAATATTACACATGCGACAGCATCATACGTGTACGATATTAAACATACTTATATACTTGCTGCGAGCAAGTATGCAAAAACTTTATAAAAAGCTACTCGCAGATATACTTGAAAAGTCAGAGCCACACCACAATAACAATTATAGATATCACAAACAGGAGCACTTAGTAATTATTTCACATACGAGTTGCTTTGAAACCCTAATGCAATTATATTGATTATAAATTAATTGCAATAATGAAGGTACTGGATCATGAGAAAATTGTTTGTAAAACTGTTGAATTCTCCTGGAACTTTGCTGCCATTAATGACCAATCATATGTACAAGGCATTCATTTCAAACTTCACCAAACTTAACTCACAATCTATAAGGACTAATAATACATCTTCTGTTAGACAAAGCTTTCGGTACTGTTTCTACTAACAAAAAGAAAATAACTTGATGTCATGAAAATGTCGCTAACTAGAAACAAATCAATTATTGAGTTAACTAACATGTTTAATGCTCCTCTTCTACTGTGAACTTTTCCTGGGAGTATTTAGATAAAACATACGATTCCGATCGGTAAACCTTTCTATCGAGACCTGCACGTGCTTTGTAATAACCAGCTTTATGAGTTGTGTTAAAGGAACTTTTGGAAAGTTTATAAGATATTTACTTACATGAAATAATTGAACGCAAATGCGTTCACTTTGAAAGTGCTCACGTAAACTTTACTAGCTACATAACTGTTCACATCTCAATAATATTTAACAAATACAGATCATTTCATATATTCATAGCATGTATGCACTTGATTGACACCAACATGTCCTATTTCAGTTTATGTAGCATACACACATCTAGAGTATGTGGTAAGTTAAAGTTGATGAACTGAACGGCAACGATTACCAATTTTCTAAACTATATTTCATGCCGTTAAAACAACAATTAATAAGTGTTGCGATTTATACGTTATAACAATTCGCAAATCTCTAACAAGATTTATTTTTACAAAATGTATGTCCAAAGATAGAAATGTAGGTTCATTAATGCTCATGTATGCTATCATGGGAAACTGAACAGCAAATGTATATATAATTTATTAAAGGATTTACATTATAGCTTAAATAGGACTTATTCTATGACAGTAGATTATAGTGTTGTATACATCCAGTCTGTGTGCACTGCAGATAAAATTATATTCCGTGAAATTAAATAAAAATATGTGATTGAATTACTTTAGTTTTATAAATGATGATTTTATTTCACTCTGAATTAACTGCATATGTTGCTTTATGCACAATCTACAATAGTGTTTGTTAGTGACAACGTGATTATATATCATACTATTTGTGTATAACAATTGTATCTTCGGCATGTATACGGTTTTGTGGTGTTTGAACTACAATTACATTTATTTAATGTATTTTGTTCAGAATTCATGATGGTCACGACAATAAGATAATTGAATAGGGAAAGTGATATAAAGTGA
This sequence comes from Panopea generosa, assembly GCA_029582155.1. Lineage (NCBI taxonomy): Eukaryota > Metazoa > Mollusca > Bivalvia > Adapedonta > Hiatellidae > Panopea > Panopea generosa. The sequence continues at coordinate 11,912,830 of CM055898.1, forward strand.
TTGCATATGCCAGAATAAACAGGAAAATGCAGACCATCTGAAAACATTCTAAACATAATTAATTTGGCTACGCCTTGGTGTCCTTGGCTATTATCATAAACTTTTATGAAAGTTTCCTTGATTCACAGACTGATAAATATACATAGTCTTATACATCATATAAACCATTCCCTTTTAATCTTACAATCGTCTTTCGTTAGCAGACTATTTTAGAATACAATAATGCAAATAAAATTCGCCTCCACAATCAGCCTCGTCTGGGAGAACTTCCTGGTTCTAATTATTTAGATCAATCATTGTTTTCCACCGTTATTTTTAATGACGATATTGTAAACGATTTATTACAATGTGCACTTTTACTAATATATATCTATCAGTGTACTTTAGGTTGAAAAGCCCTATATATAATACGATATCTTCCATTATTTTGGGTTTTTTGTTCATATTTATCGAATTAAACGACATATTGCTGATTTGAGATGTATGCTGTTTGTATTGTATTGTAAACTTGAATAGGAACAACTGTATATAATGCATTATATTCAATTCGTCCGATTTAGTATAATTCATTTCCGACTTGCCGTCACATATTTTTTTCTTTCATTAACCTTGATACCTGTTCTTGGTATCTTATCTGTGAGTTTAAATTGTTTATGTTATATTTTATTATTCTCCTGCTGCTCTGAAAAATATATAAATAACCGAGCACATTTGTGTTTAACACCGTTTTATGGAGACAAATATGTAAGAAAATATAGTTTGTGTTTATTTAAATGTCCTTGGTTTAAAACTTTAAAAACAGGACGGGGAAGGGCGAAACCAGTTGAAATGTTAACCAAAGGTTAAGCTCCCAATTGGCGGTTTTGCTTTTAGGCTTTTTAAGGCCGTGATCATTTGTTCTCTATGTAAGTTTACATATTATGTATATTAATAATGTTATGATGTTGTAGCGTCGGTACGTGTTCACAGCTGTGTCTCTTTATTGGCAGATATCCATTTGTTCAGTTTATGTTAACCACAGTCTATTGAATTTGTGCATCGTTTAAATTATTTGTGACCATTAAGGAATTGAACTAACTCTTTTATGTGACATTAAAAAATATAATTATTATATCATGTGAAGGCAAATATGTGTATATGACAATAAGGAAAATTATTATATAATTTTGTTTGTTGTTTGAATTGCAAATTGATCAACAAGATATTTGGTATGCAGTCCGACAAAATCGATTCTGAAATACAATTGATGTAAATGATACGTCTTTTGAATGTACACATTCTAGTGAAACCATCAATCCAGTCAAACCTTCTTATTAATGAAGTCAGTATCACTATGATAGTGGGTGGAAATCACGATAAATCTAGTCAAATTCCGAAATAAAGATTGCTGAATGTTGCATCACAATACTGTACTTCTATTTTCTCTCTATTCTAATTATTCCAAATATAATTGAAGTTCGCATTAAAATCAATAAGACACCTTTCATTAAAAGCGTCCTGTTTTTATCTATCTGGGGCGTACTTTATGAACACTATAGTAGGGCCATAGCAATACCGTTAATACTTGCATAAATGATTGTAAACATGCAACTTTTGTAATGTACATTCAATGTTAAAATTTATGTTTGAATCTTTCAATGTATGAAAAATATTTCATACTGTATTTCCTACAACAGTTGTAATATACCTCAAGTAAATCGACCATGTTCGATCCCCATCATAACATGAAAGTTTTTACTATTTCACAAAAACCTTATATCGCAGGTTGATGATAAATGTATATTTACTACCACATGCGCAGAAATGCTGCGCGTTGTGTCTATAATTGTTACATGTACTGCGAATATGCGCGATAAGTTATTTTTAAAAACATAAGAACATATTCTAGTGCCAATGTCGACAGATGCTTATGAACGTTTACATATAAGTATCCAGTTGATAAATATGTAAAATCAAAAAGTTGAATAAATTAATACCAACAAAACAAATTGCTACTGTCTTGTAAGACAATTTAAGCTTGGTTCTATCAACGAAGGTTGTTATCCGTACAGCATTATTCAAGTTCTTACAATATAAAAATTATATTATTGCTGAGTTAAAATTAATGATATCACTGATTCGAGTAAGTGATATCACTCTTTTGATTGGGTAATATCATTTATTTTAAATAGACGATATCACTAATTCGAGTACTTGATAGCACTTATTTGATTGGGTAATATCATTGATACAAATATATGATGTCACTGATTCGAGCAAGTGATATCAATCATTTGATATGGTAATATCATTGATACAAGTAGATGATGTCACTGATTCGAGTAAGTGATATCAATAATTTGATATGGTAATATCATTTATACAAGTAGATGATGTCACTGATTCGAGAAAGTGATATCAATCATTTGATATGGTAATATCATTGATACAAGAAGATGATGTCACTGATTCGAGTAAGTGATATCACTTATTTGATTTGGTATTATCATTTATTCAAATATATAGTATCACTGATTCGAGTTAGTGATATCACTTATTCGATTGGATAACATCATTTATTAAAATAGGTGATATCACTGATTCGAGTAAGTGGTATGACTCATTCGATTGGGTAATATTATGTATTCAAAGAGATGATTTCACTGATTCGAATACGTGTTATCACTCATTTGATTGGTTAATCATTTATTCAAACAGACGATATCACTCATTCCAATAGGTGATATAACTCATTCATATAAGTTGTATCACATACTTGATTTTCATAACGAACGTTACCTTTCTGCTAAAATTAATATATGATAAACTGAGCCAAAGTTGAGATTTTTGGGAAGATGGGTCTGTATGTTTTTAATTAAACTGATATGCATTTCATAAAATTCAGTATATTTCTAGCTTAGTATACACATATAAAATAAGCATTTGTGTTCATGTTCTCAAATATAAATATTTTTTCATCTCTGGAAGAAATCATTGTTTGTTTTATAATCCCATTGAATATGGTAAAATACGTCTTTGAATGGGCGATATTATTGATTTATTTTGAAAGAGGAATATTTCTTATTCTAATGAGTAATATCTTATTTCAAAAAATGTGATGTCATCTATTCAAATAAGTGATATCACCTATTTATCAATAAAATTGAAGGAGTGATAAAGCATATTGGAATTGATGATATTACCTATTCAGATTAAGCATATCCTATATTCTGTTAGATGATACCATTTATTATGGATAAATACCAAAACGACACCCCATATAATGTAATGATGTTCAAACTGATGGATTTTCTCCTCGTCTGCGACTTTGATAATCACTTCCTCGGGATGAACATTTTTACTACCGCCCTTCTATGATATGTATATATAGTTTACTTATACCGTACAGTAATAATGAAATGAATAAACTATCAGAATGATATTTTTCTTCACATGACCAGTAGCAATAAAAAATACATGAAAACATGATTAACACTGTCAGTGTGTAATTACTAGCATTGTCCGCAATACAATACAATTTGCTTTTCTTCTTTATAGATTGTCGCCCAGCAAGTCAATATTGGAACAACAGTGGTCAATTTAATTCACCCAGCAACACCGAGGAACTGATGCAAATAATTCGACGTATACATTTATATAGGAAAATGACATCGGCGGTCTTTTTTCTTTGATGATATTATTAATGTTCTGTTGATAAAAATAAGAAAATATGCTGTTACTGCGGGTTTGCTACTGAGCTTTCCAAGGAGTTGTTCCACTGTTGCCACTTGCTTTGTACGTATGTATGAATGTATGTATAGCATATACTGCAATAAGACATCACTGGTGATAAAAAAGATGACACTAATAGGACTTTAAGGTGAATGTATTTATGAGCTTTTGATGTCACTGCATCATCTTTAAAGAAAGATGGTGATGCAATCCTGCAATGAAAATATACTTCCTATGCGGGATATTTGGAAATCCTAGACCTTATTTCATATAGAACAAAGAACAAAATTCAACTGTGTACTGAGACCAATAATCTATATATACATACAGACAATTGCAACAGTGATCAATGCCTTGAAATGCTTAGTACCAAACCCGCCATAACAGCATACACACAATTGGTACTCGTGTATAGAGTGATCACAGCAAGTACTATACATACATATAGAGCAAGTGACATTAGGGATTCTTCGGTAGCAAACCCGCCATAACAGCATACACACAATTGGTACTCGTGGATAAAATGATCACAGCAAGTACTATACAAACATATAGAGCAAGTGACATTAAGGATTCTTCGGTAGCAAACCTGCCATAACAGCATACACACAATTGGTACTCGTGTATAGAGTGATCACAGCAAGTACTATATATACATATAGAGCAAGTGACATTATGGATTCTTCGGTAGCAAACCCGCCATAACAGCATACACACAATTGGTACTCGTGTATGGAATGATCACAGCAAGTACTATACATACATATAGAGCAAGAAACATTAGGGATCCTTTTGTAGCAAACCAGGCCATAACAGCATACACACAATTGGTACTCGTGTATAGAATGATCACAGCAAATACTATACATACATATAGAGCAAGTGACATTAGGGATTCTTCGGTAGCAAACCCGCCATAACAGCATACACACAATTGGTACTCGTGGATAAAATGATCACAGCAAGTACTATACAAACATATATAGCAAGTGACATTATGGATTCTTCGGTAGCAAACCCGCCATAACAGCATACACACAATGTGTACGCATGTATGGAATGATCACAGCAAGTACTATACATACATATAGAGCAAGTAACATTAGGGATTCTTCGGTAGCAAACCCGCCATAACAGCATACACACAATTGGTACTCGTGTATAAAATGATCACAGCAAGTACTAAACATACATATAGAGCAAGTGACATTAGGGATCCTTCGGTAGCAAACCCGCCATAACAGCATACACACAATTGGTACTCGTGTATAGAATGATCACAGCAAGTACTATACATACATATATAGCAAGTGACATTAGGGATACTTTTGTAGCAAACCCGCCATAACAGCATACACACAATTGGTACTCGTGTATAAAATGATTACAGCAAGTACTATACATGCATATATAGCAAGTGACATTAGGGATACTTTTGTAGCAAACCCGCCATAACAGCATACACACAATTAGTACTTGTGTATCGAATGATCACAGCAAGTACTATACATACATATAGAGGAAGTGACATTAGGGATCCTTCAGTAGCAAACCCGCGATAACTTCATATACACAATTGGTACTCGTGTATAAAATGATCACAGCAAGTACTATACATGCATATATAGCAAGTGACATTAGGGATCCTTCGGTAGCAAACCCGCCATAACAGCATACACACAATTAGTACTTGTGTATAGAATGATCACAGCAAGTACTATACAAACATATAGAGCAAGTGACATTAGGGATCCTTCGGTAGCAAACCCGCCATAACAGCATACACACAATGTGTACTCGTGTATAGAATGATCACAGCAAGTACTATACATATATATAGAGCAAGTGACATTAGGGATCCTTTGGTAGCAAACCCGCCATAACAGCATACACACAATTGGTACTCGTGTATAGAATGATCACAGCAAGTACTATACATACATATAGAGCAAATGACATTAGGGATCCTTTGGTAGCAAACCCGCCATAACAGCATACACACAATGTGTACGCGTGTATGGAATGATCACAGCAAATACTATACATACATATAGATGAAGTGACATTAGGGATCTTTCGGTAGCAAACCCGCCATAACAGCATACACACAATTTGTACGCGTGTATAGAATGATCACAACAAGTTCTATACATACATATAGAAGAAGTGACATTATGGATATTTTGGTAGCAAACCCGCCATAACAGCATACACACAATTGGTACTCGTGTATAGAATGATCACAGCAAGTACTATATACATACCATACATATAGAGGAAGTAACATTAGGGATCTTTCGGTAGCAAGCCCGCCATAACAGCATACACACAATTGGTACTCGTGTATAGAATGATCACAGCAAGTACTATATACATACCATACATATAGAGGAAGTAACATTAGGGATCTTTCGGTAGCAAACCCGCCATAACAGCATACACACAATTGGTACTCGTGTATAGAATGATCACAGCAAGTACTATATACATACCATACATATAGAGGAAGTAACATTAGGGATCTTTCGGTAGCAAACCCGCCATAACAGCATACACACAATTGGTACACGTGTATAGAATGATCACAGCAAGTACTATACATACATATAGATGAAGTGACATTAGGGATCTTTCGGTAGCAAACCCGCCATAACAGCATACACACAATTTGTACTCCTGTATAGAATGATCACAGCAAGTACTATACATACATGTATATATAGAGCAAGTGACATTAGGGATCTTTCGGTAGCAAATCCGCAACCCAGAAGCTTAACCTGTTGTTAGTTTTTGGTTCACGTAACCACGCCGTCACATAAGACTATTTGCTTCTTAAATATAACTAGAAATATATCACTGTATGATTCAACCCTGCACTATATGATTCACCCTCCTGTTGATCCGGTGTGTCGCGATGTGCCAGGGTTCATTTCACAGAGATCGCATTCATTTTATTTACTTTAAGTAAAGTAACAAGATTTTTTGACGCGAAATTTCTCTTTCTGACCGAAACACAATATCGTCAATTTGTATGTAATTGTCAGTTTTGGTACATATATTGATAGTTTGGTTATTTATTGTCAATTTGGGTATGAATAGCTCAATTCCGGTATAAGTTATGATTGAAATAATACCATTTAAAACACTATCGCCATAAACATAACATCTTGACTCGATCTTCAAACGAGTTAGTTGTAATAATGGCAGTTTTTGCAATATGCATGAATTCAATAATTGGCATTTTTTTTTGTGATATTTGCTAATTAAAAACAAGAACAGCAGGGAGTATTAACTTAAACTTAATTATCGTTATAAACAAACCACAACTGGAGGAGTTGTATGAGTATATTTCATTAAAGAAAGAAAATAAAATGATATGGAACTTTCGGTTAAATCAATAGAACCGTAGTTATATCAATCATTTATCAATGGCAAAAAGTGGTTAAAAAAATGAAGAAAAATGATATGGTTGTATACATGTTTTATTTTAGTCGCGTAAAAATACCATAGTATTTATGAATGAAAAGCAAGAGAAATTTGTCATAGCGCCAGAATTTTGTTGATGGCGTTACCTCATAGTGAGATGAGTTTTGTCTTAGCCTCATGATTTTATGAATAACGTTACGTTTAATTATGCCAAAAATAATATGTGAACCTGGAAAAAATCCTAATGTTATGTTCTTAGTTTAACTTAGCATTATGTGAGGTACTGTCATATGTTAAAGTAGACAAAAATTCGGCGGAATTTTCAAATATAAGAATGACTCTTCTTGAAACATATTTTAATGCTTTTTGTATACATAAAATAGCAAAGGGTTTGGCCACAATTTAACCAACATTAAATTAAACGCTGCCCAACAACCCATTATTTATCTAAACAATCATAATAACAATGCAAGATATTCATATAAAAAAGAAAAAAATGAAATAGGGGTGGCATTGATAAAGTATTCGCCGCCAATGCTGATCGTATCTTTATATGAAGCACTCAACTGTGAGGTATATACTGAACTTGAATAAAATTTATTGTTTATTCAAATGTTTGGTGTCGATTGGAACTTGTTGAGTACAGGAATATTTTCGCCGTGTGAGATATTATCACTGCCATGTAACGAGGTGTTAACATTAAACAGATGAAGGTGACACGCAGCAGGAAAAAGACGAACTCGATCACTTACTGTAACCATTTCTCAAATGAGCATGAATAATAGATAATTTATGAAGACTTGTTAAATAAAAACATGGTACTGTGTTGGGTTTAAACAATTATTGGTAATGATATTTTTGAATGATGTAATAGTATCAGAATTACATATATGTCCCGGAATTTTTTTCTCAGAAAAATGCATGACTTTCATGAGTTTAAAAAATCTTTTTAAAGAATTGAGTGATAGCATTTAATAAAGAATAATCATTACTATAATAATTAAAGAAAGGCCAATGCGATATACAAAATAAAATCAACATGAAAAAATATGATAGGAAATGGCAAGCAAACAAAACACTATTATAAGCAAAAGTAATATGCATATATATAAAATAGGTGACAATAGAGCGCGTGGTACAGTGGTAGAGTACCAAATCCATGATCGGAGGTTCGTGGGCTCGATCCTCCGCCAAGGCTACGTGTGGTGTCCTTGCGCAAGACACTGTTTCAGCATATGTTTAGTACTGGATCTACACAGGAAGACTTAATTTGTCTAATTTGTAGAACTTGTTTCATAATCGAAGTAAAATAAATAAGTTTAAACTAATATACAATATTACACATGCGACAACATCCATACGTGTACGAGATTAAATTTACTTATATACTAGCTGCCAGCAAGTATGCATAAATTTCATGAAAGCTACTTGCAGATACACTTGAAGAGTCAGAGCCACACCACAATAACAATTATAGATACCACAAACAGGAGCACTTAGTAATTATTTCACGTACGAGTTACTTTGATACCCTAATGCAATTATATTGATTACATATTATTTGCAATAATGAAGGTACTGGATCATGAGAAAATTGTTTGCAAAACTGTTGAATTATCCTGGAACTTTGCTGCCATTAATGATTAATCATTTGTACAAAGCATTGGTTTCAACTTCACCAAACTTAACTCACAATCTATAAAGACTAACAAAACATCTTCTGTTAGACAAAGCTTTCGTTATTGTTTCTAATAACAAAAAGAAAATAACTTGATGTCATGAAAATGTCGCTAACTAGAAATGAATCAGTTATTAACCAACATGTTTAATGCTCCTCTTCTACTGTGAACTTCTCCTTGGAATATTTAGATAATACATACGATTCCGATCGGTAAACTTTTCAATCAAGACCTGCACGTGCTTTGTAATAACCAGCTATATCAGTTATGTTAAAGGAACTTTTGGAAAGTTTATAAGATGTTTACTTACTTGAAATACTTGAACGCAAATGCCTGCACTTTGAAAGTGCTGACTTAAATTCTACTAGCTACATAAATGTTCTCATCTCAATAATATTCAACAAATACAGATCATTTCATATATCTATAGTATGAATGCACTTGATTGACACCATATACACATTTAGAGTATGTGGTAAGTTAAAGTTGATGAACGGAACGGCAAAGGTTGCCAATTTTCTAGCCTATATTTCATGACGTTAAAACAACAATCAATAAGTGTAACGATTTTTACGTTATAACAATTCGCAAATCTCTAACAAGATTTTATTTTACAAAATTTATGTCCGAAGATAGAAATGTAGGTTCATTAATGCTCATGTATGCTATCATGGGAAACGGAACAGCAAATGTATATATAATTTATTAAAGGATTTACATTATAGCTTAAATAGGACTTATTCTATGACAGTAGATTATAGTGTTGTATACATCCAGTCTGTGTGCACTTCAGATAAAGTTATATTCCTTGAAATTAAATAAAAATATGTGATTGAATTACTTTAGTTTTATAAATGATGATTTTATTTCACTCTGAATTAACTGCATGTGTTTTGCTTTATGCACAACCTACAATAGTGTGTGTTAGTGACAACGTGATTATATATCATACTATTTATACGGTTTTGTAGTGTTTGAACTACAATTACATTTATTTAATGTATTTTATTCAGAATTCATGATGGTCACGACAATACGATAATTGAATAGGGAAAGTGATATAAAGTGATTGCATAAGCCAGAATAAACAGGAAAATGCAGACTTTCTCAAAACATTCTAAACATGATTAATTTGGCTATGCCTTGGTGTCCTTGGCTATTATCATAAACTTTTATGAAAGTTTCTTTGAATCACAGACTGATAAATATACATAGTCTTATACATCATATAAACCATTTCCTTTTAATCTTACAATCGTCTTTCGTTAGCAGACTATTTTTGAATACAATAATGCAAATAAAATTCGCCTCCACAATCAGACTCGTCTGGGAGAACTTCCTGGTTCTAATTATTTAGATAAATCATTGTTTTCCACCGTTATTTTTAATGACGATATTGTAAAATATTTATTACAACGTGCACTTTTACTGATATATATTTATCAGCGTACTTTAGTTTGAAAAGCCCTATATCTAATACGATATCTTCCATTGTATTTTGTTCATATTTATCGGATAAAACGACATTTTGCTGTCTTAAGATGTATGCTGTTTGCATTATATTGTAAACTTGAATAGGAACAACTGTATATAATGCATTATATTCAATTTGTCCGATTTAGTATAATTCATTCCGACTTGCCGTCACATTTTCTTCGGTCATTAAGCTTGAAACCTGCCCTTGGTATCTTATCTCAGAGTTTTAATTGTATGTTATTTTTTATTATTCTCCTGCTGCTCTGAAAAATATATAAATAGCTGAGCACATTTGTGTTTAACACCGTTTTATGGAGAAAAATATGTAAGAAAATAGTATTTGTTGATTTAAATGTCCTTGTTTTACAACTTTAAGTACAGGATTGGGAAGGGCGAAATCAGTTGAAATGTTAACCAAGGTCTAAGCTCCCAATTGGCGGTTTTGCTTTTAGGCTTTTTAAGGCCGTGATCATTTGTTCTCTATGTACGTATACATATTGTGTATATTAATAATGTTATGATGTTGTAGCGTCGGTACGTGTTCACAGCTCTGTCTCTTCATTGGCAGATATCCGTTTGTTCAGCTTATGTTAACCACAGTCTATTGAACTTGTGCATCGTTTATATTATTTGTGACCATCAAGGAATTGAACTAACTCCTTTATGTGGCATTAAAATACGATAATTATATCATGTGAAGGCAAATATGTCTATATGACATTAAGGAAAATGATTATGTAATTTTGCTCTTTGTTAAAATTCCAAATTGCTTAATAAGATATTTGGTATGCATTCCGACAAAATCGATTCTGGAATACAATTGATGCGAATGATACGTATTTAGAATGAACACATTCTAGAGGAACCATCAATCCAGTCAAACCTTCTTATAAATGAAGTTAGTATCACAATGATAATGGATAGAAATCACGATAAATCTGGTTAAATTCTGATATTTAGAATGAATGTTGCATCACAATACTTTACTTCTATTAGAAAAAAAAATGCAAAATTTCCAAATGTTTGCTATTTATGGATACACAAATGTTGCATTGATTTTGCCATATAAAATTTTCTGCAGAAAATATATCTATTTACCACTGAAAGGAATCATGCCCATATAATTTATATGTAGACAACTGAAATTACATATATCAAAGCGAAACAATACTCCACTTGAAACATGAACTCCAAACAGCAGACTGGTGCTTTTTATTGGGATATAAAATGTTGGTTTATAATGTCAGACCTATTGCATAAGGGATGCAAATATCTAATAAAATGTGGATGAATTAGTGTAGTATTCCATCATTGTCTTGAATGATGCTGTTGATGAACAGCATCCCAAATGTAAATGAAACTTTACTGGAAACATTACATCGGAATTAAGCTGTAGCAAAGGTATACAAAATCGAACATTTTAACCCCGAGTTAATCACACATCTTTCAAGAAATTCAATAAAATGTTGTATTTCAAGCAACTTTTTTCTTTCAATTTGTCTACCAAACATAATGCATGATATCACATGCAAATACTATGATATTATTTTAACTACTGTTGTTTTGTATCACGCAATGTCAAATTGTATTTGGTAAGTGTTTATTAAACAAATACCACTTTCAACATAAGATAATTGGAATTGGAACACCGCATAATGTGGGCGAAACCTAATTACAGACCAATGGAAGCATTATTTGATTAATCAAACATGATTTTTGTTCTTAATTAGCAGTTAATGCGCTTATTAATTGTCTGACGATGCCATTGGCCCCTAGATACTGTGTTGACGTCTTAAGGACGGTTATAGGCAGTTTGAAAAACTACAGTATCGTGTGTTTAAACTGGCTTCGTGGATAAATATATATAAACATTTCAAAGACAATTTCTATTGATGTTTTGAATGTGAAATTTCTATTTGTGCATTTAAGGTAAAGTTTACGCCGTTCTTGAGATATCAACTATAATATACAAAAAAGCATTAGGTTTTGTAGGAGAAGACCCGATCAAGTATATATGCATTAATCATATCGATATCCATTCCCTTGTCATAGGATATGTGATAGACACATGTTTAAACGGCTTATACTGTTTTATTCCACGTTTATTTTTCATAACTATTTTACATTGATGATGGATAGTAAATTATATAATGTAAAAGAAGCTATACCAATGGCGTTTTCATAACGAAATGAAAAGCGAGTAAGACACGTTTACACATGAGGCATTAAGTGACTGACACTTTCTGTACGAATTTATTAACATCTCATGTCAGGTCATTGTAAAGTACGATGTTTTTCTGTTATGTTACAAGTTCAACCAAACAAACGAAAACACTTGTTATGATGTTCGTCTAAATAATAGAGGCAAGAACTGCCATTGAAATATCATATTTAATGTCACAGCTCTCTGCCTATCAAATAAATTATATACAAAATTATTTCAAAATAAATGCTTATTTTTCTCCTGGTTTTAACATTAAAATTTGCGTGATGATGTTAAGTAGCATTGCTTTATGAATACAACAACTTCAATAGTTTTAATATTAATATCAGTTGCTAGAAAGGGGTCACCTATAGCAGTTTAACTAAATGTAAACACGAATTATTCTTAGAAATCCTTGTGATTATTTGTGCATGGCAATGTTCCTGAGGATATATTTACCTCTTGTCTTACTATCTATTTTTTCTACGTATGTTTCTTAGTTCCTTATATATTCATTCTTTATTAGCAATATATTGCATTAACCTTCCTGCCATTGAAATTATCGATCTTTTTGAAGACAAATATGCTTCACAATATACATCATTAATCATTAAAGATCGATCATACACAAGGAACAAAATTGCCAAATAACCCATTTCATGACATAAAAATTGTGGAAACAAATACCTAAAATCCATTCTAATCCATGTGAACACAAACATTATAAATTATGTTGGGCAAAAAAATGCTATTAGTAGCAGTAACAAAAAACAAAATAAAAATGTCACTGACTAGATATAAATCAATTACTAACAAGCATGTTTAATACCTCTTCTTTTCCTTGGAATTCCAAGAGGAGTGTTTCAATACTACATATAACTTCAATCGATTTAATGTTTGTCCGAGACATACACGTGTAATGTAAAGGTTTTTTTATAGCCGTTGCGTTATTTATTCTATCATATTATAAAATCGTCAAATAATTATATAATTTGTTATTATCACTCAACCAAGCCTTATTCTAACGATTGCGCGGGTAAAATATATTGTTTACTTGGTTTTGGATTTTTGCACTTCACAAATGGTAGATTAACTGTAGTATTATTCATAGAAATAAAATTTAAATATATTTTTTAAATTATTAAACTTATTACACGTTACAACTTTGGTATTTGTTAGAAAGCTTTTTATTTTTTACACGACAACTTCTTACATGTACAGGCAAAAATAATATAATATTTCAATGCATATTTTATTAACTTTATAGGCAATTTTTACGGTCAAATTCGTTAAAACTGATTGGTTCCGTAGATTATAATACATTAACAAGTAATGATACGACAGGACAAATGATAATTCTCTATTTGGACATTTTAGAAACGAGAACGACTAAAAGTGATGCTTAAAACTAGCTGCTCTCTACTTTCATATTTGTTTTTTTAATATTCATAACTATTTGTCGACACTACTATTAATAATATCGAATTTTAAAGATCTACACATATATGAGTACTGTTGTTATACTACGACAGTTTTGGTGTTGTTGTGTTTTTTTTCATTTGGTTATACTTACGTTACGATTTAATATTCACTATCGCGAATTCAATCATTCCGTCTTATTCTTCTTCGACCTTTGTTTTCGCAAGAGTTCAGGCTATCAATGTAATGGGAATAATGTATACACTTAGGAAAAAAATGGTATCAATTAATATTCATAGCTGTTTCTCATTCATTATTGACATACATGGTTAAAACTATGTTTCTTTTACTTCCCGGCTCAGACAGTGTAATGATGATAAAGAAGTGATCATTTAAATATGTTGTTACTGTTATGTACATTTTGTATGTCTTACATTTCGATTCGATTCGATAAGGTTAACTAGAATGTCGGAATCACTGGACTTAGTTTTAAGACGAATCTCAATGTGTGTGTCAGTCTGTCTGTTTGTGGTACATGTGTGTACCTATCATGTATGTGTATCTGTAAAGGCGTGTGAATATGGGAACATGTTTGTTTGCCCATATGTCAGCTGTATCTAATCATATGTGTCTGTGAATATATTAGTAACGTACTGCAATTCGAATGTTAAGCAGCTACACTCCTATACTGGAGAAATTAAATGATTTATTGTGGCCAAATGCTAAATACAAATCGTTGTTGACGATTTCAATCAATTTAAATTGTCTGTATCCACTCGTACTACTGTATATGGTATATTTTCTTACAGTGAATTGTTAAATATTGTAATATATAATTTTACGCGTGTTTAAGCTTAATTTTAGCTCAAATTTAATGAAAATTCAGAGCTTATATGAACCGCTCTCGAGTCCGCTTTCAGGGTAGTACCAGTACTGAGTGTTGCTTTATGATTGGTACATGGCAAGTGCAGTGAAAATGCAGTAAAAAACTACATGAAAACGTCGCTAACTAGAAATAAATCAATTATCGACCAGCATATTTAATACCTCTCGTTTTCCTCGGAATTCCCACGGGAGTGTTTCAATACTACACATAACTTCAATTGATGAGCTGTTTGTCCGAAACATACACATGGTATGTAAAAATTCTTCTATAGCCTTTGCGCTATTTATTATATCAAATTTATAAAATCATCACACAATTGTATACTTTGCTTAAATCATTCAACCCTGCCTTGTTCTAATAGTTGTGCTGATACAACATGTGGCTTGTTAATATCATGTAATGTATGTAATATTAAGAGCCGGACGAGTTTATTTTTTTTATCTTTTATCGTTAATCAGACACGCCGTAGTTGCGAATCTTACTCATACTTAAATAATGTTTGAACCCTTTAACTTCTATCATCAAATAACAACCAAGTATGTGATGAACATACTACTTATACAACTGACCGATATTTATCGTATTTAAATGATAAAATAGTGACACTTTTTCAACACGACACCAGTCTGTGTAGCTATTAACATCATAAAAATGGTGAAAAGTTAGAATTAATAGTCTAAACAATAACTGCAACAATCACTCCAGGCAGACGTTCTTCTTACTAACGTTGTTATAATGAAATGAAAATCGTCATCACAAGGGTAAAGCCGAATTCTATTACCCTATAAACTTGAATGGGAATCATCTTACCTCCATTGATAACCCGTCCTTTGTAATGTTGTAATATTATTTGAAAGTCGCTGCTTCAATTATTTTTAAATAAAGAGAGTAACTGAAAGGTTGAAACTATTGTAAAATGAATATTAGTAATAATGTTTTTGTCAGACCAATTTACAAGACTATGTTTGATCAAATAACACTAAAGGCGAGGAACAACTTTCAAATAAACAGAAACAAATGCTCAGTTAGTTGCCAAATTTTATTTATACCGCTGATATACAAAAACAGTATTAAAATCTAGCACAGAGTATAGCTGTTTCATGCTATTAAATTAATGCTTGTTTGTTTTATTTTCTTATATTTTGGTTCACACTCTCTTCCCTTATCCCTTAATAATTTGTGTTGGACCCAGCGTTTTACCCTCAGATGGCAGTCTGATACTTCTATATGTTATTCGGTATCTAAATGGTTCATTCTCTTCTATCATCTTGTTGGTATGGTTCAATTAGTGTTTAGTTTTTTTGTCTTACGATAGTTTCCTTATATTTACAATTTCAAAGCTATTAAGTGATTCTTGGAACGCCTTAGACAATTTCTGTTTCCCTTCAATGTATCGGACATTTACAGTAAGGGATATCACATTCAGACAGAGACCATGTTAGCTATGATGTATTCCAATAGTTTTGTATCACGCAATATCAAATTCATTCTATTCGGTAGGTTTGTATAAAATAACAAAACATTCGAACACAAATCGCGAGTAATTGAAATATAAACATTGCATAATGAGAGTGAATTCTGATTGAAGACCAATGAAAGCATGCAAATTTGATTGATTAAACGCATCTATTGTTGGTAGTTAGAAATCAATGTGCTTATAAATTGTCAGGCGATCCACTTGGGCCCAAAAGTCTATTTTAAACTCTTAAAGACAATAATGCTTGTTTTGAAAAGTAACAGCCATTTCTTTAACTGAACAACACTAAATCTACATTTATGGCGAAACATAGGTTTGTAGGTTTGCCTTTTATAGATAATTTCAGTTTTCTTATTTTCTTTTTTCTTTTTTGTAGTTTTTTGTAGTAGTATCTAAAATTAATAGATTTGAAATTGTTTCTATATTTATTTCACTGTTAGTTTTAGAACCTTTTTAAAACAATGTTTATAGTGTAGGGCATCAAATGCAATAAGTTTGGGTCAGTTCATATCAATCTGAAATGCAACTCTGCTTTTTTCATTTCACAAATAGTGAAGATTTAATAGAATAAGAAAGTAGTTAGGATGTTATGATGCAATGTTTAACCGAACCGTTACTGTTTTTGTTTTAGTTGCTAAATTTTGAATTATATGTACACATAAGCCGCTAACTTCAACATCACACATACATAGAAACAAATAACTGATAGTTAGAATAGTTTGAACAATTAGCCATAAATTTGGCCAAGAAAGAGAATAATTGTGACATGTAAGTTATAATAATTGCCCATCAGCTATCATAGTCCAAAGTATTAAATCGCCAAGTTTACATTAATTGATTCAACTTCACTCCAATTTTCTAAAGTAAAATGGTATGCAAGTTAGTTGCGGAGGAACGTTATCTCCATGAACATAGGCGGTAGGTATTTCCACCAAGATAAATATCTTGTTGCTATAAATAACAAATGATTTTTTATAAAATAGCGTCAATAAATCTAATGGAAATACTGAACACAATCAGGAAATAAAATATACGACTCGGTCTTATCGCGTTTGTTTGTGAGGGACAATGGAATATGCAAGACTTTCACACATTAACATCGGCTTACATGTAAGTGGTATAGTATTTCTTAGGAACAGTAAATGAACCCTATGGCATTAGAGGACTATAATTAACAACACGACTCGGACATCAACGGGTTGACATTTTACGACCGTCACACAGCAAGTAAAACATCAAAGTAGTTGAGTTATACATTGTGTTTTCTTGAAGACAGCGTAGGTTCCCATTAATCATTTGTCTGTTATCATTTAATATGTATGTAGCTAAAACCTTTAACATTATTAGGACAACCAAATATTTGCAATAATCACATGTGTTTTGGTTTTAAACTCAAAACAGTACATAATTCTGGTCCCGATCTTACAAAAGGTAGATCTTATATCTGAAACTTATTTAAAAAGCCGTCTCTTACACTCATCTTCCAATAATGTCCTGTATATAATCACATGCACATATAGGCGATTTATGAAATGTTAATTCAACACTTGGTTTCTTTTTTTGGTTTTCAAAAAAGAACAAGAGATCGGATATTCTCTTTTCATTTCATTATGTTAGAGGTATATAACATATCACTGATACAACGGCAAATCAATGTTTCACCATTTATTGGCTGATGGAAACCATCATATAGATCTGACAATGACATCTACAACTCAAAACTGCAAGCGGGTATGAAAAGCGTATTGTCCTTTACTGGTCCTGTGGGAGCAGGGAGATTCCATTATTTTGTTAATAAGGTCATCAGTGACTATGAAAAGTTCTTATTTGAAATCAATGACGGTGTGATTGAAATATAACAATATTGACGTGTCTATTTGTTTACTTTTAACGACCAACTTTTAACGAATGTAAATAGAATAAAATACGATTTTATATAGATAAAGAATTAATGATGACTGCGTACTTATATGCTTACGCATTTACTGTCCGAAAACTTGTTTTTTTCCAATGTAAATTTACTTTTATTGTTGTGTCGCTCACGTAAGCTGGCAGACTGACCGGCCATTCTTGATACCTTCTCCGTTTATGGTGTCGGGATATTGGAAACAGTGAGGTTATTGTACTCATAAACAAGGTTGAAGCCGTTATCATTGGTGGGTTTGTCTTTTTTCAGCTGAATCTCATTCTGTTATAAATATTTCATTTCAATTTGGTTTAAACATTATGTATTCAATTATAATTATAATTCCACATATAAATAATGATGTAGACAAACACTACAACAAAAACAGATTGACAGACTTATAGGATTTATTTCCTTCTAGATGTCAAAATGTGGTATGTCTAATTAAATATAAGTATAGATAATAAGACCACATACAATATATAATATTAAGTATAAATGATAATGAGGGAAATATATAAAATACACTATCGACGCGTCCAATTCGAAAATCTGCGTCAAAACAACTCAAAACGCAAGTTAACATAATAAAAATATTCTAAATATGCACGTCTCTGGGTAGATTTTATTAATTCATGGTCGTTTAAGATAATAGCTTCGTTTTCCTATTGTGAATAATCTAAAGAGCCATAAATGAGTTTGTTGAGTAAGTTGACATGTAGTATTTGGAAAACAAACTTGTCTAAATTTTAAGGCAATAAAAAGTAAATGACTAAATGTTTCTAAAATTTTACAAGAACATAGAGTCTTATTTTTAGACTTATAATATATTTCAAGTAACGTTTTGTTATTAATTATTAATATGGTCGACAATAACGCTTTAGCTACAATATAGGTCTCACTGCACAGTTAAATACTGTCCTTTGTTCTATATGAAAAGGTTTATGATTTCAACGGTAAAATAGTTCACATAGAAGTATTTCTTTTTCATAGCAAGAATTTTTCCCAACACAAAAAGAATAACTGGTAGGTTGACCAGCTTTTTTATAAAGAGCATCTGAGGACTTCATTTTTGGCCGGTGCATAAGCACTGGTTATAACCATTATTTTATTACTAAAAACCTTACAACTCAGCTGAGATGAATTCAATCTACTCAGCCGATCAAAAAGTAGTTCCATCGAATATGTTTGAAAATTAGAATGAATTTTAGCGTATTTAGGTCATAGATTAAATGATAAACCTCGTCAATTAATCTATATATACTCACAGCAATATTTTTTAAAAACATTTTTTTCGCAAATAAGTGGGTTATTTGGTGGTCTTTCCCAGTCCTGATATCTCCCGAATCAGGTCTATGAACCCCAATGAAAAGGCAGGGAATTCCATGCCTATCCCACAATTCAAAGCTTTTCAACGCTTACCAAACTGTGACGTCATTCAACTGACCAATCAAAGTGCCCAAATCCCATTCCTAGTTTGAGGACCGAATTGGCATAGCTGGGTCCGCTCAACAGACTAGTTATTTGGCGTGTAATGTAGTAATACGTTTGTATAACTGTAACGTGATTCATTTTCCTGATACTAATAGCTGGTCATCAACTTATCAAATAAGGCCTTATGCGATGGCGTGTTGTCAAGATAAGAATCAAGGAGCTAGTATTTATAGGGGCTCTGTGAGGGGGATTGGAGTTTAACATAGGGATACAATGGACAAACGGAAAATGTTCATATTTTCACCTGTTTGTACAAAAATATTATTCAGTTTAAGTTCTGAAGCAGCAACTAGTCATAGCAAATAAGGTTTGGTTCAATAAACAAGATAAACTTTCCATAAGGGGCCAGGTGGGGTCACAAAAGGCTTAAATTTGAAACTTTTCAACAATCTTCTTCTCTACAACCGGTCAGTCAAATTAGTTCATTTTTGATATGAATTATCCCAATGAATAGGGGTTTGAAGTTTTTACAAATTAAGGGGCTAGTATTTATAGGGGCCCTGTTAGGGGACTTTGAGTTTTACATAAGAAGTATATGGGAAAACGGAAAATTCACATTTGTTTTATCCATTTGTGTAGAATTATTATTCAGTTTGAGTTCTGAAGCTTTTTCTAGTTATAGCACATAATATGTGGTTCAATAAGCAATATTTAATTTCCATAAGGGGCCAGGTGGTGTCTAAAAAGGATTAAAATTGAATAATTTCAAAAATCATCTTCTCAACAACTGGTCAGTCAAATCAATTTATATTTTATATAAAATTATCCCTAGTATCTCTGGTAGTGGGTTTGAAGTTTGTACAAATCCAGGGGCTGGAATTGATAGGAACTTTGTATGGGGACTATAAGTTTTACATAGGGGAACTATGGGAGAACCGAAAATTCTCATTTTCTCCAGCAGTTTTGCAAAAACAATTTTGAATTTTAGATTTAAACCATTGTACAGAATTAGTAAATAATTTGTGTTACACATAGAGGATTGAAATTCCATAAGGAGCCGGAGGGACCCAAAAATAGTTGATTTTGTTAAATTTCAAAAACTGATTAGTCGAATTTGTTACATAAAACAGCAACCACTATTTACCAGTAGAGTGTCCACAGAACCCTCTTGGATCTCTTTTTTTTTTTAATTTCAAAAACCTCCGACGACAATACATGGTCAAGATAGTTGGGGTGTAGCATCATCTCATGATATGTCCTCTTTGGTCAGTTTTTGAGTCAGAGAAACTGATATTTAAATGCATTGTGACAAAACTTTTACTGTAGTAGAGAAATGACAATCTGAAATTATGTAATAACTGTATAATGAAGTTGTTAGACAAAAAAAGTGTTTGTGCCTAGAAAACAAATTGTTCAACTATTTGTTGTTGCTGTATTGTGAGAAATAAATTCAATAATTGGGTAAGAAAGGGAAAAATTAAAAACACTCTTCCTTATTATACTTTCTTCGTGAACCTTCAATAAAATTTCCCTATAAAAACATGCACCGGCCACCAGTACTTTAAGTACTTTGATTTGTTACTGCATCAGTAACAAAAAAAGAAGTCCTCAAATGCTCATAAATACATGCATTTTGCTATACTGGTCTGCAGCAAGAGATGACAACCACTTTGAACCATTTTAAAAATACTTCAAAGCAATTACATAGGTCTTTTATTGAACTCAGGAACCATAGTAGCGTGGGAAAAGGGGTGCAACTGTGTAGTGAGATGTATATAGATCACTAATATACTAATATAGTCCATGGTTATAAGTGTTTTTCACCCCTTTGTGCCTTAAATCATATTTTTTATTTATTTTAAAAGAAAGTGTGTTAAGAACAAAGAAGAACAGCAATGACCTCTTCTTGCTATTAAAGACAATGCTTCTGTGTAGGACGAATCGTAATGAACCGAAATCTTGTACATTTCTCAATCAGCAAAACTAGTCTAAAATCATGTAGATTACGTCGTTTACATTTGGAACTATCAGTAGTAAAGATCATTTTCTCTTCACAATTACACTTTAACTGCAATCAGTATGTCTGCTTCAATGTGTCGGAATGCTGCAATTCCATACTGCTGTCGTCATATTTTGCACCCACAGTCAATTGAGTAAAAAATTAGGCCCATTATTAGCAATCACCGTGTCTAGGCAGTGAAGCCAATTAATGCGCCGCCATTAATGGAAGCTGCGTTGTGAGATATACAAAGGCGCATAATTAGATGTCTGTGGTATTTTAACCGATATAAGCATGCTCTTAATATATGTACACAGTAGAAGTAAGGTTAGAGTATCGTAGTTCTTGTGACGAATAATAATAAAACAACATATGTAACCAGTAGAAGTTATGTTAGAATATCGTTGTTCTTGTGACGAATAATAAATTAAACAACATATGTAACCACTAGAAGTTGTGTTAAAATATCGTAGTTCTTGTGACGAATAATAATAAAACAACATATAAGTAACCAGTAGAAGTTGTGTAAGAATATCGTAGCTCTTGTGACGAATAATAATAAAACGACATATGTAACCAGTAGAAGTTATGTTAGAATATCGTAGCTCTTGTGACGAATAATAACAAAACAACATAGTAACCATCAAAGTTATGTTAGAATATCATAGTTCTTGTGACGAATAATAATAAAATAACATATGTAACCAGTAAAAGTTATGTTAGAATATCGTAGTTCTTGTGACGAATCATAATAAAACAACATATGTAACCAGTAGAAGTTGTGTTAGAATACCGTAGCTCTTGTGACGAATAATAATAAAACAACATATGTAACCAGTAGAAGTTATGTTAGAATATCGTAGCTCTTGTGACAAATAATAATAAAACAACACAGTAACCATAGAAATTGTGTTAGAATATCGTAGTTCTTGTGACGAATAATAATACAACAACATATGTAACCATTACAAGTTATGTTAGAATATCGTAGTTCTTGTGACGAATAATAATAAAACAACATATGTAACCAGTAGAAGTTATGTTAGAATATCGTAGTTCTAGTGACGAATACTAATAAAACAATATATGTAACCAATAGAAGTTATGTTAGAATATCGTAGTTCTTGTGAATAATAATAATAAAACAACATATCTAACCAGCAGAAGTAAGGTTAAATTATCGTAGCTCTTGTGACGAATAATAATAAAACAACATATCTAACCATTAAAAGTAATGCTAGAATATCGTAGTTCTAGTGACGAATAATAATAAAAACAATATTAAATAGTGGTGACAGCTGTTATTAACAACTTATAGCCATCTCAAAGTATATTCGCATTACCAATATGATACGTGGCAATTCTGAGTTATTTTGTTTTGACATTATGCATCTACATGACGCAAATTAGTGATAAAATACAACAATTATCTATACAAAACTTTTACTCTGTTTCTATTTCCTGCCCTTATTTCTTGCATATGGTTAAAAGGAATCCTTTTTTACAAAATTGTGATTGTGTATGCCAACTCAGGAAAATTTAAAATGTCATTGGGCCGTGAAAAGTAGTTAATGTATATTGTCAGACCAATTACATAAGGGATGTAAATATATGATCAAATATTGATGCATTTTTTTGTGGTTTTCCATCATTGTCTTAAAAAATGTTGTTGATGGAAGTCATCCCAAATGTAATGGAAATTGAAAACAACGATAAACATTACACTGACATAAGGCAGTAGCCAAGATATTTCAAAATCGAACATTTTAAACCAGCATTCAACCAATTCAGTAAATTGTTAGTATTCCAAGCAGTTGTTTCCTTTTAATTGATATACCGTTCATAATGCAACATATCACAAAAGATATACTAATTTAACTCATTATCTTTTTGTTTTAACTACTTTTGTTTCGTATCACGCAACATCAAATTCTATTTGGTAAGTGTTTATAAAACAACAATTAATCCTAACATACAGTAGTTGGAATTTAGATATTGCATATTGTGGGCAAAACCAGATTAGAGACCAATGGAAGCATGTAAATTTGATTTATTAAACATAGTTTTGTTGTTAGTTAGAATGTCATGTGCTTCTGAATTGTATGACGATACCATTGGTTCCTAGATTCTTTGTTGACGTCTTTAGGACGGAAATAGACAATTTGAAAATTTACAGTATCGCGTGGCTTCATGGCTAAATATATCTTAACATTTAAAAGATCAATTCTATTTATGTTTTGAATTTGAACGTTTGTATTTGTGTTTCAATTAATGTATAATTGATAATAATTTCGTTTTCTATTTTTAAGGTAGGGTTAACGCAATTTCTGAGAAATTTAGTAATGAGTCTGGAAGTCGTCGAGCAATAATTTGTTTCGCAAAATTTAAAGAAATGTTTAAACTATCTATCTATAGTTTAACGTTTGTGTAGAAACCTTCCTTAAAAGAAATATAGTTAACCGTTTAAAGCTAAGTGCATTTATATATATACATTGGTTATGCAATAACCTTCCTGTCATCGGTTTTATCGATCTTTATTGAAGACGAATTGTTATACAATTTAAATGTAATTAAATGTGCTATGATGTATTCAAGTATTGTGGCGCACGTGTTCTTAATGTCAGAACTGTAATAAATAGTCCAGTATTGGGAATAGATGGAATTTGAACGAGTTCAAACTACCAGTATTGGGTAATTGTACACTATATTAGATAGTTTAAGTGTATTAATGTGTCAGTCTTTGAGTAGTTCGCAATTTGCATGCCACACTGACCTTTCAAAGTTATGCTTGTTAATTTCACCAGTATTATGGTTTTATGTATTTGGTAGTGACGTCGCTTGTGACGACATATATCACTTACATGACTCACGATAAAGAAGTTTTCGAATTCGTAGAAAAGGGATTACGAAATCAATGTTGTTGAAATTTAAACAATATTTTTCATATATAAACCACAAATAAATTATTGTCGAAAAACGCACATATTCTAATAAGGTAGTAGCAAAGACCATTGCTCGTGAAATCATTAATGCGGTCTAGGCAACGGTTCGATACAATGTAAAATGTCTTCTTATACACGCAATATGATGCACATATGTATGACTTCAAACTTGAACATATCAACCGGTTTATAACTCTGTGTTTCACAATGCCGGTTCATTGGAGTCATAGTATTCACAGTGCTTGCAAATACAAACGTTGCTAGGGAATTGTGGGATGTGTTGCATATTCGACGATTCAAGCGAGTCCTTATTCGTTTTCTTGGTTGGGTTATGTTTTTCCAATTGATCCGTTTGTCATATTTTTTTCTTAAAAAGTGTATTACTGTAGAGAATTGCAAAGCTTAATTCTGCATATTCTCTCGCGTTTCATGATCAATTTGATTTTATATAAAAGAAAAGTTATAAATAAAAGTAAATTCGGATAGTTGGTATACAAATAATTTAAGATAAGAACTAAAATGCCCACCGTATGGTAGAATTAACAATACATTGGCTACTAGGATACAAGCATACGAAGTATGTGGAGCGCTTGGTCCGATGGTATCGGATACAAGATCTAGGGTCGTGGGTTCAATCTTTCGCCATTGTGTGATGACTTTGAACAATACACTTCACTTTTTCCGCATATATTTAGTACCAGTTATACCCCGGACGATATCGAGCGTGATTGTGTAAGTTGTAAGAATCTTTTTCACATTCCATATAAAATAAATACGTTTAAAACAATAAATGCCAATACGTGTTAAAGGAACAAATACCAGGCTTCCATGTGACATACTCAACAGCATCCTTATTTACATTATATATAAAATTTACATTTTAATATGTCTCAGAAAATATACATACATATATTCACTGGATGCTACAAGAAGATCTCTTCAATATTTTTACTCGAGAGTAACAACACAATAACTGTCATAGAACGGACAAAACACTTTGTAATTGTTGCATATCAAAATTTGAAAACAAAATGCAATCATATTACATATAAATTGCAATAATAAAGTAACTGGACCGGAAGAAAATTGGTTGAAAAACTGTTGGATCCCCCTGAACACATTATTACCATCAGACATCGATCATCTTACACAAGGAAAATTATTTACCAAATAATCTATTTCATTATGTTATAACAGAATTGTATAACATCAAACACCAAATTCACCCTAGTCCATGTGATCACCAACAATACATGTTCCGTTGGACAAAGATAACGCTATTGTTAGCAGTAATAAAAACAAAATGAAAACGTCGCTAACCAGAAATAAATCAATTATTAACCAACATGTTTAATACCTCCCTATTCCCTCGAAGTTCCTAAGGAGTATTTCAACTCTACATATGATTTCAATCGATAAGCTATTAACCCGAGACACACACGTGCTATGTAAAAATCTGAAATAGCCGTTGCGTTATTTATTCTAACATTTTATAAAATCATCAAACAATAATATTATTTGTTATAATCTCTCAACCCTGCCTTATTCTAACGTTTATGCTAGTAAATATATAGCTTACTTGGTTTTGGATTTGTGCACTTCACACATGTTTAATTAACTGTTGTAGTATTCCTAGAAATACAATTAAAGTATATGTTTGAAATTATTGAACTAATTACACGTTGCAGCTTTGGTTACTTTGTATGAAATATCTATTTGTTACACGAATACCAACTACGTACATGACTGCACATTTACAAATATATAATATTTGAATGTATCTTTTATCGACATAACAGGCAATGTTTATTGTCAAAATTGTTAAAACTGATTTGTTTAACAACTTATTTTACATATGTAGCAGGGTTATTTTTAGAATGATCTGTCGTATAAAAAGTATTAATACTATATTGTATTTATATATTCCCCATAGAAACCTTTCTGTAAAATGTCCCGTATTGAGCCCTTATCCACATATCCATATTTGGAATAGTTGTTATGGTCATGTGATGTCGTTATTTTTATTTGCTCCAATCAGATTGTTTTAAATTGGTCACTTGATTCGATATCATGGTCAGGTGATGGTCAGTGTTTTCGTGTTTGAAGTTTGAAGATGTGTAAATTTTCTCTCTGTAGAGTTTTATTTAAGGTTTACAAGTCCCAAGTCATAATGGTTGGTTTATGCTGTGTCAGTCGGACTAAAACTCTACTGTGTAGAATAAGTGTGTGTGTGTGTGTGTGTGTGTGTGTGTGTGTGTGTGTGTGTCATAAGCGGGCTACAATCCCACTAGAGACACATGTGTATAATTCTGTCTAAATACGAAAGTCTTGTTATTGTTTTTGATGATTTGGTTATACTTGTGTTACATTTTAATATTTGTTATCGTAAGACTCACCAGAAGTTATTCATACATGAAATAAAACTATTTTCGTATTCGGTATTAACATATATGGTTAAAACTACTTTTCACTTTTTTTGGCTCATACGAAGAAAAGATGAAGTAAGAAATAATATTTTAAATATGTTTTGTTCAGCATTTTATATATATATATATATATATATATATATATATATATATATATATATATATCCTGTATATGGGCCTTATATTTTGTTTCAGTAAATGTCATTATAATGTCTAAATCATTAGATCGTAGAACAGGCCATATTGATTAAACTAAGCTTTAAGACGAATCTCATTTTTTTTTCTCAGTTTGGTTTGTCTGTTGTCTGTAGTGTCTGTGTTAACCTATTCACGGACGAGTTCATGTATCTGTGTCTGTTATGGCGTGTGTATGTGGACGCGTGTTTGTTTGTCAATATGTCTGCTGTACCTATTCACCTTTGTGTTCATGTGTTTGATTGTCTGTAAAAGTATGTAACGCACTACCATTCGAATATAACATAATTGTGATGCATGCTGTATTCTATGTGATAGCGATTATTTTTGTATTATATGATATAACTTATTTTATGTGCTTTATGTAGTGATATGTATGCTGCTTTCCGATACTAGAGGTAATAAAAAAATCCTTGCCGCTAAAAGTTATAAACGAAACGTGGATGACGATTTTAATCAATTAAGTATTTCTATATTCACTCTTAGTTGAACTTATTATCAGAGTATATTGTCCATGTCGTGTCTGAATCATTTCAAATTGCAACAACATGTGTGTTTTTTTTTCTTATTTACAGTTAATGCACTTATATTTTAAGACATTAATTTACGCGTGTTTTAGTTATATTAATGCAACATTTGATAATTTAACGTAAATAATCTATATATAAGCGTATGTGAATGTTTTTTGTAATGTGTATATCTAATCAACTGACGACACTATGTCAGATTTTAAAACATACTTTTGACGATACAATTTGCGGTTCTTTTATTTGAAGCACTTAGACCAATATAATATGCAAAAGCTCCTAATATTTAAAGATTAATTAAGGTATACGGTTTTGTGGATACCATCAACAACTTTTTTTTTTAATCCTTTTTCGAATATTGAAATGTAAATAAAACTAACCGCTCCTTACACTTACCTTCGTCTGGAAGGATATTCGTGTTCGTCTCATTTTTATCGACCAATAGCTATTATCACTTTTATAACAACATACCTATGCGTATATTCATATATATAATTGTTATTTTCATAGATTTTTTTAAGTTTTTAATTTAAATACTTCAAATTTCATTGAAATAATGTTATTATGTTAAGAATATATTGATGAATCTTAAGTCAGAAGTTGTTTATAAACAACCATAATTAAAGGGCATGATGAATAACACATTCGATAAATTGTTACACGGGAATCGTTTATCCAAATATTTGTCCTAAGCATATGTCATGGAAACAGCTAGTGCTGAACAAAAGTCATGAGAAAAGCAGCTAGTGCTGAACAAAGGTCATGGGAAAAGCAGCTAGTGCTGAGCATAGGTCATGAGAAATGCAGCTAGTGCTGAACATAGGTCATGGGAAAAGCAGCTAGTGCTGAGCATAGGTCATGAGAAATGCAGCTAGTGCTGAACAAAGGTCATGGGAAAAGCAGCTAGTGCTGAGCATAGGTCATGAGAAATGCAGCTAGTGCTGAACATAGGTAATGAAAACGGCTAAGGGCGTAACATATGTCATGGGACAATAAACAATAAACAGTAGCTTCAGTAAAGCTTGTGTTAAAGTCTCCCGAGAACGTCTTGCTGCCAAACTTAATCATTACGTTGTCAGAGACAAGACATTGGAGTGTATAATGTGCTTACAACAGGTCGTCCTTGAAGCCCAATCATCCTCATCAGTCCCCGTGCTCAACATAGGCCATTGAAACAGCTAGTGCTAAAGATAGTTATTAAAAACACAGCTAGTGACATGTAAACAGCTAAAGCGTTAGTTATAGTGTTTGGAACGAACCAATATGCTCATGAACAAGCAACGTCGTCAATGCTACGTAAATACACACGCCATCATGTATGTCCAGCATGAACATGCTCTCATGTAATGCATACAAGACGAACAGTCAAACGGGACTCACTGTAGAAAGTAGAATTTTGATATGTTTATATGGCACACCATTATGCGAATCCTAATCACTTAAAAGATGTTTGGACTCTTTAACTTCTATCCAAAATGTGATGAACGAATTATTTATACGACTGACTGATATGTATCGTACTTAAATGATAAAAGACTGTCACATTTTTCTACACGACACCAGTCTATGTAGCGATTATAGTTGTAAACATAATGAAATGTTAGAATTAATTAAGTCTAAAAAACACCTGTAACAATCAATCATGGCATACGTCCTTCTCACTAATATTGTAATAATGTAATAGAAATCATTATCAGTAACGCCGAATTCTGGTTCATGTAATTTATTGGAATGTTTGAATATGTACTTCAAATATTTTTCGGATCCTCAACCACTTTTGTTGGGCACTCCGTTGTTCTCTCTACTATATTACACTCTTTAATTTCTTCATGTTATTCAGGATATAAATTGTTCGTTCTCTTTCTAACATCATTTTGATACGGTTCGTTTGCTGTTCAAGTGTATTCACATCGGCTATTTTTGCCATATCCAGAATTTCCAGGATACTGGGTGCTTCTGGAAGCGCCTTCTACTCTGATGCTGCACAGCTGAGTCATGATGGCCCTAGACATTTCTTGTTTCATTTTAATTTACTTACCATTTAAATAACGGGATATCATATTTAGACAGAGACCATGTTAGCTATTATGTATTCCAATAGTTTTGTATCACGCAAAATCAAAATCTATACGGTAAGTCTGTATAGAATAACAAGACACTCGAACACAAATCGCGATTAATTGGAATTTAAACATTGCATAATGAGGGAGAATTCTGATTGAAGACCAATGGAAACATGCAAATTTAATTTATTAAACACATTTGTCGCTGTTTGTTAGAATTTAATGCGCTTATAAATTGTCTGGCGATACGGTTGGTCCCAAACGTCTTTCTTAACGTCTTAAGGACAATCCTGCTTGTTTTGAAAAGTAACAATTCCATTTCTTTAGCTGAACAACACTTAGTCTACATTTATGGCTAAACGTGGTTTTGACTTTCGGAGATCAATGTCATTTGTTTATATTTTTTCTTTTAGTTTTTGTAGTTGTATTTCTAATTAATGCATTTGTAATTATTTCTCTGTCTATTCCAATCTTAGTTGGCGGATAGTTACCAAACATCGTAAATAACGTGACATTTCATTGGTGTGAGTCGTTCAAATGAATCTGAGATGGATCTTGTTGTTTTTTCTTATTACATATACTGGTGAGTATAGTGTTAATAAGTCAAGAAAGCAGTTTGGATAATTTGATGCAATGTTTAAACACACCAATATCATTTTGGGTTGTATTCCTTAATTTTGGATTACATGTATTAGACTTAAAGATCAATATCACACATAAATAGAAATTTATTTCTAACAGTTAGAACCGTTGAATCAATTAGCCATCACGTTAGTAAAGACAGAAGTATTGTGAAGTGAAAGTTAACGAATATCATATTAATTGGCCGTAAAATACCATAATCTTTAGTATTTAATTGCTAAGACCGTCAAGTCATTTACGCTTACTCTTAGATTCAGGCTCAGTCATATTACTTTTTAAATTCACATCTATCTATTCAAATTTGCTCCAATTTTCATAAGGTAAAGGTATATCTGTTATATGCAAAGGAAAGTTACATCCGTGCACATATATCGTAAGTCTTGTTTCCATGCTAATTGATCCATGTTGCTATTAATAAGCAATAATGTGTTGATAATTCGGCAATAAATCTGATGGAACCACAGAACCCAATCAAGGAATAAAGTAGCCGGCTCTGTTTATCGTGTTTGTTTGGTATAAGTAATGGAATATGTAATATCTTTCAAACCATCTACTTCGGCTTCAGCGGTATACTATTTTGGAGTCACAGTGAATGAGCCCAATGGCACCGAAAGGAACGGAAATAAAAATACTCGGTATAAGACGGTATTTCACGACCGTCGCCAGGATTTAAAGCACATGCTATTTAGACAATTAGATACATGGAAATAATTCAGTTATAAATTGTATGTGTTTCATTGGAGACTGCAAATATTTTCATCGTCCGTTTGTCTGTTTTTCTAATGGTTTACCTAAAATCGTTATCATTATTAAGGCAATGAAAGGTTTGCAATAAATCATATGTGTCTTTATTTTAAACTTAAAAGATTAATTTATTCTGGGCCCAATCTTACAAATTAAGATCTTGTATTAAAATATGGTTCCGCTTTACAGTCACCTTCCAATAATGTCCTATATATAAGCACTTACACATATAGACAATATAGCATGAAATGTTAATTTAACAATTGGTTTCTACGGAGTACTACTACAGCCATATCTTATTGTAATAAAGAACAAGAGATCGGATAAACTCTATGCATTCATTATGTTAGAGATATAGAATATATCAACGATATAACAGCGGACAATAGCAAATCAATATTCCTCCATTTATTGGAAGATGGAAACCATCATAAAGACCCGACAATGACATCTACAACTCAAAACTGCCTGCGGGTATGAAAGACGTATTGTCCTTTACTGGTCCTGTGGGAGCAGAGAGATTCCACAATTTTGTTTATAAGGTCATTAGTGACTATGAAATGTTCCAATTTGAAATCAATGATGGTGTCAACGAAATATAATGATATTGTGCTTATTTGTTTACTTTTAACGATCCCGTTTTTTTCACAAATGTGCAATTGACAACATATATATAGAGGTTAGGTTTAATTAACGATCACCTGCCAGTTATACTTGTGATAATTGTCAGTAAGTCTGTATTGACCCACGTTAAGTTCATTAATTGTTTTATCGCTCGAGAAAGTTTATAGACTGATCATCTTTTATTCCTTTGTCTCATGTTATATTATTGAAATGTTCGAAAGAGGCAGGTTGTTGCACTCGTAAATCTCGGTGAACTGACCTACTATCATTTCTTTTAATATATGATTGCAGTGTTGTTCCAATTGTGTTTGGTAATGAATTGTTGGTTGTTGTATTAAATGTAACGGTGGTATTGTCCTGCTGAATATCCTTTTGGGGAAATATTTATTTACACTGATGATATATTTCTGAGTAACGTTAATGTAGAAACAATTTATATTGTCGAAAAAATATGCATTATATAGATCACCAATATAGTTCATGGTAATTTGTGAATTTCACTTTAAGTCTCTTAAATCACAATTGAATTGCTTTCAAAAGTGTTTTCTAAAAACTGTGTTAAGAGCAAGGAACTATAGCAACGCACTTTTCCGGCTATTGAATATAACGCTTCTGAGAAAATCGCAATATACGCTTATATAGCAGTTTCGCACGAATACATATCGCAATCAGCAAAGCTAATCTAAAAGTTGAGTCGATAAAATCATGTAGATAACGTCGTCTTCTTTGGAACTATCTGTAATAAAGGTCATTTTTTCTTCACAATTACACTTTGACTGCGACCAGTATGTCTGCTACAATGTGTCAGAATGCTGCAATTCCAGTACTGCTGTCGTCATATTTTGCACCCACAGTCAATTGAGTAAATAATTCAGGCCTATTATTAGCAATCACCGTGTCTAGGCAGTGAGGCCAATTAATGCGCCGCCATTAATGGATGCTGCATTATCATATGTGTGGTATTTTAACTAATATAAGCATGCTAACAATATATGTTTACAACAGAAAATAGGTTAGATTTTTCGAAGATATAATGTTGAATTATAATATAAAAGATTAATTAGTTTTTTACAGCTATGTTAAAAACAACTTAGAGTCATCTAAATTTAATATAATAACAAATTACAAAAGCATTCATTTTTCTTCTTTAAGCGGCTTTAAAAACACATTTCATTTTTTTTTGTTAAATTTATACATGACTTGCGAACACCTTTGTGTAATAATATACATGTTAGAATATCGTTTAACAATCAACACACATCTTGGTTTGTTGTTGGAATATGATTGAAGACTAAAATATTTGTGTTTTTGTTTAATTTAATCAAATATAACGACCCATATAATTAACACATGCGTTTCTAAAGCCGTTAAGTATATATTGTTCCCTTTTCTAAAGAATTACATGGCAATTTTGAAAACTTTTTAGTGATTTTGAATTTGTTTTGTGATAAAATACACCAGTAACTGTATCTATGCAAAATCTTTATTTTGTTTTTATTTCCAAATTAATACTCGCATATGGTTAACAGGAATCTTATCTTCCAAAGTTGTGATCATTTATGAAAAAAACAGCGCAAGAAAATTAGATAAATCAGTTTGTACCTAGACTGCAATTGAAGGGAATATAGCAGTTTACCTTAAACGATTGTTTTACTGAACGTGTTAAAACTAGCGCGTCAATACTAGACCCACAAACGCTGTTTACATATTTAATGTATTGAACATAAAGTGTCAGTAAATAGTACACGGTGGTTAACGCCACCATGAGGTTATAAGTGCAGAGTGTAAATATGTATTTAGTCGTTAACATAATAAAAAGCGATTATAATATTAATAATGATTAAAATGAAAATGATGACAAGTTCAATTTATCAATTACTTTTAGCTAGTCCGGAATGAATACAACTGATTTCTACTGTAAGTAACTTCGATTTAAAGTGTATCGAATTTATATAAATATCATTATCAAAAATAAATGAGATAAGAAATGAAAATCAATTGTTTTAAAATATTTGTGAACTGTGCACAGTCATTATCATTCTTCTTTCGTTTACATTCAGCCCGGATCGTACATTCGACGTCATTTTTGTCTTACGTCAAATGAAAGTTCAACACAGGAATGGAAACCGGCTTTTCGCTGCGAAGCAAACACGATTGCTGGTAGATTGCAAGGATCACTTATACGAACAGGAAGTAGAGTGTATCAGGTTAGTGAAGTTGGATGAATGAGCCAGATTGTAAATTTCTCTGCCTATTGTTATTATCGAACAGAACTTGTTCTGCTACTTTCACAGCATGTAATTGTCTACATAAACAATGGCGCTTTATTAGACAGACTTGTTTTTTGTAAGTGGCAAATGTGGTATTTACAGCTATTGAACATTAGCTTGAAAGGGACACTTAAAGCTGAATGAATTACAACATGCTGAGAGATTGCCAGAGATTATTTTTATACACTGGTTATGCTCCAATCCTCAAAAACGGTTGTAGCGTTGCGGTAAAGGATATTATAGTAAAATTTTGGCAATATCGTAAAGAAACTAGAAAAAAATTAATTGCTTTATAGTGTGCTAACAAAATTGGTACCAATTTTCCGGTTCATATATCAATTAAACTCTGATATTGGTTTGTAGTGTTAAACACAAATATGTTATATAATATATAAAAAATACGAAAACTAAATCTCAAATGTAGTAGAAATACAGCCACCTAAACAGTACATATTTAATACACAGACCAATTATAAAATACAATACATACATGGCAGATATAGCCTTGTAACTGTAGGTTGTAAAACCATAAGCTTATTTACCGTTGCATCCTTCCTCCCCATCAGTGTCACATCATAGAATTACATTGTTTTACATTAATTGCTACACAAGCATACCAAATTATATAATTTACTTTTGTCGGTGCGGGTTTGGATGTAGACAATACTGTGGTCTTGCTGAGGGAGAAAACAAATTAAAAAATATATATCAATCATAATTTCAATGCCGAGACAGGCACTCGATCCTGGTTTGGATCGTCTGACGAAGACTCAGAAGTGTGCTTTCAATATTTATATTGATATTATATGATAATATCTATTTCATATAAAATATGAAAAAAAAATACGCATCTACGTTGTCAAAACATCTTCCACCACGGCTATGTGCGGTGCGCTTGAGCAAGACAATGTTTTCCACATATACTTGATATTGGTTATACCCAGGAAGACTTGCAGCGTGATTAGTTGTAAGAACTTATTTCACAATCGAAGTTAAATGGTAAGTTTAAACCTCAAATCATTTTATATAGTTTCATGTCATCGATTTAGTATGGCGTTTTCTGATTTTGTATCGCAGACAGACAGACAGACAGACAGACAGACAGACAGACAGACAGACAGACAGACAGACAGAGGCAGATATAACGATAGATATAGACGTAGGTGAAGCCTTAGACATCGCTAGACAGAACGAATGAGCGTCGATTACTTGTTAAATATGGACGAGAGCGTATACCAGCTCTTGAACTTATGTTTCACATGGTCATGTGTATCCAAAACAGTCTCAATATAAACAGTATTGGTAAAAAGCTTTGATATTATAATACGTATGTCAGAGATTAAATATTAACATACAGATGTTTTATGTAAAGAAACTTACCTGTCTTCGATATAAAATGAATGACGTTCTTTCATCTTTCTTATCTGATTAAGTAATCGAATCAAAACAATAAATAATTCGCATACCACAAATTGTTGAGAACTTGTAAACAACTTCACTTTTTATTCGGTACAAGTGCACCTTTTAAGTGTTCCAGAGTGTTCTTACAAATAGCTATGACTAATTATAGTTAATTCCTACATTTCAATTGATGACTCAGGGCCAGTAAACTTTTAAGTGCCAATTACTTTTTTAAATTGTCGTTTACTTGCTTTGAATTTATATTTGATATATCAAAGCTTTTAGATCTTTTCAAACGTGTGCACTATGTCAAGCGTAAACAACGTAGGCATTAGATATCCCATGAAATCCATGATACGATACGAAGACAATACAAATCAGATATGTAATATAAGAAATGTTGTTGGGTTTAAGGTTTTGATAGAAAATAATGTCTGGAGGGAACGAACTACTGCCGAGTCACCGCAAAAGCAGTTATCCCAAGCGACAGAACATGCTATCTAAATGTAACAATGTATTTCTTCCATATCAGACGCATTGAATAATAATTATTCAATTTGCTTCATCATTGAATTTTCCATGATCGCTTTTAAGACATCGAATCATACAGTTTACGTCACATATTTATACGTCACATCACAGCACGTAGAGAGTAGGTACGTGGAATGAGGATGTGTGAGGGTGGGGGTAAGATACAACTTACGTACCCAATAAAGAACTTACGAATAACTTCCACTGTGTATCTTTTGAGCTTGACTCCTTACCTTGGTCGTCAGGCATTGTGTGACCGAAAGGACTGGGTACGTATTAATGATGAATTCCTCGAATATCCTTTCAACGTCTTGTTGTACTCTGAATTGTTATTTTATTATTCTATTGCTTATCAGGCTGCTGCAAAGTCATTCAATAAAAATAAAGATGATAAAATAATGACGAGTGTTCT
Organism: Panopea generosa; assembly: GCA_029582155.1. Classification (NCBI taxonomy): domain Eukaryota; kingdom Metazoa; phylum Mollusca; class Bivalvia; order Adapedonta; family Hiatellidae; genus Panopea; species Panopea generosa. The sequence goes on from CM055898.1 coordinate 11,949,223, forward strand.
TACTCTTAGGTTGCAGTCAGTTATGTACAAATATAAATAAATATACAAGGCGCTGCACATGACATAGTAAATAACAACGCACATACTGGCGACGTTACAGCTTTAAGCTTGTATTTTAGTATCAGTGACATTATTGCCGTTGTTAAGACCAATGAACAATATTTTATAGGTCTCAAAGACTGATGGACACATGTCAGTTTGCAGACGTGAAATTAGCTTTTTCGAAATATTAAGACTAAGGAAGACAGCGTAAGCTCGTAAAGTACGTAAATAAAAGACAACTAAAATAAATGTATAATAAGAAACGACTGTTATAGTTCACGTTTTTGCTAATAAAAATAGTGTCGAACATTTCTTACTGTAAGTTTTAATGGAACCTATTGGTATATCGTCGGTACATTACTAAACCTTTGTCAAAATATTATTTTGTAACAGACGCAACAGAAAGAGAGGTTTTACGAAATGAAAATTATTAACTAAAAGCTTTTAATGGTTAAAAAACAAATAGTCTAAGAAAAGTTCTTAAAGTTTTTTTCCGCAGCAGGATTGTGTCTACTTAAAGATGCATAATAACTGATGCGATGACCAGCTTGTATTTTTAAAAGACAGTGCAGTGGCAGTAGTGAAAGTGTTTTAAACAGAACTCATAATGTGATCCATCAGTCGGTTAAAATTTAATAAACTTTTACTACCAGTGATATCTTGTTGCAGTTCATGGTATGCCGCCGTTTGCTACACTCATCTGCAGCACGAACCATTTTGAAAATAGTTCAAACCAAATAATATGGGCGCTTTTATTTCGAACCAAATTACATGGGCGCTTTTATTTCGAACCAAATTCATTGGCGCTTTTATTTCGCACCAAATTACATGGGCGTTTTTTTCAGCGCAAGAATCGTGTTACGTTCTCTTAAACGGGGCGCAATCGTTAAGTGAGACCTAATGCCAATTAACTATGAAGTGAGACCTATACGTTGTTTCACTATGAAGAAATATATATTTTTTGGTTTAGGACGCCATCTGAATATCACTTACTTCTCATCTTTAAGTTTGAGTCCTACTCGCTGAAAAACGTAATGTGAGAAAGTATTCTAGTAACTTGCGGAAGAACGGTGGATACTACTCAAATTCAATCTGAGGTCTTCCTCCATCGAAAAACGTGATATGCCATATACCTGAAATGTGCTGAAATCTTAAACCAGTAATTATACATATGCAAAGAGTAAATCAGGATCCTTAATAATATATTCATATCCAGTTGTTGCTGTCGCATATAAGGTAACAAGTGTATATGAAATAAGAATGCACTCGATACCTTTGTGCACCAAAAGGGCGAATTATGTAAGAGGATAGTTCGGCTTGACAATGTTTAATCAACAATACCTTGAGTGATAATGAGACGGGGGCGGAGAAAGAGTGAGGTTGGGTGCACCCTGAATCTAGAGTTAAGCTCCACAGTGGCGTAAGTGCTATCGAACGTTACGAGTTGGCCATGCTTGTATATTTTATAATTTACTCGTTACAACAAATATTTACCATTCTTGTTTTGTAATTATTTTTGTTTTGTTTCGGTGGTTGCATGTTTTGAAAGCCAAGTCTCAGGTTCGACAGTCATTTTCGTTATAACATGTCAATAACTTTAATATCTTTTAAGTACTAAACAGTGTATTGCACACATACCGTGTACAGCCGGGCTTATTAAAACATACTTAGTGTTGCTAATGAAGTAACGTTTTTTTCGAAATGAAATTATTGTATAATTATTATCTCTTTTCTTCAATATATCAGCATAACCTGGTTTTTCGTATTTACTGCTGAGTGTCAATATTTGCCAACGCTTTTGAGCAGCCTAAACCCATTTAGATTTATTTCTATTTTCTTGAAAATAAAACATTTTGTACCGTTATGCTGAAAATGAAGATAATAATTAAGCATCCTATATGTGGTATGTGTTCATTGATATAAGCTGATAATTACATCATATACTTACAGAATTCCAAATTATTATTTAAAAACTGTTTTTTTTCCCCTATATCTGTTATTCTTAAGGGACCAGCTAATTGCAAGGTGATATGCTTCATTCTTATTTTAATTGCAAAATGGTGCTCAGAAAATATGGCGCCAATATTGAATTTCGTTTTGTTACTGAAAATGTTAAAATGCTAAATAACCTGTTTGAACTTGGCAAAACTAAACAAGCTTGATGAATATGTATTATGATAGAATGTTTTCCATCATGCTTTAAATGTTAGAATTTTAGATATAATTGTGTTTGATTGCTGGGTTCGTTTTGTTTGTCTGGTATTGTTTTTGTTTTGTTGCTGTTGTTTTCGCTGTTGTTTTTGTGGTGTTGTTGTTGTTGTTGCTGTTTTTTTGTGTTTTTTGTTGTTGTTATTGTTTTGTTATGTTTTGGGTGGGGGAGAAAGGTGTTATGATCAGCGGACGAAGAGTTCTATGTTAAGACCAAGCGTCATCTGGCAAGTGACAGACAACATTTCTCATTTATAATGACTGCACCGTCATGATTGCGAAGAAAATTCAAACTTATATAAACCGCTCTCGAGTCCGCGTCCTGGATAGAATCAGTACTGGGTGTTGATGTTTAGAGGCATCGAATCGAGCTGGGAATCAAATCCGTAGCCTCTGGTGTGAGTTCCCAACATTATATCCAAAACACTACCGCCCCTATCGCTATGTATTGACACATGCTAGTATATAATGAGTAACGGTCACTTTAGTGTTTGTTCACAAATTATGATATTATCGATAGTACTGATGCGGCAAACACTAGAAAAAAATAATATATTATCTGATGAATAAAAAGGAGCCATCGGAAAGCACAGGGTGAAATCTTAAAGGGCATTTGCGGATCAGGTTTATTATTCATGACAATCTATAATACAACATATCTCCTCTCATAAGAGCGGAAGAGTATTATAGTTTCTTACAACACACAACGAGACCTATTACTCCAAGAAATCAGAAATAATAAAACCAAAACGTTTTTTACGACCACTTCACAGCACTCCAAATCATTGTTGTGAAGTTACAATATATCCGTTAAAATAATTTAGGATAACAAGATTCTTACGAACACATATATTTCTGATTTATTAATGTGACAGGTATAATGCATGTTAGATTTACATAAGTTAACACGTTAATGACTGTTCAGAAGTACACAGCCTAATAAGCTCATCAGTCACTATGTTATCGTAATACAATCTATAAAATAGAAGTAGCAGACTCTGTGATTATTGTTTCTTTTCATGGAAGTAGTGAAATATAGAACAATCCAGCCTTATAAAGAGTAGCAGGTGAATTATTTAATCATAACTTAAGCGGTATCCTTTTTTCAAAGAAAACATTGAAAAAAATGATTCCAAAGAAACAAGTAATCTGAAATATTACTTCTCTACTTGACGCCATATATAACCATATTTTTGTTTCTCTGTAAAACTTAAAACCAACTCAATAATGGAACACAAACCATGTTTTCAGATTCATTTTCCTCCAGGGGATTCGGCAAAAGTGGAAGTTTATTGACAAAATAAAGGTATAATTGATTTATTATACCCATGACGATAGACTATTACCAAAACCAACACAGATGAATATAACAGTAAAATATGAAACAAAATACGCGTTGGTCTTTTCGTATGTTTATTGCAGTTCTTAACTGTTAGGTTGCTTCTTTACGATCTCTGACCATTATAGTATGACAAGCACTGATGGGAGTCCTCATAAAACGTCTGTATAACTGACAACATTTACTTATGGACGTGGAAGCACATGGCTATATAGTTTCGTTTTGTGTTACCCCTGGGAGCCGAGGAAAGTCCGACGGTATATAACAGATGAAGATGTAAGTTTAGAAGTAATGGAAGAACTGGTATTTTGTTTTGCGTAGTATAAAATTATTTTGAATGCTTGACAAGCGTAAGAAAATGATATACAAAAATTACAATTGATATATTGAGGATTAGTTAGGAATTCATTTTTTGTCTTTACCTGAATTAATTTGAGGTGATTAACAGTTGTCGTAAGATACTTTCGGATCATTGCAAGTTTCAATGTGTATGTGTTTAAAGTATCAAGTTGTTATGTTATGACGTTATTGTCATTCTTGGATTTCTGTAAAGAAATGAACGCATTTGTGATTCTCTTGTGATGACAATATCACCATAAAACCTTAACTTGGCGAATATTTGTCTTGAACTCCTCCTTGTCTTGTCTTTTTTCTCTTGCTTCTCTGACTATCTTGTTTAATTTTTTTTACTAACTCAGAACCTTATCTAATCTACTTTCGCTGCCAAGTCTTAATTTATTATCACAATTTTCACTCAAATCACAATTGAAATTCAATTTAATTGTTTATTGATTTTATTTCAGTTCATGAATTCAATAATATGATATGCAAAAATGTTTTAAGACATTTAAAATAAAAACATGCTTTTCTTCCATTAGAGTTTTTAATGGACGTTGTCTATTTAACAAATACTTGATGGATAGAGTTGCATTGTCATAGGGATTGGTATTGTATTAAACTGTTAGTTTCATAAAGAAATATAACGCCATGCGCTCAATAAAATTATGCTTCGAATTGAGAAATACAAGAATAATGATTTATAAGTCTCCCATGATGTAATTTTAATTATAATAGCACAATTATAACAATCGATTCAGTTCATATTCCAATGGGCGTTCCCAGACAACACGCTGGTTTTACGAGTCAATAAAAGCAAACGTGTCTAATATTTCCATGACATGTACTAGAGTAATTATCAAAACACAGAAAAGTTATTTGGCAGTCAACACAATTAAATAAAAACAATGTTCATTTTTTTTCTCTTTTGAATTTAATGAATAAAAATATAAGACCTGCTGTTGTACTGAAAATAAATCAGTATCATGTATGTGTAAAAACAACTGTCTCAAACATATGTTATTATGATTTAACCGAACGTACAATTCAAAACCTTTTGTCGTAGCATAACAGTGATAACGGATTGATGTAATTGATGTTGGTTAGGCCTTTGGCCCATCAGCGAACTTGAACATTCTAGCATTGATAAAATTGAACATCTGGACAGTTTAAAATATTAAATGTCAAATTAGACACAGCAGAATGGTCATCAGCAAACTTTTATATTTAGAATAGAGTAGCTATATTGTAATAAACATATTTATACAAGTATATACACGAATTAAAATTTGCCTAGCCAATGCTGATCACAATGGACATTGCATGGTGTAGATAAAAACGATAAATAACAGAATACAAACAAAGACAATCTAAATCAAGACAGTAAAAAGGAAACCCTTATCATGAGTGTATGAACTGACGTAGTGCTGCAGCTTGTAAGATACTCATACAAGCAACCCAGTGATACCATTTTTAATTACTTTGGGAACCTATTGTAAAAGAGCACCAATCAGAAATGATACAAACGTCTCGCCCATAATATAAGTGTGAATGTATATTTAAATATTGAAACTCTGTAACAGTCACTCTATGGACGGTTTATCAAGAACCTAATGTCTCCCGAATCAGGTCTATTAACCCCCAATGAAAAAGTAGGAAATCCTATGTTTGTCCAACTATTCATAGTAACTGAACGCTTACTAAACTTAGACGTCATTCAAATGTTCAATTGAAGCAACTGACCAAACAACGTGATCAAATGTGACATTCCCAACATTGCTATTTCACGGACCCAGTCATGAAAGCTGGTTCCATTCTACAGACTACGCCATACAACATAAAATTGCTGTGTAATACGCAATGTAAGATTTCTCGACAAAGTTTTATTATGGAAAGAACAACTAAGTTCACAGCATGTTATTGGAAAACATAAACAATGGCCCTTTACTATACAGACTTTGTAAAATTGGCATATATATCAACTGAACATTGTATTGAAAGGGACTCTTAAAGCCAAATAAATTACCAATTGTTGAGATTAAACAATTTAAACTCATAAAATATACTTCAATAGTCCAACTGACATACATTTTTGTAGTGATAACATTAAAATAAAACATTAAGTAGTCTTCAAACAATCATTAGAAACAGTTCCGGGTCCATGTGCCAGTCATAAGCATGCATTCTTACCAAGCATGAAAACATATAGCTGTGATGATAATGCAGAATTCCTTGTAGAATTATTTTGATGATGACCATCGACATAGCTACACGAATGATGTTATAAAGAAAAAAGGAGTTTATTTTTTCGGCACCCTGTCAGTGAAATTGAAATATTGTATTATAATTGTCTTCAGTGCACACATTAACTCAAGATTGTTATAAAAGGCTCCATTTTAAACTACGTTGAATCACACTCAAACTACAAGTTGGTAAACAAGGTTAACATTTTAAACGAACAAACACGATGTTATGATTTATACGTATATACTTACATATCACCCCATCATTTTTACAGGCGCACCATTATTATACTAGCAACTCTTTCAACGTCCTTGAGACGCCTGCATGCAATGCCAATAGTATTGATAACAACACTAAAATGAAGTATATACATGCATATATTAAATATATATGTCGAAATTTATCTATTTGATATGTATATATATATATATATATATATATATATATTATTTGAACGAATTTAATAGCATCTTAATTTTAACTAATTAGTAACTAATTTGCGTATAACATAATATGGATTCCGCACATATAAACCTTCAAAAATAAGTATCTAGATAAAATGTTACCTACTTACCTATATTGTTACATTTTGTAATATAACAATATTGTTCAATCGATCGTTTTATTGTCAAATTTACTAAATAATTAGCTGCAGCTAAACTACGTTAATACAAAGCTAAAATATATGTATATATTTTCAACGAGCAATCTTTAAATCTGCTAATTGTACCAATGTCTTACGACGACTCTCAATTTGAAATTTAGCTTTGTTAGGTAAATGTAAAATGCCCCAGAAAGAGATCAATTTCAATGTTTTATAATCCAAATGTGATACATTCCTTTTGTCGAACTAGCTTACTGCAAAATATATTTAGATTAATATTAAAGACATTATTTATATATTCCTTTTATATCTAAACACAATTACATGTTAATAGTAACTGGCACAGAGTCAATTAACGAGGCTGTAACCTGTAGGATAGCGATGAAAGAATAAAGCGTGGTGCATTTGTCTTTAATTATAATACATGAGATATACGTATATAAAGTTTTATCCGGAAGCGTGTTGCCATTGCACTCCAGTTTTACATATACCAAAGATTCAAGTTTTATCAGCAAATCGGCAACATGATGCCTTTGACCATTTACAAAATATCATTACATGAAATATGGCAAAGACTGCAATATATGCATACATACCAATTAAAAATACGTACAAAATAAATAAGTATTTAAAATAGCTTTACGAATATTGAATAAATCTTTTATAATTTAAGAAACTTTATACAATGAATAGTTCTTCTATGAAGCCATTATAGAAGTCGTTATCGAATATCAGTATACATGGCACATCATAAAGAAGTGTTTTTCAGTTTTGACTACATTTTAATTATATAATTCAAAATTAATCTGCTTGAACGGCCAATTCCTTAACATATACCGTATAAAACACATATATACAGTTGCATATAAGAAATTCAATGTAGTTATCAAGTGGCGGTTACATTATCATTGTTTAATCTATTATGTTTTTGCTGAGAATAATGATACAACTGGTGTTGCATTTAGTGTTGTCACATCCCAAGAAAACATTTCTGTTTACGATCTTTTGACTTGCAACAAAATGCAGACATCTTTAAAATCTCAAAATTAACGCCGTCTAACCAATTTCTGTCATTCACATTAAAATGCAGACTAACCTTATAATGGAACATAATCTTGCTTTTGGTTTAAGCTTTCCCCAGGGAGTAAGTGGATTTTTATTAACAATATAAAGGTATAATTGATGTATTACACCCTTGACAATATAATCACACTGAAGCCGACACACGTTAATATAACAGTAAATTATCGAACAATATAGGCCTTGGTCTTTTGGAATGTTTATTTCGGTTCTTTATCAAAATGTTGCTTTTTTATGAGTTCAGAAAATTATTTTATAACAACATTTGATGGAAGTCTTCATAAAACGTCTGGATAATTGAGAACTGTCGCTTAGTATGTGGACGTACATGGTATATTTATTTATTTGTGCAATTAGTAGAAAGTTCAATAAATGTAACCTTCTTCCCTATATAAGCTGGAGAGTGTTTTTCAGCTTTTGAAAATGTTCAGATAACGGTGCTTCGTAATTGGCAGCGGTATATCAATAGAGAGTATGTCTTTACATGAATATGTATTTTGGGATTTTCTAAAGTCGATTTGCTATACTTTAATTTTAACATTTGAATTTTAGGTAAAACTATACGTTATCGTTTTTATTGCACGACATACTAAAACGTTATTACATTAACTTACAAGTTTAACAGATGCAAACGTTTGATTTTGACCGTTTTGTTTTTTTTGTTAAGGACAAGGTTCACGAAGCTCCAATATCGGCCCTGTAAAATGCATTTCTTTTAAATACTTATTTTTCAGCAAAAGCTTAGTGCATTTGTATTTGCTATATATTTATATATCATGTTTTAATTTCGTGTTTTTATATTCATATAGAATGACTCCAAATACGATTAAAATTAAAGAAAATGCTCATTTCCCCCAAATTGAGTCATATTTTTCGCATTTAGAAACGTGTTTTTTATTATGAAATCATTCTAGCCACACATAAATGTTCATTCAGATCATTGTCCAGTTTACTATGAGTAATATATGTATCTATGTTCATGTGGCAAGACTACCTTCACTGTTAAAACAATGATACATTTACATAAAATGGCTTGAAATATAGAAACATTGTATATTTTTGCTAGACATGTACACTTTAATGGGATATTATTAATAGAAAAATGTTAAATTGAAAAACAAAACTAATATTGTTTAAAGGAAGAAAGTATAGAAATAAAAATAAAAAGCATAAAATTTAAAAATAAAAAATAAGTTTAATTTTATTGCATTAAATTGGATCACATTCGGGGGAATGTGAACCTCACGCTTTGATGTTGCTGACGAGCCTTTTTGGTAAAGTTTTCTATTCAACCTTAGAAGTTCGGTATTTGCTTTTTTGTTTGTTTATTTTTTAATGGAGTTTAACGCCATTGTCAACACATTTCAGGTTATAGATGGCATATCCAGTTTTACTCATTCTACGTAGAACAACCGTCCTTCCGCTAGTAACTGGCTGAACAGAACTCGAACCTACGACCTTAGCGATGAGACGTAAGCGATGTTGAGACGGCGCCTTAGACCATTCGGCCACGGATGACCATAAGAGGTTGTAAAAATAAATATTCATCAAACATATAAGTAGTTATTATGTTTACATTTCATGTCCAAGAGACCATAGGGAAGATCACAACATTGCTTAATCCATAAGTGTTGGTTACAAAACTACTTAATATATTATAACTTTATTATGCGAGATTAAACAACCGGGTGCAAGCACATGAAGGCATTGGAACACCATATCAATATTTGAATGGAAACCGACTTAAAATTCTATGATATATGTCCTGACTTTCAAACGTGTGCACCAAAAATAACTTTGATATCTAGAACATGTTGAACTGCTTTTATGCATGCTAGCATTCACTTGATTATGATAATTCCCATTGTTTTATATAAATTATAAACTGTACATGCAGAAAATAAATTGAAGTCCTAATTTATTGTGTTTACACGTGTTGACACTTAACTCAACAAAGAAATGACTAGAACGAACGTCAGATTGGATTTCAAAAGCCTGCATCAAGGGGGAGGTATATTTAATGAATTCTTGAATAATTATGTTTTGTGCTTATGTTTAAGTTCGGATCGTTATTTTAACGACATCAACATGCAATTAATTATATGGTGCCCGAGATATATTAGGTACCTTTACGTAATAATCAGTAATGTACTTTAAACAATAAAAACACTAGTTGGCATTCATTGCCTTAAATCGCATCAGTTACTACGCTCACTTCATGAATATTAAAAAAGCAGGCCATATGTTTAAGGGCCTACGTATTTTCTGCTAATATCTCGCTTGATTCTTCCATGAGGCATATTGATATGTTGTTGAATGAAAATGGGTACTATATTCCTAGGTTATATAGACGACAATATAAGAAATAGATATAGGTTTAAATAAAGTGGCACAGAATTTATGTGAATTTTAATGTATTCATAACAGCCGATACATTTCTTAAACGAGAATAAATCGTGTTTGAAATCTAAATTTATTAATCAGTATTTCTAATATGCAAATTAGCTGCCTCGCTTTGTCAATCCTATATACTCTGCTATGTTATCATTCAGTACTAGAACGGTCGGGAGATATGTACAACGATATAAATGCATACATTTTTCATTTTGTTCAATTTGAAGGGTTTTTTGTTTATATTAGAAGCCGTTTACGCAGCTCTATAGGAAAACAGGTAAATTAACAGAAATAACTTGTTACGGGTTTGAATTCGGGTCGACCGAGCAGCAAGCCGCATAAACAACCACTATACTATGTTGACATATATATCATATATGTATTTTGAAACTGAACCGCTTACCCGAATTTAATCGATAATGCCTGGACATTTCTGGACTTTTTTACTACTAAATCTAATAATAAATACGTTACTCCACGGGTCTTGTCTAATTCAAATATCAGTGATAATAGCTAGTTCAAATACATGTGATTTGACGTTAAAAACGATATTTTGCTTCAGACATGATCCATATTGTCACAATTTGTACTCATTATTACAATTATACCATTTTGTTTTATTTGAAAGAACATAAATACCAGTTATATCGCTTCAATACATATTTGCTTCATATCTGCATAAGATGTCAAGTAGATTCAAACGTATTTTTTTTAAAATTACATTTTCTCAATTTGAATTATTCATTTAAAACTTATTTGTCTTAATATATGTAAAGTTCATGGAGAAATATCTTTTAAATGGTTGCATTCAATTTTGAATCATTCATCTTGGCGGACTAGCGTATTGTGACATTCTTTAGAATAATCTTTATGCAAATATTTAGTTTATTTTGTTATAGTCATGAAAAGTGGTGTAGAGTCAATAGCGTAGCGTATCTAGAAATAACAGAAATGATTAAATACCATGTGGTGCATTATTTTTTATGATATAAATCATTTTTTTGTACAGTATAATTGCACTGTTTTAGTTAATAAACAGACTTATAACTATTATCATTTTTTCGATACCACATGTACATAGACATATAAAAATGAAACAGTATCATTTTGTAACAAAATTATTTTGTTTACGTGGCCTGAATATCAGTGTCAGCTAACAAAAATGTTGAATAGACGTAAATATCGGTCAAGTAGCGAAGACTTGTTAAACTTATCAGAAGATAGAAAGGAATAACACATTTTAAAGATATTTGTAAATATTCTTTTTTTTTTTATAAAATAATATGTCATTTTGACGTTTATTTCATAAAAACCGTTGAATAATGCGTACTTTAGGAAAAAGTAAAGGGATTTATTATTGTAAAGTTAAGCATATTTATAGTCGTATGGCATCGGATGATAATTTAATTCCATGATTTTCTTGAGTTAAACCTGATTTCAACATAAGCTGACCATAACATGCGGCATTTCAGGGTAAGTCGATTTTACATTATGTTTTCCAGAAGTTTAGTAAGTTAAATGTCCGACAGCTATATTCCAAAAGAAGCAGATCTAAGTAATTTTTTTAATAAATTGATATATATTTTGACTAGAATGCGGAAAATTTAATTTCATATCCGCAGTATTGAGAGGTGTTTATTAGGATATAGGCCGAGGAATCTAGGAACGTATGTTGATATGTTTATATTATGTTTATAATGAAGTATTGGAAATCGGCTTTTTGAAGTGTAACATATGTAATTAAATTGTGATAAGTTTATTCTGTGTTTTTGCAAGGCGAATAATAACAGAATTTGTCAGTCGATATTCATACTATATAACGTGGAAATATTTAGAGATGTATATGCTACCACGAGATTCAATAGACGATGCTAAGAAATGAATGCACTGTTATTTTATACTGATAAACTACCATGAAATGTGATAGATGGTAAGAAATGAATGAATGTACTGTTATAAAATACTGATAAAACTACCATGAAATGTGACAGATGGTAAGAAATTAATAAATGTACTGTTATAATATACTAATAAAACAACCATGAAATGTGACAGATGGTAAGAAATGAATGATTGTACTGTTATAATATACTGATAAAACTACCATGAACTGTGATAGATGGTAAGAAATGAATGAATGTACTGTTGTGATATATAACTACCATGAAATAGTTAGATGGTAAGTGATACACTTTATACTACTGCATATTGAGTAAATATTAAATATGAGTTTAAATATATATATATATCGACGTAATAGGAGTCAGCCGGTGGTAGTGCATAGGACGCGCTACCTTCATAATCGTCATATGGACAACTTGACATTCCTGACGTCAGTTTGGAAGTCGGTATAAGTAGCTCAGTGCTACACAGTACACGGAAAGCAAACCCTGTGAATAATCGAAGAAACAAAACAGCCACGGTGTTATTGAGCATGTCCTGAAACGGCTCCTAGTACCGGCCCTGCTACAAAACATCAATGTTTAGAGTGGAAAGTCGTAAAAACGTGAATAAAATGTTAATGAAACTAGTGTACTTTAGTTTTAGTTAAAGGCCCCAATGTAGGTGAATGCATATTGTAATTAAACATGGTGTACATTTTGTCGTAACAAAGTAAATATGATGTAATAAAATTGTGTGTACAGTTTGGTACATTACAAGTACGCACGTACATGCATACAGACGGAACAGAAGAAATGGAAGTCGGGGAGCTTAAACTTTGTTCAAACCGTTGTCAAAATTCAAACGAAATCGCTTCTGTAAAAGTAGATCCACTAGTTATCAAAGTTAAAACATTCCTGATCCGTTTTAAAGCCAAACTAAGAAACAGTTTGTCTGGTCCATTACCAACGTCACATAAATTTAACATTTCATAGCATGCATACGACCAGTATACATCAAATACAATGCTTTATCACGAATCCTAACTAGACAACACGTAAATTATTAATAACCAGTTTCTTAATTACCTGTCAATATCTATTCATCTTGCTAGTTAAACATCAAACAAATGAAGAACGCAATATGCCGCTTAACTTGGGTGTATATGAATGTTTATATATGTGCACAATGCACAGTGTACTGGATCAGACCTTCACTTATGTCAATATTCTGCTCGAATTCCAAAAGCATTCTATTTAGATAATGCACGATTGTATTGCAAAGGAACCACACAGCGTAGTGATGTCGTGCAAAGAAGTGCTTTTTCGATTTAATACCAATTAAGGTGTACACTTGTGCATGGTTATATAGCTTATTGGTAGTGCTCCACCTCGGTTATGTAATTTATAACAAGAATGATTAAAGGTTGGCTGTGATACAGCTATTATACAATATTATGTAAAACAAAATGCTTTCGACATAGATGTAGTACATGTACCGTTTATGCATTTTGAACACAAATATTAAACAAATAATCACCTTAGAATATTTCTTGCTCAGGCTTTATCAAACGTACAATGAAACATATAAAATCTACAGATACTTTTTTTTAATTTTCCAAACAAATTATATAGCTACATGAAAAGTATATATCACAAAGAATGTGGTATACACTGTAACAAACTGTCCAGTAATTCATTTTTTATACCGTTAAAATTTATTTGAATTTTTTAATCGTCTGATATTTTTAATATATTGAAAGATATACAGTTAAAAATAGTTCATTAATAAATTCATTTTTAATACCGTTAGATAGATTTTTATCGCCTTTTAATCGCCTTTTTAATTTCAAAATATATATTCTTATTAAAAAATTCATGTCACTTTTCATTTTCAACAAATCTGGGATCGATATTTATTTCTAATGATTCGGAAAATGATTTAAATGGATTTGAAGATAAATTTATTTACAACAACGTATCATTAAATATCATATTCATTAATATAAAAGTAAACTAGTTTTCCTGTTGAATTAATTTAATTTAATTTAAAACTTTCATTTAATTGTGGATAAACTAGCCAAGCTTTTAACAACCTGGTATTTGTGTTATAATGAAACCTAACAACAGGTTCCTACGTTTTAAGGTTGTTAGTGCCTCCATGAAAAATGTCTCTTCAGTACGCGTTTTTCACCGTCATTGATCATTATCTATACAGGCACTAAAAGATGAATGGGTTACAGCATGTTCAGAGTGCTAGTGTCATATTTAATGACACATTTCACTTCAATACTAAAATATAGTCAACGACGGATACACGGAATATTAACGTAATCTCTTGAAACATTATATTATAATCAAAATATTTATTAAATAACTATTACCTAACGTGTAAATAATTGCACGGAAGAAATATATGAATAAATTTGTCATTATCGTAACTGAGTTATAATCTGATAAATGCTTGCCTTAAAAACACAATGGACTTGAAATGTATAGAGATACATATCATATCATGAGTAACACTTTTAAACCGTGTATGATTATATGACATAACTATAAAAAATATGAAAATATTTCTTTAGAGATAATTGTTTATTAGTCGTAGAGCGATATACAAATACATTAGTACTCGGGAGCTATAAAATACGTTTAGTGGAAAATAATTAATAATCCAATTAGAATGAAACACTTTACGTTACTGACATAAAGAATGGGGTGACATGAAGAATGAAGCATGTTAATGAGAAATGAAGCTGTACAGATTGTTGTTCAAGTACTTGTTCTTTGTTAACGTAGCTAATAGAATGAACTTATACACTGAACAAAAACAGAAACTTCCGATTTCTATAATCAACATGTCAGATGGCCTACATATGTTCGGGCGAACAATCATGTGTCAAATAAAACCAATTGTATCTGGATTGTACGCATTACATAAAAAAAACCCGTTTACATCGAATTCTTCGTGCATGCAGGGACCAGCATGATCCGTGATTATGAAATCAAACCTTTCAGTTTGATTTTATAGACTTTGGTGTCAATAAAAAAAAGACGTTGAAAAACATTTGATATTTATTCAGTTTTTCTTTCTTTTTGATATGCCTAGAATTCCACCACATTTACGTGAACGTGCCATTGGCATGCTTAATGCTGGTATTGCGACGAATGAGGTTGCTAAGGTTGTTGGCAGTCCTAGCCGTGCTATTCGAAACCTTAGGCAACGTTTTCAAG
Organism: Panopea generosa; assembly: GCA_029582155.1. Taxonomy (NCBI): domain Eukaryota; kingdom Metazoa; phylum Mollusca; class Bivalvia; order Adapedonta; family Hiatellidae; genus Panopea; species Panopea generosa. Next base: position 11,964,584 of record CM055898.1, read on the forward strand.
CAACAGGGCATACGGAAGATTTACCACGTAGTGGACGTCCGCGCGTCACGACGCATGGGCAAGACCGCTATATCATGAACATCCATCTATCTACACAATCGTTTCCATTCTGCCATTGCCACTGCTGCTTACATCCCTGGTACACATAACAACCGAATATCTGACCAAACTGTACGCAATCGTCTGCGCGAGAGTGGTCTTCCTGGACGTCGTCCTTACGTTGGCTGTGTTATGAGGCCTCGTCACCGCGTAAATCGTGTTATTTTGGCACGTACACACCATCGCTGGGTAAGGCAAAAATGGAATAGTGTTCTCTTTTCCATTCATCGAAGTGATGGCAGGGTTCGGGTATACTGTAGAAGAAATGAACTTTATGCCGACTGCTGTGTACTTGAACGAGATTGTTTTGGGGATGGAGGTTCCGTGCAGGCATTGCGCATGGTTATCGCACATCTCTCGTCGTGATCGATGGGAATATGAATGCTCTAAGCTATCGAGATGAGATTATTGAGAGGCACGTCATCCCACTGTTTCAAAATAATGCCAATATCACTCTGTTTCAACAGGATAACGCTACAAGTCATACAGCTAGAGATACTGTGAATTTCCTCAGGACGAATAACATTGCATTTATTGATGACTGGCCCGCCAAAAGCCCAGATCTGAATCCCATCAAACACATGTGGGATAATTTGGACAAGCGTGTTAGACGTCGCCCTATACCACGTCGAACACAAGCCTTAATTTAGGAGTGGAACAACATTCCACAGGCCGAAATGAACACACTTGTCGATTCTATGCGCCACCGATGCCAGGCAGTCTTCGATGCCCAAGGTGGCCATACCCGGTATTAGTGTGTGATTTTGGTGTACGACCCCTACCACATTTAATCAACCATTTCATCAGTTTTCCGTAAATGTAGAGCTATAAAATTTTCCACACAAATTCACATTGAAATACTCTTGCAATACGTATAAAAATAATTTAACCCTTGTTTTTATATTTACATTTATCTGCACTTAAACACAACGAAAGTTACTTATTTTGTTCAGTATATAACTGAATTATCATAAAGACCGCCGATCATTCACCTTAATGAAATTAATTACAATAGTAATACTTGACTAGTAAATTACACAGATGAACTATGCCGCAATAACCGATGAGATGAGATACAGTCTGTTATAATTAAGTTAACTAGAATCGACTCATTTTCCAAACCTGAACGACCTTTATATATCTTAATTCCGATTTAATTTAGTTGTGCAATTGTCCCAGACTGGTGTATTTAATCAGTTCTTTTTTTCGTAATTTTCTTTATCAGAAAATTTCATCTGTGTTTCTTCCTTTTCTCTATTTTGTAATTAAACCATGTTTTTGTACTTTCTTGGTTATGTATAACACTGTAATTCACATTGACACTGTTACGACAGGATATATGTCGCACTTAATGGCATAATGCAAGACCGCAACTGTCTAGTCAAAGACCTTATCGTAAATCAGAGATGTGTGACGGATATAGACATTTATATTGATAGACAGTAATGACGCCTGAGTGTGTTCCTGACTTGGTTGTGGCTTCATGAAGTATACTATATAATCTCGGTATTCACTTCTGTAATATATCAATACGCAGGTCCGGTATCTATCTGTATACTCTCTAGTATCTCCTGTTAACTAAGGTATAAATTGATAACGAGTGCGCGGTATCTTGGAAGAGTTTCGGAATCATGATCGGAGGTTCGTGTGTCCGTCAGTGCTATGTGTATTGTCTTTGAGTAAGACATTTTTTCCACATATGCTAAGTACTGGCTCTACCCAGGACGACTTTGTGCGTGACCTGTATAGGATGTAATAACTTGTTTCACAATCGAAGTCAAATAAATATTTAAATTTGCTTGAAACATATACTTATACTTGACTGATAATGAAAGTTGTGATTGTATAAATATCAAACAAGTAACACGTGAACTCTCAAGGCTAAAATTCTGGTATCAAAGTTTAGTACATGGCATTTCCTTAAGCACATAAAGACAAGACAACGCTTTTAACAGGTTGGTGAAAATTGCTTTACATTTTGATAACGGTTAATTTGACATTATTGGTCGAATATCTTTATAAATTGGGTTAACGCAATTGCAAAAAAATCACATGTTTCATATGACAAGTATAATCAACCGCCATTTTTCACTTCAACAAAAAGTCCATGTTGTTTAAGATATTGACTTCAATCACAGCTTTTCTCTCCGACAAGAGGTCCGTGAGGGCAGCTGATCTGTCTAATAGTCAACTTAAATGATGTTTTTGAAATAAACTGAATTAAACATTTCATGAAATATACCAGTACATGAAATATAGCATGTTATTAACACAATATTGAATTTATTTTAAATATGAAACGTTATAACGGTAAAAAAGAAGTTTCGTCATACTTGACTACGGTCCTTCGATTCTACAACGTAGAACCCTGTCCAGATGTGTTGCATGTAATTCCATAGTATATAAGTCATGGTCGATACCAAATTCATTGGTTTGGCAGAGGCCTTGATATTGTATCCATGGTTCGCATTGTAGCTAGGTGCACTCGCTGTAGTCTGGTCTGTACATTTATGTCTTGGTTATTCACAAATAATTATCTCCATATATATTTCATGCATTGTGAATGAGCATCTGAAAAGTTCTCAAAAATCGTAAATTCCGTTATTGTGAATTTAATTGTCTTGCATAATCAGCTAATTGTAAACTGATATTACATTTCATTTTATATTTTGAGCAGTATCACAAACATCAAAACAGATTATACTTACACGCTCCGTTTATTGTAAAAATTGTGTACTTCATTATAAAAGTAAAAATGTATATGTATAACAGGGTATGGAGCATTTAAACAACATTTGAATAATATGTTTCATATTTTAATTGAATTTGAGTATAAAATATGTTTATGTAACTGAATATATTTGTTGTTGATGAAGTATTACCTACACCTTATATTCATGTCTTCTTGTGTTTTGTTGTCCTGCATGGTCTAGTTCGCTGTCGTCTAATAATCACTAACCTCTCATCGCCGAGGTCTTGCGTTCGACCTCCGCTTGGTCTAAAAACTGTATATGAGAAAAATTATCGATAACTTGCGGAAAAACGGTTGTTCTACTTAGATTAATTCCAATGTCTTCCATCACTGAATATGTAATATAACCTGCTAGGTGTCCTTAGATATATTTAAACTTAAAGATAATGACAAAAACCCATTATTTTGAATTTAGTTGCATCCCTGGAGTAATGATTTAATACTGATTTATTGTACACCTCACGGTTTACCACTTCTTTTGCTGACACTTACTGATATAGCGGTTAATTATCAAACTCAATACAAGTTGGACTTTTCTAATGTTTATTGCGGTTATATACGAAAACGCTTCCTTGTATGAGCTCAGACCATTATTTTGTGACAACCGCTGCTGGAAGTCTTCACTCTACGTCTGGAGAAGTGGCATATATCACTTAAGATATGACCGCACATTGTATCTGAAGTTTCTTGTTGTAATGCTCCTCGTGTGGTCTATAAAGTCATAATAAGTATTTGGACCGTGATACATCGTAATGCATAATATGGCAGAAGTGCCAGTTAAAATAGGTAAAATAGTTCAGGCTTAACAATTTACCTTGTTATATAATAAAATAATATATCATAGTAGAGAATAAGTCTTGTCCTTCAAATAAATTATTACAATGGCAATAAATCGATATGTAATTAATGCAGAAATTAGGTATGTTTAATTGAAATAGTTTGTTTACATTTAAGACGCTTTGCTTTAATGACACTTAAAAATTACATCAGTAATTTTACATGTATCTGTTTACTTGTATATTTAGTACATATTACTTGCATGTAATAGATTGTAATTATTTATTGGTTTCACTTTCTTTGTTGTGCCATCTTCTCACCATTGTATGTATGACAACATGAAATGTACATCATGTTTAAAGTCCACTTGTATTCCATTGATGACATTTAAACAAAATTGGACACCGTAGTAATGATCAGGTGTCTTCAGTTGTTTTATGTTAGACAAATGGTGTTTTTATTTGTTTTAGATCTACAATACTTTTACCAGACTCTGATAATATTTCGTACATGATACACTTCACACAAGCAAGTATACGGCAAACATTATAAGAGATCAGACTATTATTTCATAAACATGATAAATAACGCCTCTAATAACGCAAATATATTTGTTGTATTAAATCTAGATATGAAATGAATGATGCACCAGTACAAAAAAAAAATATCTTGTTTTTCAATTTTATTTCAACAAGTTCATCGTTTTAAACACAAATTTAACAAATTATTTGCGGTCGACATATATTAACCGACAAAAATATATTCAATTTTCAGGAACTTGCACTTTTAAAGGCGTTAAGTCCGTCGGGACAACTGTTTTGCCGAGTTACCGCCAAAACAGAACCTCAAACTTTTAAATTTTATTCCAACAAGTTCATCACTTGAAATACAAATTCAACAGATAATTGCGGTCGACATACATTAACCGATAAATAAATAATGATAGCAGATCTGAAATAAAAATATATTCAGTTGTTAAAAAACCTGTGTTTTAAAAGGCCTTAAGTTTATGTTTCAATTATTATACAGACACAGTACATTTGTAATATCTTAAACAATAACTTAGCGACAATGGACATCTTTATATAATTATAATCTGATTCAAATTAATTGTGTTCTTTTGTCTCCTTCTATTTTCAGAAAATGTAACATATCCTCTCAAATTCTTTTTTCTTTTCTGTAAGAAAGTTATACACTTCATCTGTACTTTACGCTTAGCTACATATTAATACGGTAATTCACGTTGACAATATTACGACGGGACATATGTCACGCTTAATGGAAAATGGAAGACCGCAACTGCCTAGTCAAAGACATCATCGTTAATCAAGAGTCTGTGACGGATATAGACATTTATATTGAAAGACAGTAATGACACCTGAGTATGTGCTTAACTACACTGTATCTGAACAGGTATAACAAATGTATTTATTCTTTTGGCCTTTTGTAAATTTTGGTAATGTCCAAATAAGCAGGTTCAGTACCAATTATTTTGGTTATTTCAAGTATGAAGTAGCAACGCCGGAAACCAATATTAAGACAAGACTGATGATGTAATAGAGAGTTGTATAAATATCAGAAGAAAATGTTTGTTTTGTAACAGTATTGTAGTTTTTTAATCATTGTTCTTCGAACCCGCAGTCCACTGGTTACTTCCAAACATATTTAAAGGTGGGATTTCAATGTTAATTAACAACAAAGTTTATTGCAATTCATCATAGAGACTGTGGTCTTGCGGGGATTCGAATTTACAATCAATTAATATCATTCAAGCGAGGTAGCAATTGAGCTAGCCGGGTCTGGTACCAGACCAATAAAACATTATATATTTTTAACACGTCATCAAGTGCATTAAGAGAGGCTGTACTGGTAACCAAAAACTATTTGACCGATATGAAATTCACACAATGTATCAGTAACCGGATGATATAATTTGTTTTCACTGACACATTAATGTTCACAATTAATCATAACATAACATCCTCGATTTCCGGTACGCCATTGTGATTCCCCAGAAAATATTCGCTGATATGGTTGTTTCTAGATAAAATAATGTAATAACTGTTTGATTAGTTTGCGAGTATTGTAAAGTCGTGCGTGATCATATAACAGAAGCTCATGTATAGTGATAAAATGGACAAGAATGAAAGCACATGTGCTCCGAATAATTGTGAAAGTCTGCCAGGTAATGTGCGTACGACGTTCTACGAAAATACTGCTTGCATTAAAACTAACCCTTTTTGCCGTTCCTGCAAAGTAATTTGACATTGGTAGCTCGAAATGGCCAGATTTTTGTTAATTTGGCGCAGTAAATGTCTTGCATCACAAAGACACCAATGGCATTCATTTGTTCAGAGGAACGGTAAATCTTATTAGCAAGTTTGACAATTATGAACAAATATTTTGTCTAAATGTAGATTTGATATTTGATATTTTCCTTCTACAGAAATTGAAATTGCTAGCTAGCTAAGTTGGTACCATTTCACTGCAAAAGGTTACAAGAAAGATAAAGTGTATAGTTGATCAAGAAACTACCAATATAAAAAGTTTGATCGAATCAACAAACATCTCAAGTTATTTATATATATATAAAATTGATGTAATTGCTGGAGAAATACCTAAATGTAATTACGAGTAGACCATAATACTTTCTAAAGTAAGGTCACATGTTTGTTATCTCACCTCGTTCCCTTTTTACCACTTGTTTTATATTATGGCCATTTCTAAAGATATAAAGATATATAAATATAACATCTTTTATGAAAATATCTTTTATATTATAGATTTAATAAAATCTATATTTGGTTGTTTTATATGAATGTAATTATGTTCATTTAAATTATATAGATATATTGCTATGTACAATGGCATGTACCGGCAGTACCTACATTAGTCAAAATTTATTTTGATTGTCCCCTTAAATGGTACTTCAGAAGGCTTCAAACAGCAACGTTAGACAAGGGTTATCATTATTTCCTCATAAATCTGAACGTATTCAATCTTTCTCGTAATTTTAACATCTGCTGGTTGCAACTAAGCCTTCTTCGCGTAACAGTTGGAATTGTCAACTATCTTACTTTATCCTCATTGTTGAAATCTCTTTTATTTGTCAGGTAAAATAGTGTCCATAACTCCAGTGTAATGAGTTCTATGTGTTTGATCGTTACCAAGAAGTATTAAGTATTACAACCATCTTCAGGCAATTATTTGTTTCAAATGTTCTCAATTGTTTTCAGTGCAAGGAACTTGTTGTTCACAATATATTAATATGGATATCATTAATACACATTTTTGATTTCAGATACATATCGCCAGTAGAAAAAGCGTTAAACCAAGTGCCATATATTCCGGCAGGTCTATGAATTATCATGTGACGACGGGAGAATGGCGAGGAGGGCTACATTCGTTAATCATGTTATAGCTTCATAATGACGGTGTTGCTACTGACATGTGGTCATGATATATATATATATATATAAATTGTGTATGCTGTCGTGATGGCCTGGTCTTTTGAATCTTTAAACAATATGTCTCCTGTTAGATAATACATACATTTTTATTCAACTTCTGATGACTTTGTCCCGGTATTGTCAAGGCGATACTATCAATAAACCGAACGTCAAATGAACTTGCTACAGCGATTATAGCAATTATATTAAATTTTGACAACATTTTTCTAATACTGTTGTTGTTAACCAAACCTAACTTTTTATAATATTGACGCTTATCTATGTTGAACCTGCTCAGCTCTCTGAACACATGAGCTAGATACAGACGTCGTTGCAATATTGCCACATGAGCTAGATACACCCGTCAATGCCACATGAACGCATGGGCTAGATACACCCGTCATTGCCACATGAACGCATGAGCAAGATACAGACGTCATAACCACATGAACACATGAGCTGGATACACCCATCATTGCCACATGAACGTATGAGCTAGATACACCCGTCATTGCCACATGAACGCATGAGCTAGATACACCCGTCATTGCCACATGAACGCATGAGCTAGATACACCCGTCATTGCCACATGGACACATGAGCTAGATACACCCGTCAATGCCACATGAACGCATGAGCTTGATACAGACGTCATTGCCACATGAACGCATCAGGTAGATACACCCGTCATTGCCACATGAACACATGAGCTAGATACACCCGCCATTGCCACATGAACGCATGAGCTAGATACACGCGCCATTGCCACATGAACACATGAACTAGATACACTCGCCATTCCCAAATAAACGCATAAGCTAGATACACCCGTCATTGCCACATGAAATAGATACACTCGTCATTGCCACATGAGCTAGATACACCCGTCATTGCCACATGAACACATGAGCTAGATACAACCGTCATTGCCACATGAACGCATGAGCTAGATACACCTGTCATTGCCACATGAACGCATGAGCTAGATACACCTGCCATTGCGACATGAACACATGGGCTAGATACACCCGTCAATGCCACATGAACGAATGAGCTAGATACAGACGTCATTGCCACATGAACGCATCAGCTAGATACACCCGTCATTGCCACATGAACGCATGAGCTAGATACACCCGTCAATGCCACATGAACGCATGAGCTAGATACAACCGCCATTGCCACTTGAACGCTTGAGCTAGATACGCCCGCCATTGCCACATGAACGCATGAGCTAGATACACCCGTCATTGCCACATGAACGCATAAGCTAGATACACCCGTCATTGCCACATGGACGCAAGAGCTAGATACACCCGTCAATGCCACATGGACGCATGATCTAGATACAGACGTCATTGCCACATGAACGCATGAGCTAGATACACCCGTCAATGCCACATGAACGCATGAGTTAGATACACCCGTCATTGCCACATGAACGCATGAGCTAGATACACCCGTCATTGCCACATGAACGCATAAGCAAGATACAGACGTCATTGCCACATGAACACATCAGCTAAATACACCTGCCATTGCCACATGAACGCATGAGCTAGATACACCCACCATTGCCACCTCAACATATGAGCTAGACACACCCGTTATGGCCACATGAAAACATGAGCTAGATACACCCGCCATTGCGACATGAACACATGAGCTAGATACACCCGTCAATGCCACATGAACTAGGTACACTCGTCATTGCCACATGAACACATGAGCCAGATACACCCATCATTGCCACATTAACGCATGAGCTAGATACACCCGCCATTGCCACATAAACACATGAGCTAGATACACCCGACATTGCGACATGAACACATGAGCCAGATACACCCGTCATTGCCACATGAACACATGAACTAGATACACTCGTCGTTGCAACATGAACGCATGTGCTAGATACACCCGTCATTGTCACATGAACACATGAACAAAGTACAACCGTCATTGCCACATGAACACATGAGCTAGCAACAACCGTCATTGCCACATGAACACATGAACTAGGTACACCGTCATAACCACATGAACTAGACCACATGAACACATGAGCTAGATACAGCCGTCATTGCCACATGAACACATGAACAAAGTACAACCGTCATTGCCACATGAACACATGAGCAAGCAACAACCGTCATTGCCATATGAACACATGAACTAGGTACACCCGTCATTACCACATGAGCACATGATCTAGATACAGCCGCCATTGCTACATGAGCTAGATACAGCCTTCATTGCTACATGAACACATGAGCTAGATATACCTGTCATTACCACATAAACACATGAGCTAGATACACCAGTCATTGCCCACATGAACACATGAGCATGATACAGTCGTCATTGCCACATGAACACATGAGCTAGATACAGCCGTCATTGCCACATGAACGCATGAGCTAGATACATCCACCTTTACCACATGAACGCATGAGCTAGTTACACCCGCCATTGCCACATGAACTAGGTACACCCATCATTGCCACATGAACTAGTTACACCCGTCATTGCCACGTAAACGCATCAGCTAGATACACCCGCCATTGCCACATGAACTAGGTACACCCGTCATGGTCACATGAACACATGAACTAGATACACTCGTCATTGCCACATAAGCGCATCAGTTAGATACAGCCGCTATTGACACTTGAACCAGATACAGCCTCCATTGCCACATGAACACATGAGCTAGATATACCTGTCATTGCCACATGAACACATGAGCTAGATGCACTAGGTACACCCGTCATTGCCACATCAACTAGGTACATCTGTCATTGCCACATAAACGCATGAGCTAGATACACCCGCCATTGCCACATGAACACATCAGCTAGATACACCTGTCATTGCGACATGAACGCATGAGCTAGATACACCTGTCATTGCCACATGGACGCATGAGCTAGATACACCCGTCATTGCCATATGAACGCATGAGCTAGATACAGCCGTCATTGTTACATGAACACATGACCTAGATACACCCGCCATTGCTACATGAACACATGAGCTAGAAACACCCGTCATTGTTACATGAACACATGAACTAGATACACTCGTCATTGCCACATGAACATATGAACTCGATACACCCGTCATTGTCACATGAACACATGAACAAGGTACAACAGTCATTGTCACATGAACACATGAACAAGGTACAACAATCATTCCCACATGGACGCATGAGCTAGATACACCCGTCATTGCCATATGAACACATGAACTAGATACACCCGTCATTGCCACATGAACGCATGAGCTAGATACACCCGCCATTGCTACATGAACACATGAGCTAGATACACCCATCATTGTTACATGATCACATGAACTAGATACACTCGTCATTGCCACATGAACACATGAACTAAATACACCCGTCATTGCGACATGAACACATGAACTATATACACCCGTCATTGCCACATGAGCACATGAACTAGATACATCCGTCATTGCCACATGAACACATGAACTAGATACACCCGTCATTGCCACATGAACATATGAACTAGATACACCCGTCATTGCCACATGAGCACATGAACTAGATACACCCGTCATTGCCACATAAGCACATGAACAAGATACACCCGTCATTGCCACATCAACACATGAACTAGATACACCCGTCATTGCCACATGAACACATGAACTAGATACACTTGTCATTGCCACATGAGCTAGATACACCCGCCATTGCCACATGAACACATGAGCTAGATACACCCGTCATTGCAACATGAACACATGAACTAGATACACCCGTCATTGCCACATGAACTAGATACACCCGTCATTGTCACATGAACGCATGAGCTAGATATAGCCGTCATTGTTACATGAACACATGAACTAGATACATTCGTCATTGCCACATGAACACATGAACTAGATACACCCGTCATTGCGACATGAACACATGAACTATATACACCAGTCATTGCCACATGAGCACATGAACTAGATACACCCGTCATTGCCACATGAACACATGAACTAGATACACCCGTCATTGCCACATGAGCACATGAACTAGATACACCCGTCATTGCCACATAAACACATGAACTAGATACACCCGCCATTGCCACATGAACACATGAACTAGATACACTCGTCATTGCAACATGAGCTAGATACACCCGCCATTGCCACATGAACACATGAGCTAGATACACCCGTCATTGCGACATGAACACATGAACTAGATACACCCGTCATTGCCACATGAACTAGATACACCCGTCATTGTCACATGAACGCATGAGCTAGATACAGCCGCTATTGCCACATGAACTAGATACAGACTTCATTGCCACATGAACACATAAGCTAGATATACCCGTCATTGCCACATGAACACATGAGCTAGATGCACTAGGTACACCCGTCATTGCCACATGGACTAGGTACACTCTTCATTACCACATGAGCTAGATACACCCGCCATTGCCACAAGAACGCATGAGCTAGATACACCCGTCATTGCCCCATGAACGCATGAGCTAGATCCACCCGTCATTGCCACATGGACGCATGAGCTAGATACACCCGTCAATGCCACATGAACGAATGAGCTAAATACAGACGTCATTGCCACATGAACGCATGAGCTAGATACACCCGTCAATGCCACATGAACGCTTGAGTTAGATACACCCGTCATTGCCACATGAACGCATGAGCTAGATACAGACGTCATTGCCACATGAACGCATAAGCATGATACAGACGTCATTGCCACATAAGCACATGAGCTAAATACACCTGCCATTGCCACATGAACGCATCAGCTAGAAACACCCACCATTGACACCTCAACACATGAGCTAGAAACACCCACCATTGCCACCTCAACACATGAGCTAGATACATCCGTTATGGCCACATGAAAACATGAGCTAGATACACCCGCCATTGCGACATGAACACATGAGCTAGATACACCCGTCAATGCCACATGAACTAGGTCCACTCGTCATTGCCACATGAACACATGAGCCAGATACACCCATCATTGCCACATTAACGCATGAGCTAGATACACCCGCCATTGCCACATAAACACATGAGCTAGATACACCCGACATTGCGACATGAACACATGAGCCAGATACACCCGCCATTGCGACATGAACACATGAACTAGATACACCAGTCATTGCCACGTGAACACATGAACTAGATACACCCGTCATTGCCACATGAACACATGAACTAGATACACTTGTCATTGCCACATGAGCTAGATACACCCGCCATTGCCACATGAACACATGAACTAGATACACCCGCCATTGCGACATGAACACATGAGGTAGATACACCCGTCATTGCCTCATGAACACATGAACTAGATACACTTGTCATTGCCACATGAGCTAGATACACCTGCCATTGCCACATGAACACATGAGCTAGATACACCCGCCATTGCGACATGAACACATGAGCTAGATACACCCGTCAATGCCACATGAACTAGGTACATTCGTCATTGCCACATGAACGCATCAGCTAGATACAGCCGTCATTGTTACATGAACACATGAACTAGATACATTCGTCATTGCCACATGAACACATGAACTAAATACACCCGTCATTGCGACATGAACACATGAACTATATACACCCGTCATTGCCACATGAGCACATGAACTAGATACACCCGTCATTGCCACATGAACACATGAACTAGATACACCCGTCATTGCCACATGAACACATGAACTAGATCCACCCGTCATTGCCACATGAGCACATGAACTAGATAAACCCATCATTGCCACATGAGAACATGAACTAGATACACCCGTCATTGCCACATGAATACATGAACAAGATACACCCGCCATTGCCACATGAACACATGAACTAGATACACTCGTCATTGCAACATGAGCTAGATACACCCGCCATTGCCACATGAACACATGAGCTAGATACACCCGTCATTGCGACATGAACACATGAACTAGATACACCCGTCATTGCCACATGAACTAGATACACCCGTCATTGTCACATGAACGCATGAGCTAGATACAGCCGCTATTGCCACATAAACTAGATACAGCCTTCATTGCCACATGAACACATGAGCTAGATATACCCGTCATTGCCACATGAACACATGAGCTAGATGCACTAAGTACACCCGTCATTGCCACATGAACTAGGTACACTCTTTATTACCACATGAGCTAGATACACCCGTCATTGCCACATGAACGCATGAGCTAGATACACCCGTCATTGCCATATGAACGCATGAGCTAGATACACCCGTCATTGCCACATGGACGCATGAGCTAGATACACCCGTCAATGCCACATGGATGCATGAGCTAAATACAGCCGTCATTGCCACATGAACACATGAACAAAGTACAACCGTCATTGCCACATGAACGCTTGAGTTAGATACACCCGTCATTGCCACATGAACGCATGAGCTAGATACAGACGTCATTGCCACATGAACGCATAAGCTAGATACAGACGTAATTGCCACATGAACACATGAGCTAAATACACCTGCCATTGCCACATGAACGCATGAGCTAAATACACCCACCATTGCCACCTCAACACATGAGCTAGATACATCCGTTATGGCCACATGAAGACATGAGCTTGATACACCCGCCATTGCGACATGAACACATGAGCTAGATACACCCGTCAATGCCACATTAACTAGGTACACTCGTCATTGCCACATGAACACATGCGCCAGATACACCCATCATTGCCACATTAACGCATGAGCTAGATACACCCGCCATTGCCACATAAACACATGAGCTAGATACACCCGACATTGCGACATGAACACATGAGCTAGATACACCCGTCATTGCCACATGAACACATGAACTAGATACACCCGTGGTTGCCACATAAACGCATGTGCTAGATACACCCGTCATTGCCACATGAACACATGAACAAAGTACAACCGTCATTGCCACATGAACACATGAGCTAGCAACAACCGTCATTGCCACATGAACACCTGAACTAGGTACACCCGTCATTACCACATGAACTAGACCACATGAACGCATGAGCTAGATACAGCCGTCATTGCCACATGAACACATGAACAAAGTACAACCGTCATTGCCACATGAACACATGAGCTAGCAACAACCGTCATTGCCACATGAACACATGAACTAGGGACAACCGTCATTACCACATGAGCACATGAGTTAGATACAGCCGCAATTGCCACATGAGCTAGATACAGCCTTCATTGCCACATGAACACATGAGCTAGATATACCTGTCATTACCACATAAACACATGAGCTAGATACACCAGTCATTGCCCACATGAACACATGATCTAGATACAGTCGTCATTGCCACATGAACACATGAGCTAGATACAGCCATCAACCGCCACATGAACGCATGAGTTAGATACACCCGCCTTTACCACATGAACGCATGAGCTAGATACATCCGCCATTGCCACATGAACACATGAGCTAGATATACCCGTCATTGCCACATGATAACATGAGCTAGATGCACTAGGTACACCCGTCATTGCCACATGAACTAGGTACACCCGTCATTGCCACATAAACGCATGAGCTAGATACACCCGCCATTGCCACATGAACACATCTGCTAGATACACCCGTCATTGCGACATAACGCATGAGCTTGATACACCCGTCATTGCCACATGAACTGGGTACACTCGTCATTACCACATGAACTAGATACACCCGTCATTGTCACATGAACACATGAACTAGGTACACCCGTCATTGTCACATGAACACATGAGCTAGATACACCCGTCATTGCCACATGAACACATGAACTAGGTACACTCGTCATTACCACATGAGCTAGATACACCCATCATTGTCACATGAACACATGAACTAGATACACCCGCCATTGCCACATGAACACATGAACTAATTACACTCGTCATTGCCAAATAAACGCATGAGCAATATACACCCGCCATTGCCACATGAACTAGATACACTCGTCATTGCCACATAAACTAGATACACTCGTCATTGACACATGAACACATGAACTAGATACACCCGCCATTGCCACATGAACACATGAACTAGATACACCCGTCATTGCCACATGAACACATGAACTAGATACACTCGTCATTGCCAAATAAACGCATGAGCTAAATACACCCGTCATTGCCACATGAACTAGATACACTCGTCATTGCCACATGAACACATGAACTAGATACACTCGTCATTGCCACATGAACTAGATACACCCGTCATTGCCACATGAACACATGAACTAGATACAGACGTCATTGTTACATGAACACGTGAACTAGATACACCCGTCATTGCCACATGAACACATGAACTAGATACACCCGTCATTGCCAAATAAACACATAAGCTAGATACACCCGTCATTGCGACATGAACACATGAACAAGGTACACCCGTCATTGCCACATGAACACATGAGCTAGGTACACCCGTCATTGCCACATGAACACATGAACTAGGTACCACCCTCATTGCCACATGAGCACATGAGCTAGATACAGCCTTCATTGCCACATGAACACATGAGCTAGATTGTCAAAATAATGTCGTTGTTTTATAGCATAAATGTCTGTATATAGCAATTATTTTAAAAACGAGTAATAAACTCTATTATTTTTTGCTATAAAACCCGATATAAGTTAAATAAGATAATTCATCATAAATAGATGAACTATACAATTATAATCAATGATTGAAATATATTATTCAAATATCATGAACCATTTTAAAGTAGGGGTTTAATATAAGAGTCAGAGTTTTACGTGTTTAACGAAACGGATAACATGGCGGAGGGACTATAAACCTTAGTACCACACACACGTGTTTAACGAAGGACGGTTTACTGTTTCGTAATAAAGCAATACCATATTTAGCTAGTTTCTTTCTACGCAAGTTGCAAGAAGTCTGCTTAAGATTTTTAGCGTCAAAGTGTACTTGAAACCTTGGAGGAACTTATTTGCATTTGGGGAGAGTAGACTGCGACAAAGATTCTCTCTAGCGATAGGCTTTGGGAAGGCTTGTGTTTGAAACTCATAGGAATATTAATTGTGCTGGAACTGGGGATTGTTTCATGCACAATAGTGTAACTGTAGTTTGAAACCGTTCTCAAACATTACAGGTTATTTTCGTGAGACTTTTCTATTTGGTGCGGGCTGTTACATGATAGGTGAGCGAGTAAGGGCTAGTGCGACTTTTCTATTTTGTACGGACTGTTACACGATAGGTGAGCGAGTAAGGGCTAGTGCGACTTTTCTATTTGGTACGGACTGTTACACGATAGGTGAGAGATTAAGGGTTAGTGCGACTTTTCTATTTGGTACGGGCAGTAACACGATAGGTGAGCGAGTAAGGGCTAGTGCGACTTTTCTATTTGATACGGGCTGTTTTACGATAGGTGAGCGAGTAAGGGCTAGTGCGACTTTTCTATTTGATACGGGCTGTTACTCGTAGGTGAGCGAGTAAGTGCTAGTGCGACATTTCTATTTGGTACGGTCTGTTATACGATAGTTGGGCCAGTAAGGGCTAGTGCGACTTTTCTATTTGGTACGGGCTGTTACACGATAGGTGAGCGAGTAAGGGCTAGTGCGACTTTTCTATTTGGTACAGGCTGTTACACGATAGGTGAGTAAGGGCTTGTGCGACTTTTCCATTTGGTACGGTCTGTTATACAATAGTGAGCGAGTAAGGGCTAGTGCGACTTTTCTATTTGGTACGGTCTGTTTTATGATAGGTGAGCGAGTAAGGGCTAGTGCAACTTTTCTATTTGGGACGGTCTGTTTTATGATAGGTGAGCGAGTAAGAGCTAGTGCGACTTTTCTATTTAGTACTGTCTGTTTTATGATAGGTGAGCGAGTAAGGGTTAGTGCAATTTTTCTATTTGGTACGGGCTGTTACACGATAGGTGAGCGAGTAAATGCTAGTACGACTTTTCCATTTGGTACGGTCTGTTATACGATAGGTGAGCGAGTAAGGGCTAGTGCGACTTTTCTATTTGGTACGGATTTTTACACGATAGGTGAGCGAGTAAGGGCTAGTGCGACTTTTCAATTTGGTACGGATTGTTACATGATAGATGACGAGTAAGGGCTGGTGCGACTTTTCTATTTGGTACGGACTGTTACGTGATAGGTGAGCGAGTAAGGGCTAGTGCAACTTTTCTGTTTGGTACGGACTGTTACACGATAGGTGAGAGAGTAAGGGTTAGTGCGACTTTTCTATTTGGTATGGGCTGTTTTACAATAGATGAGCGAGTAAGGGCTAGTACGACTTTTTTCTATTTGGTACGGTCTGTTGCACGATAGGTGAGCGAGTAAGGGCTTGTGCGACTTTTTTTAATTGATACAGTCTGTTATACGATAGGTGAGCGAGTAAGGGCTAGTGCGACTTTTCTATTTGGTACGGTCTGTTATACGATAGGTGAGCGAGTAAGGGCTAGTGCGACTTTTCTATTTGGTACGGGCTGTTTCACGATAGGTGAGCGAGTAAGGGCTAGTGCGAATTTTCCATTTGGTACGGTCTGTTATACAATAGGTGAGCGAGTAAGGGCTAGTGCGACTTTTCTATTTGGTACGGTCTGTTTTACAATAGATGAGCGAGTAAGGGCTAGTACGACTTTTTTCTATTTGGTACGGTCTGTTTTACGATAGGTGAGCGAGTAAGGGCTAGTGCAACTTTTCCATTTGGTACGGTCTGTTATACAATAGGTGAGCGAGTAAGGGCTAGTGTGACTTTTCTATTTGGTACGGTCTGTTTTACAATAGATGAGCGAGTAAGGGCTAGTACGACTTTTTTCTATTTGGTACGGTCTGTTTTACGATAGGTGAGCGAGTAAGGGCTAGTGCGACTTTTCTATTGCAGTTATTGTCGTCGTGATAGTTTGGGAGAAGTAAATATGTATTAACAAAACAGAGGTATAAATGATTTATGATACTTCTGGCGATAAATTATTAACACAAATAACATAACAGTAAAATATGAAACATTAGACCTGTTTGCCATTTCGTATGTTTATTGTGGTTTTATACAACAAGGTTTGTTTGTTATGAGTTCAGGACTATTACAATATGACACTCGCTGATGGGAACCTTCATAAACGCCTAGATAACTGACAACTATCTCTTACATATTTGATAGAAAAGAATATATATCGTCCTCTTTTGCGACACCCATGTGATTTTGTTAAACGAATGTTCTGGCAAAGCGCCTTGTGTATTACAATACATGGTGTGTGAGTATATTTAATTCTTCGGAAATTCTAGTTATTTGTTATCTAACACTAACAACGATCTTTCACTACTTGACAATCTTTGTTCTATGCTATGATATAGTCTCGGCCGTCATCAAGCTTTCTTGAATTCCGTTAATTATACGCGTATTAAATTGATAATCAAAGGCACTACTGTTGTTCATTTTACAAAGAGAGATTTTAAGTCAGCCAGCAACTTGGATAATGTTACCAATTTTATTTTATTGGTTTTCTTATTCGTAGATTGACGTGTTGGCGATATTTAATTGATATTTATGTGATCTTGAGGGTTATGTTTATATAATAGTGGTATCATAGTGATTCAAACTAATGTATAGACAACATTTCAGTGATTTTCAGGTACAGAATACCGATATCATATTGAACAAGACTGACGTTTGGACGATATTTAAGTGATCTTTACGTTCAGATACCGATATCATAATGAACCAAACTGACGTATGGATGATATTCCAGTGATCTTTATGTACTGAATATCGATATCATATTAAACTAAACTGAAGTTTGTACGATATTTTAGTGATCTTTATGTACGTTATATCGATATCATATTGAACCAAACTGACGTATGGACGATATTTCAGTAATATCAATATACAAAATATCGATACCATATTGAAACAAACTAACGTAAGAACGAATTTCAGGGATCTTTATGTACAGAATATCGGTATCATATTGAACCAAACTGACGTATGAACGATATTTCAGTGATCTTTATGTACTTAATACCGATATTATATTGAACCAAACTGACGTATGGACGATGTTTAAGGGATCTTTATGTACGTCATACTGATATCATTTTGACCCAAACTTACGTATTGACGATATTTCAGGGATATTTATGTACGTCATACCGATATCATATTGGACCAGATTGATGTATCGACGATATTTCTGTGATCTTTATGTCCGTTATTCCGATACCTTATTGATCCAAGCTGACGTATGGACGACATACAGTGATCTTTATGTTCAGAATATCGGTATGATATTAAACAAAACTGACGTATTGATGATATTTCAGTGATCTTTATGTACGTTAAACCGATATCATATTAAACCAAACTGATGTATGAACTATATTTCTGTAATATTTATGTAAGGAATATCAATATAGTATTAAACCAAACTGACGTATGGACGAAATTTCAGGGATCTTTTATGTACGTTATACCGATATCATATTGAACCAAACTGACGAATGGACGATATTTCAGTGATCTTAATGTACTTTATACCGATATTATATTGAACCAAATTGACGTATGGACGATATTTCAGTTATCTTTATGTACGTTATACCAATATCATATTGAACCAAACTGACGTATGGACGATATTTCAATCATCTTTATGTATAGAATATTGATATCGTATTGACCCAAACTGACGTAAGGACGATATTTCAGGGATATTTACGTACGTTATACTGATACCATATTGACCCAAACTGACGTTTGGACAATATTTCAATGATCTTTATGTACATCAAACCGATATCATATTGAACCAAACTGACGAATGGATGATATTTCAATGATATTTATATACAAAATATCGATATCGTATTGAACAAAACTGACGTATGGACGACATTCAGTGATCTTTATATTCAGAATATCAATATGATATTGGTACCAAACTGACGTATTCACGATATTTCAGTGATCTTTATGTACGTTATACCGAAATCATATTGAACTAAACTGACGTATGAACGATATTTCAGTCATATTTATGTACGTTAAACCGATATCATATTGAACCAAACTGACGTAAGGACGATATTTCAGTCATCATTATGTACGTTTTACCGATATCATTTTGAACCAAACTGAAGTATGGACGATATTTTAGTGATCTTTAGTGTACGTTATTCCGATATAATATTGAACCAAACTGACGTATGAACGATATTTCAGTGATCTTCATGTACGTTATACCAATATCATATCGAACCTAACTGACGTATGGACGATATTTCAGTGGTTTTTATTTACGCTAAAACGATATCATATTGAACCAAACTGACGTATGGACGATATTTCAGTGATATTTATATACAGAATATCGATACCATGTTGAAACAAACTGACGTATGGACGACGTTTCAGTGAGCTTTATGTACAGGATATCGATATGATATTGAACCAAACTGACGTACGGACGATATTTCTGTGATCTTCATGTTTAGAATACCGATATCATATTGAACCAAACTGAGGTATAGACGACATTTCAGTGATCTTAATGTACAGAATATCGATATCATACTGAACCAAACTGACGAATGGACGATATTTCAGTGATCTTTATGTACTTTATACCGATATTATTTTGAACCAAAGTGACGTATGGATGATATTTCAGTCATTTTTATGTATAGAATATTGATATTGTATTGAACCAAACTGCTGTTTGGACGATATTTCAGGGATATTTACGTACGTTATACCGATACCATTTTGACCCAAACTGACGTTTGGACGATATTTCAGTGATCTTTATGTACGTTATACCGATATCATATTGAACTAAACTGACATATGACGATATTTCAGTGATCTTTATATACATAATATCGGTAGCATATTGAACCAAACTGACGTATGGACGAAATTTCGGTGATCTTTATGTACGTTATACTGATATCATTTTGAACCAAACTGAAGTATGGACGATATTTTAGTGATCTTTATGTACGTTATTCCGATATCATATTGAACCAAACTGACGTATGAACGATATTTCAGTGATCTTCATGTACGTTTTACCGATATCAAATTGAACCTAACTAACGTATGAGCGATATTTCAGTGATCTTTATGTACATTTAACCGATATCATATTGAACCAAACTGACGTATGGACGACGTTTCAGTGAGCTTGATATGCGGGATATCGATATCATATTGAACCAAACTGACATATGGCGAAATTTCAGTTATCATTATGTACAGAATACCTATATCATATTGAAACAAACTGACGTAAGGACGATATTTCAGTGACCTTTAGGTACAAAATACCGATATCATATTGAACCAGACTGACGTATGGAAGATATTTCTGTGACCTTTATGCACGTCATACCGATATCATATTGGACCAAATTGTTGTATCGCCGATATTTCTGTAATCTTTATGTACGTTATACCGATACCTTATTTATCCAAACTGACGTATGGACGATATTTTAGTATTCTTTATGTACAGAACATCGATCTCATATTGAACCAAACTGACACATGGATGATATAACAGTGATCTTTATATACAGAATATCGATATCATATTGAACAAAACCGACGTATGGACGACATTCAGTGATCTTTATGTTCAGAATATCGATATGATATTGAACCAAATTGACGTGTTGACGATATTTCAGTGATCTTTATGTACGTTATACCGATATCATATTTAACCAAACTGACGATTGGACGATATTTCAGGGATCTTTGTGTACATACATATAATACTGATAGCATATTGAACCAAACTGAAGTATGGACGATACTTTAGTGATGTTTATGTACGTTATATCATAATCATATTGAACCAAACTGACATATGGACGATATTTCAGTCATCTTTATGTATAGAATATTGATATCGTATTGAATCAAACTGACGTAAGGACGATATTTCAGGGATATTAACGTACGTTATACCGATACCATATTGACCCAAACTGACGTTTGGACGATATTTCAGTGATCTTTATGAACGTTATACCGATATCATATTGAACCAAACTGATGTATGACGATATTTCAATGATCTTGATGTAATTTTTACCGATATCATATTGAACCAAACTGACGTATGTACGTCATTTCAGTGATCTTTATGTACAGAATATCGATATCATGTTAAACCTAACTGATGTATCGACGATATTTCAGTGATCTTTATTTGCGTTATACTTATATCATATTGAACCAAACTGACGTTTGGAATATATTTCAGTGACCTTTATGTCGTTATACCGATATCAAATTGAACCAAACTGACGTATGGGCGACATTTCAGTGATTTTTATGTACGTTATATTGATATCATATTGAACCAAACTGACGTATGGACGACATTTCAGTGATCTTTGTGTGCATAATAACCATATTTCACTACAAGTAGTTTCTATATTTGCCAACGACATTATTAAAGAAATAAATGACCTTGACCTTGGCCTAGGTATTGGCGAAAATAAAATATACATTTTACTTTTAGCCAAGTCCGGGAGAAATTACAGACTAATCTAAACCCTTTACATAGTTGATGTAACACATGATGTGAACTAATAAACACAGACAAAATAAATGGATATAGTTCAGAAAGAATCGAGCTGGTCAAACAACTTCTATGTTTGAAATTGTTGATATTATGCTAGAAACGGCCGATAGTAAAATGATCGCTTACATTAAGCTAACTAGACAGAATAAATATCTCACACACAAACTGTGTATCGAGACGTCCACAACTGTTTTCAATAACGTTTTCAAAATCGTAATGTCACTGTGTAACCTGTAGAATTTGCTTAAAGGTGTCGTTTAGGCAACTTTCCTGTGCCTTTGTTTATAACTGGTACTGACTAATAACACTGCTTGTATGTAACATGTAACATTAAAGAACAAACATTGTTTACACTGGAACGTGTATGATGGAGTAAATTACGCATGCGTAATACATACTTTACCGTGTGCTTAAACACTCCTTGTTTGTTTGTTCAAAGACAGCTCAGGCATATTTTCAAGATCACTGTCAACATCACAAAATATCAAGTTTTTATTACACGAGTGTAGTTCCAAAACAGTTGTCTATCACGAGTATATGCTTACTGAAAGGCAACACAAATAAGAATTAATTACTAAATTACTTAATAGCCTTTCAAGTTTGCTTTGTACTAGCTCTTAAAATAAATATCAACAGATGACGAATCATCTGTTGTATCACATTCGGCACTTCGCCTGGATGTTTATGAATGATTTATGTATCGGCATGGATAACGATAATTATTTTAACTCTCAGTAGTGATACATGCAAGTTTCCCATACGTTATCTCCCGTTAGAATTCCACAAATTATACAATTTGCATAATGCACGATTTTATAACAGGGAAACAATGAAATACAATTATCTTGTGCAACGAAGTAGTTGTCTCGATTTTATTGGAATGGTGGCTTTTGTTAGGTGACACTTTACACATGTTTAGCTACTTTTATTCATACTTTCTCGTTTCAATGATTTGACGGCGCCGAACTTAAACCATGTTAAGTTAGTTATTTTGCTAATAGCCTTTCATCACATACCATTTGGGGTTTTTTTTTCAGGTGTCTTTTCCAAGGCAATACTTCCCGATATACATTCTCCTATGTATATAGCTTGTCCTTTTTGAAACTATCTGTTTATATGTGTACGGTTGTATAAGCTGAGAACTTTGAATGATACACGTTCTATTGCCCATTAAAAGTGTTATTCTTTATCACCACGTTCAGTTTGAAAACAGACCAGACAATAGCCATTGAACATTTTTAATCATTTTGATTTTGAAACTTAAATGTGTAGTTTATATTTTAAGCGATAAATGTTTATTGTAGGATTTAATATGAAATATAACTATCTAATAAATAAAGCATTTTTTAAAGATAAATGTGTTGCAAACCAATGCTTTTCGCTATTAAGATAGCTGTCTTTCATTTTACTGCAACAATTATAACAGTTTCAAAAATGCAAACGTCGTAAATCACAGTGGAGATACACAAAGACGGGTTTAGTGTTGACATAGAAAACGTGTCAATCATATTTTCAAATGCTTATCAAATGTGTTTTATTTAATGAACACGACAGACTTTAACTTTTCGTCTTCTACAAAAAACGCGTTTAAATACATTGTAACTCATGTTTTAATTTTTGAGATAAAAAGTCAAATGAGTAAACATTACGATTGAAATCACCAAATTATTATCTCCTCCAAAACAAGAACATTTAGTACTGGTTCTACCAAGGGAGCGACTTGATTTCGGTTGTGAAGCTGTGAAGGTTATCGCAGTCTAACTAAAATGAACTGGTATACACTAAAATATGGGATGTTTGTTGGTAAATTTGTAAATACAATTAAGATTAGTTTGTTTAGTCTTTATATTCATAAGATCAGTAAAGCAAGATAAAATGCATAACGTTATTTGTGTTATATTTAATGTTATTTGTGTCATATTTAATGTTGTTTGTGTTGTTTTTAATGTTGTTTATGTTATTTATAACGTCATTTTAATATTTAATTCTTTGAAATTGTTTCCTGTAAACCTGTCCCATTTAAATAATACTCGGCCTTATGCATTATTCAATTGTCAGACAATTGATTCCCTTTCAGAATTATTTGTATCATATTTGTGCATTAAGTGGTCTTTGATCACCCGGCTAATTTAAAGCTGAAACTAAATGACTATATAACGTGTTTGAAAAGCGCGTACACGTATCATATATCATCTTTAGATTCAGAAAGACTTTATTTTTTTAAAAAACATAACAAAATCACATCACTTCAGTGGGTATTGTTTTAGGCTAACACGTTTAGAAATTGTATATTTTACAAGTATTGTTCAAGTATTCTAAATAAAGCGACTTTTTTTTTCAGTTACTTGCTGATAAAATATTAATAATCAGATGTTTTACGTTCATTTATTGCAATATATTTTATGCATGTATATTTTTTAAATAACCGGATATATTTATATTATTTGCGACCAGTGGTAATTATTCGCCTTATTTGCCTTTTTCTTATAAATGGTCAAGTAATGGGAGCTAGATTCATACAAGCTAATTAGCTTTTTTTCTAAATCCCAGTTCTTAGAATTGTTTGTCATTTATGAATTGCAAATATTATGTAATATACTATGTACAGTTCTTGAATAAAATATTTTTTAAACCAAGTAATGGTTAGTGAATATTTATTCACATTTGCTTTAACATTCGTGTCAGCTGAGCGTATACTGTGTTGTAATCGTACAGTATGCCGAAAGGACGGAGGTAGTTAATTTTTTGACCGTTTGCGTTCGTCCTTTGCTTGTTGTTTATATACATATTGTACATATACATGTATATTGAAACCAAATGTATGAATATATGCTAAATATATCCGAAACAACATACAGAATATGTATGGTTTATTTATATACTCATTGGCTATCTTTTCCTAATATTGCACCAGACAAGTTTGTTTAAAAAACTGTTTTAATGCCATTTTAACACACTCTTGGTTAGAATAGGACATCCAGTTTGTTTAATTGTGAATGGAGGCCTTGTGTATGGATTTTTTTAGTTTTTTAACATATGACCGTTTATGTGACATACATAATTGATCTTGAAATAGCGCCTTAGACCACTGACCACAGACGAAACTAAGTTAGCTGGAGAAAAAAATGATCAATAATACATTGTTGTTCAAACTGTTAACATTTGATGAATTGTACATGGTAGCAAACGGTTAATATAAACTACAGATTTCTATTAAGAACTTTGATAACGTACACTCCCAGAGGAGCATGTGAAATATGGAAATATGTTATTCACCCACCTTACACGCCACGTATGATAGTCACTGAATCATTGTGTAAATATTAATTGCTCCAATATCGCATTGGACATATCACTTTAAACTATAAATACTCATTGATGCAAACTACGATTGTTCTATATTGATATACTGTTATGAGCAGTTTTACTCAAACTTTATAGCTGCATACTGAGTTTGTGAAATATGCTAAAATCACCATTGATTTACAGCTAAAAGTGTTAGTATTATTGGTCAATAATGCACATTTCTGAACTAACGATGATTACCTTATAATATGTCGAAGGATAAAAGAGCGAGGATAACTAAAGGCTACCGCTCACCACAGTTTGCTGTTGGTTTTCATTTCAATGTGTTTGTATTATAGTTTTAACTCATTATTTCTACTTTTGGGAATAAATATCAATTGCGGAAACAAGTATTTGAATTTAAATTATATCATTTGTACTGTAAATTCATATTTAAAAGTGTACCACAAGCAAGTTTAATGTATAAATTGCCTTTGCTTCCAATAAACCAGCAAATTTGTTTAAGGTCTGCTTTGATATTTTATTTATTACGCCATAATAGAAGGTTAACATTCTTCAGTGCCATACACGTTCCATTAGAATATTTCTTAATTGCAAAATATTGATTAATGATTATAGGTTTTTTAAGCAAGTCACAACTGGAATACATTATTTAACTAATGTCTGCTTTTTCTGTTTTCACGTTGCTTCGAATAAGATATCTTACATTAAGACACAGCGAAATATTTCAGTGTTTAACCATAGCTAATTGTCTCTACAAGACATTAAGGTCAAGTCTACCGGGACCATCGTTGCATGACAAAATGTAATTCACATGGTTAGGAATACAAATGTTTCGTCACCCATCTTCTCTAACTCTGACTTCGGCGGACAATTATCATCTGTCATCTCAGGCTTACAGTCTATGTTATCGCCATATCACGTGACTGATAATATAAGGCGGTAAGTAATAGGCACTCAACCTGTATACGACTATATAAGTAAGAATACATTATATACAGACATATTGTTGTAAGGATATAAATATTAATATTCGTTTGTGATGAACATGTTGCATAGTTCAACAAAAACACAGAAATGCTAAATAGATTTGACAAATATTATCAAGATGGTGATATATTGATGAAGGAATAAATCAAGACAAGATAGTAATAAAGGGATGGCGCATCGTGAGTCCCACATATAGTACCAGAGGAAAAAATATTATCTGATTAAATACTCTTTATCCTATCACCAGTTATTAAACATAATAAAGAATTGATCGAATAAATTTACGTTTATTTGGCACAAAACAAACTTTAATTTCAGATTACTTGGATTTCTTCATGTAAACGATAAGTGTCCGAGATGTTGCGACTGATACTGACACATTTCCTTAATTATCATCGATTTAGATGACACCAAGTACGATCAAACACAAATATTATTTTCTTTAGCTTAATTATTTATTAAAATACATAACAAATAAACAGACTTGGTCGTTATATTTTATTAGAAGTTTAGTTTTGCTGGCTCAATCCTCCGTTTGATTAAAGCGTTAATTGTTTATCAAACAAGATAAATGGAATGAAAGGTTAATTCATTTCCGTATAGAGTTATTAGGTTCGGCACGAAAACACAACAATGGCTCGACAAAGCCTCGCTTGTCTTACGTTTTCTAAGCCTCAACTTATAAATGTTATAGGGGAAGGCACTAACCCAATTTTCTCTCTCTTTCATTATATATATATATATATACAGCAGCAATGCTGGATGTAAGGATACTCGCGGCTTTTGAAAAACAATTAGGAACCTCAACAGCTGTATACACGTATTCACTTTCATCTTGATATCTGTCTTAAATATCAAGTTTTCAAAATATGCAGTTAGCATTCAAAACTATATTAAAAAACTTTAATTTATCATCAATATCTTAAAAATATAATCAATTGTAATAATTCATATAAGTTAACATTTTTTTATAAAGATACCTAAATATAATATCAAAACATATTAAATAGTATGTTCCATGTCAACGATAAATGCTGTACTCGTATATACGAGTATACTATAATTAACATATTTCTGCGGATACAGATACTGAAGTAATTAAAACATAAATTATTTTGTTTCATATATTTGTTTTTGAACTAAAATAATAAACTTGTCGATTTTATAATGTGTTTTTCTTCTTGTAGTCATATATATAGAATTTGTCCTTCCAAACAAGCCAGTTTCAGTTGTGATAGAACGTTCTCAGTTTTCCGTATCACAAATGACCCACGGATGAGGCTTGAATATAAGCTTTCCTATAATATGCAACTATAGTGGAACTCCTAAATACACGAATTTAAAATCACAACGTATTTTCATAATGTGTAAAACGCATTCATGCATAATTAAACTAAATTATGGATCAGTATAATTAAACAGAACATGGAAACAATATAAGCCTTGCATTTCGCTAAAATCCTCATTGATGCCTATAACTGTATTCGCCATTTAAATAAGACTGGTGTGATAAATTTGTAAGATTATGTGCTATTATTATGTTAAGTATTTGTATATATCCATCAAGGGTAAATGACATTTTAAGTTTGACAAGTTTATTATTTTCAAAAGGTCTTAGACTCCTGATGTATAGTCACATAAATATGAATGCAAAGATGGCGACAAAATTGTATCTAATAAAATTCTAATAGCTAAGTAGACATCACATGCCTTTATTTTTTATAAAAAAATATAAAATTATGGTACAATTTATATTACAGGATTATTCAACTATAGCTATACATTTTTTTTAAAAAGATAATAAAACTATGGCAAAATTTATATTATATGAATAATTCAACTATAGCTATATACTATTTTATAAAGTAAATAAAACTATGGCATAATTTATGCCATAGGAAATATTATACATGTCACGCAATAAGTTGGCTGTCACAAAACCAACCAAAAGAAACATTTTACATTCTAAACATGTTTTATTTGTTTTGTTTGATTTTACATCCAAGTAACACTTGTTTTAGTTGTTCATATTATACAAGACTGTACAAAGTTCACGTTTAAAAACCGTTTGTATAAACGTTTCTAGATTTTTTATTACCCGTCCTTTATCAGTTAAACATTTTTGCAAGTTGCTTTGTATATTTTATTTTCCCCGTTATAGCTTGGAATATAACTTCACCCATTATATGAATAACATTCTGACAAAAAATTAATCCATCCTTTAGGCTATTACACATTTTTAGTGAAAAAATAAATCAATCTAAAAGTAAGGTAATTGTCATTGGCAATATTTATTATTGTAAAAAATCTGAGTTGAATGTTAACACATTTCTTAAACATGTTAAGCTTCATATCTTTTATTTGTTTGGATAACATATGTCTTGTTAATGTCGTATGGACACTTTGTGTTAACGGATCAATCTCGTTGTTACAATCATTTGCCAACTGCTCAGCTACAAAAACCTGATTTTAGCTATATGATACGTAACGAACAAAAGTTGCTAAAAACACTTTAACGATAGTTTGCTATTTTATTTGCTGCTGTTTTCTAATCTCTGGGCTATGCATATGCATTCGTTGATACGAACTGTTAAAGATACGCTAATGTGTTAAGTTTCACTGTGGCTAAAAATGTTGTTGCTTTTTTCGATATAACATAACTGCAGCTTACAATAGAATGTAGTCATAATTTTCTTATAGATGCCTAAGGGGAAACGGGGACAATATGAATTTGAATCACCCAATATATATTCAGACCCTTGATTCTGTTAGTATTTTAAAAAAGCGTTCCTCAGGTAAATATTTGAAATGATCCGTTTTAATGTGTTTATTTGTGACAAATGTACTGTATTTGATTCTTACAGTTTTTATCAGTACAATTTTAGAAATAGCTATGCTTTTTTTCTTATATTTTCAAAAGAGAGTGAGCGGTCAAAGGCACAATCCTCTAATGACTACTTGTCTCTCACCACCGAGGTTGTCAGTTAAAATCCTACTTGGACTGAATAATGTGTTTGAAAAAAATTGCCAGCTGTAAGCAGAAGAACGGTGGTTCTACTCAGATTCATTATGCAGTCTTCCTCCACCGGTAAACTGGATAATCTAAAAAACATATTTTATGCCTTGGAATTAAAGCCATGAAGTGTCTGATTTTAACTCTTGGATATGGATAGTCCCCGTAATTATATTTTCATAAATGTATTTATTGCAAATGTTTATATGTATATTAACCAAGTAAGCGTATTATATTGAATGATATAGTATTTAAGTTAGCTGAGGATGCATATTAAAACTCGGCATGTTGGCATGACCAAACCAAAATGAGAAATCCAAAAATCCATAAGCGAGGGCCAAAGTTTTATATTAATTGTAGGCTGTGTTACAGTGTTTTCCATTGATGTTTAGCGAACTATTAATAAACAATAACCACAAAAAGTAAATTCGTACTTATTCACGAGCAGCCACGGCAACAACAGAGCAACGACGGTTAGAATGGCAGCTTGCTATGATCGCTGACACCATACAATAATTGAAAAACTGAATATAAATGCATCGGACTGAGATGAATACATTGAAATATCACGTAAATGCAAAATAAACATCGTTATACAAAATGTAATTTAAATAGCGAAATGAATTAAAACATGTGTATTTGTGTTTTTGTCTTGGTTGGGTGAATAATAATGATTGTTTCCGCTTATGTCTATTGATCGTTATCTGATAAACAACTAGTCAATATGACAATTGCTTTGCCCGTTTTATAGATGACACCTATTTATTCGTTATAAATATACTTATAAATACAAATATTATAATCGGTTTATATATATTACAATAATGATAGTCCAAGTGCGTTATATTAACCGATTTCTAGACTCTGCCAAACATATGAATGAGAAGTAAAACACACAAACACAAAGTTACGTGTGAATGAATTACGTAGTCTAACTACTATTGATCCAAAAACAAGTGACGTGTGAATGAATTACGTAGTCTAACTACTGTTGATCCAAAACAAGTTACGTGTGAATGAATTACGTAGTCAAACTACTATTGATCAACAAACAAGATAAGTGTGAATGAATAACGAATTCTAACAACTATTGATCAACAAACAAGATAAATGTGAATGAATAACGAATTCTAACAACTATTGATCTACAAACAAGATACGTGTGAATGAATTACGAAGTCTAACTACTATTGATCCACAAACAAATTACGTGTGAATGAATTACGTAGTCTAATTACTATTGATCCACAAACAAATTACGTGTGAATTAATTACGTAGTCTAACTACTATTGATCCACAAACAAGATACGTGTGAATGAATTATATATTCTAACTACTATTTATCCGCTAGGCCAAATTATCACGTCAAGCATGCATCTGTAAACTTTTAATTGAAAATGTAGAAATAACAGATGGAAATTAATTACTTAGTTGCCTTTCAATTTATTATAGAAGCATGAACAAATACCAACTGTCGGCCGAATGATGTATTGTTCGCATTCCAGTTGTATTTAAGAATGATTTATGGACCTCCATATTTCATCCTGACCCTAATAAAGATAAGTGCATGCATATATAATAGTTCGAGAATTTGCGTGTGTCACTTCCTCTGTATGCATTTGTTGTAGGTGTTATATTTTTCTTTATATTGATACTAATGTCTGTCTCTTTCTCTATTTCCCCATCTCTCTCTCGCACACACTTTTTCTTTTGTTCTTTTCCATCTCTAAAACAAGTATTATATATTTTGATGATAAAAACCAATTACGTAATCTACATGATTCATCTTATGTCAAAATATATGTTACCGACGAATGTCAATTAGAAGTTATGTGACAACTGGAAACAGATTCTAAAAATGTCATAGACTTACTTCTGCATCCCTTTCATTATGTAATCTTGTTATTGTTATAAATTTATATGTATTAAAATGATGTACATATTTTTAATAAAATACTGTTTAAACTAATGTTTATGTTTAAATGTTAAACTTCTCTTGGGGTAATTCTTTTGTATTTTGAATATGCATTTAACGCACATGTATATGTATGCTTAAAAGCTCAACACAAATTTTGATTGAAAAACAGTGTTACTTTGTATTTCTATAAAATAGTTACATGACTCTGTATTCCGTAGAAGAAACCAAGACGTCACCTAGGTTTAGGTATAACTAAGTGTTATGTTTGCTTAATGTTTTAATTACAATATATATTGTTTAATCATAAGAAGTTCTCATTATGTATATATCTCCAGGATATTTATTTTTAATGGGAACAGGACTATTCGTCTTGCTACCTGGGATGACTTGTATTTTTTAAATTCTTTCATTCGAACATAAATTAATAATAACGAGGATATCTCCTTAAATGGTTATCATCAAGTGAATATATTAAAGTGTCAACCTATTCGCAATCTCTTGTTGATGGCGAATTAGACATTCTTGAAAACTTCATTACGATTTAGCTACAAGCTGACACAGTTTTGTTAGAGTGATAGACCAAAAGTGAGAACAATACTGTAGTCCGCCCATCCCCTTTTAGATAATTCCAAATTACAATGATATATGTATGTTCATTATGGTCATGGTCTTCAGATCACGTAATGTATTTTCTACAGATAAAGTATGTTATGTTTTGTGCCAATATGTTAGTGTGTATACCACAAAAGACATATAACATGTCTAGCATATGCTGACATAGCATGTTAAGAAGACATTACGTGATGTAGCAATATATTTACACGTCTATTCTGAGAGAAACATTTCACAACAACAAACAGTCTAGCAGTGTTTCAGCAAGACTATTCATCATCTGGCATCTTCAATCGAGACAAGTATAGTAGTTTAATGTGAGCTCTTATCAATTACATTAGAGGAGTTAGCATACTTCTACATTAGTGGTTTCTTTTCAAACTTTATTGTCCATTGCAATGCATTTAGCTTTTTCATGAAATTCAATGATATTATCTTTATTTTAAACAAAGTCATAAACGGGTTAATTAAAGTACTGATATTTTTATTACATACATGTAGACTGTAAAAACAGCCCCAACTCTCGTCATTACGTACTGTTTATCAGCATATTCCCTGCTTTTTTATATGTTGCATAAAGCATAATAAATTAACGTCTGGACTAGTTAAAGACTATGATTTTATGAAATAGAAAGGATATGTTTCGCAGAATGCCAACATAATAAGTTAACAAACAATTGACCAATTTGTTTATGGAAATCTGTAAGCTTTTATAATAGTTCAACGTTATATATGGAACTTAAAACTGAATATTAATTACCAAAATAACTCTAAACGAAACAGAACCAATCAATATCTTAATATCGAAAATATCGAAAGTGCTTTAACGCCATGCGTTTACAACTAATAATATAAAGAAAATAGTTTATAGACATAGCATGTCAAATAAACATTACGTGCTTTTGAAATACATTTACACGTACATTCTGAGAGAAATGTATCATATAACAACTAACAGTCAAGCTGTGTTTCTGTTAGACTATAAATCAACCAACATCTTTAACGAAGTCAATTACACTAATTTAAACTGAGCACATGCTCGTATATGTTAGACAGTTTCAGAAGTAATTTTGTTTGTCTTTGGTGGGGGCGAGATTAGGCGCGCCCATTAACCAGAGTAATGGAGTCGTTGCTGCTGGCCGTTACAAGATGATGACATATATTCACACCTTGTCTAGGCATATGTTGTATTATAACTATTATTTCATTAATTGTGTTCATAATGACTGTATTATATGAATGCTATTTCTATTGGTGGTATTATATTTCTTATGTTGTTTCTGTCCTTTGCAATGTCCTAAGTTACTTTGTGAAGTGATTTATTTAAAAATACTACACATGCTGATTTATAATTTTAGAAAAATAAACATTTCACATCATTACATAATGTCGGGCAATGTTTTTATTACGACTTTAAGACACTAATATCTTTAACCATTTATATTTACTTAATTATGAATACGTACGCTTACAAGATAGATTGTAGGTGGAAGAAAGAGCACCCATTATCTTGAGTATCTCCATAGTCATTTTTCAATATTAATTATTTATATTATTTGAGGTAATGAAGCGTTTTATATTATGTTAGGAGATATGAAACGTTTTAAATAATCTTAAAGTAATGTCCTTTTTTACTTGATAACTGGACTTTTGCAAGAAACGGAAAGTTTTATAATCAGAACTACCCTGACGTAAAAAACAGTCGTAACTAAAGTAAATATAATCCGCAACATCTATGTTATTGTTGTCTTTGAAAGAACACTATGATAGGTATGTCAGAAAGCTGTATTTACTGTAAAGATAATTACTCAATTACATATAACTTGAAGATGAAATACTTTTGCAACTGAATATTTTAGTTTAAAGAATTTAGTTAAGAACCGAAATTGGCCAACAAATAGTGAATTATTTTTCGTTTGCTATGTATCAATATGTTTAAACTAAATGTAGTTTAGACAAAATGAAACAAAAATATATTTCTTAAGCAAGAGGCTAGTGCAGTCAATAAAATGTTTGGCGTTCACACTTGTAGTTGCGGTCAGAGTTCCCATAGGTTGTGTTTTTGGATCCTTTATCCTTTTTAATTTACACTTATGATTTGAATGAAAACTTGTTAGTATTACACTAATATTTGCAGATGATACATTACTTGCTTTTACTTTTTTTAACAGTTTAGAAGGTATAACGAATAATGATCTGATCAATATATCAAAGTGGCCAATACAATCGTTAGTTGATGCTAATCCCCAAAAGA
The DNA here is from genome assembly GCA_029582155.1 of Panopea generosa. Taxonomy (NCBI): domain Eukaryota; kingdom Metazoa; phylum Mollusca; class Bivalvia; order Adapedonta; family Hiatellidae; genus Panopea; species Panopea generosa. Next base: position 11,999,428 of record CM055898.1, read on the forward strand.
TTGAAGATATGCTTTTTATTCTAAATAGAAATGTTTTAAATCAGAAGTTAATGTTTGAAAATGTTTAGGGTTATTTTGTGGAACATCGCAACATTCCGATGAAACCTTTAGTTATTATGGAAAATGGATAATATTGTTTCATAAGTTCATTGGCATGATTGCGAAAAATCATTATTACTCTAAATCAGAAAGCACATAACCAAATTTAAATATAATTTCTGTGATCATTTTTTTAATATGCATCAATTCTCTTGAACATTGTTCTCAATATAAAAAGATAAACTAGACAAAAACCACGAACCAGCTAGAGCAGTTTGACGCTTCAGTTTCTATCAATAACACTAAAATTGGATGGTTATTGCTATCAGAAAGAAGTAAGTATAAAACATATACTTAGATATACTAAAAATATATAAATTTACTGCCTGATTACGTTATCTTTATTCTGGAAGCTGTAAGAGTTAATAACACCGACGGTACGTCCGATTATGTTGTTTTAGCACAAGAACAATTTGCAAATGCATTTATTCCTTCATGTGCTTCTGTAATTCACTCCCCTAGGATGTTCGTAGCTCAGAGACTATCAGTTTTTTTATTTATTTCATATAACACACATACATGTATATTTTAATAAAACAAATAGTGCCGTCGTATCATCTAACTGGTAGTTGAATGTTATCAGTTCTCCATGCTCGTTTGAGAAACGGGTGTAGTCATCTTAACTATGATACTTCTTAAATACTTGACGCTTGACGCAAGATGTGACGGATGTGGTAAGACAAATGAAGACGTCGTCCTTTTCGTTTCACACACGATTTTAATCCCTTAAGTGTACACGTACCTTTATGTGGCAAGATAACATACACCAGTGACGAAACACGTTGACATTATACAAGTATACCTATTCATTAAAAACACAAAACGTTCTGTCAACAACTGACACATCAGATTCTCTTTATGTAGCCATTCCGTGCACCGGAATTATATTGTGAAAGATAGTACTAAAAAGTGTTTTGTCATTTCCTACATCTATTATTCCCTCTTTTTGTTTATCTCTTCTTTTCATTTGGTTTTTGGTTGATGTACTGTTGTATGTTAAAAGTGTCATCTTGATTCCAATGTTTTTTTTGTATATTGAACGCGGAGAGACGTATCTATTGTTGGTAGACCGTGTGGTCTAACCCTTTTGTCTGATATGTATCATGCTTAAACCAAACCAGTTTCGCAAAACACGATCTCTAGTTCGACCTGATGGTCTTTCAAAATGCAACATTCAATATTGGTTCTAAATAGAAAGGAGACTTGAGAGTGAATAATATAAGTTTTGGGCTTACTTTGCAATCTTACTAAATAAACTTGTATAAACTAAAACTATATTTGACATGCCAATTATCAAACATTCACATAACAGTGCATTGAGGAGAAATATATCTGAAATCTTGCTCCAACTCAACTACAGAAATTTAACACGATCACAAACTCAAACAAACTGAAATAGAATAAAGGAGGCTTGCAAATATCTAAAGGAGCGGTGTCTAATTGCCTTGCCCTACTCTTCAATAGTCTTAGCTCTCTAATGAAGACTTTATATCAAACAGGCTGATGAAAGCATAAATTATTTTCAAACAAATTAAAACCATCAATATATTTATTTATTAAACAACGGTAAACAATGTTACTTTATTATGCTTATCGCGTATATATATAACACGGAGTGGAGCAGTGTTTCAGTGAGGTAATAAATATACTGACATCTTTTTCCAAATCAATCATATTAATTTAACGCGTGCATACACGTTCATACGATGCCATATGGCAATGGGAAAAACGTGTCATTTTCTGCCAGTTTATCTTATAGATTGATAAGCGTTGTTCAGAAATGAATGAGGAAAAATAACAGACATACTGTATGTCAAGAAATAAACATATTCCGCAGTAAGTGTGTAACTAAAATTTACAATTAGCCGATCGACTGATGGATATTTCGAAAGACGTTATATAAGGTTGTTCACTCATTGTAAGTAAAGTTTGTGTATATTTAAAGCACTCGTGGTGAGGGCTTAATGTTGGTATTATTTCTGATCCCTTAAATTCACGAGACCCAATCAGAGTTTCGAAGTTATTTTATGATTTGACAACCATGCCTATCCAAGAAAAGGATATATTTGTTCAACTACTGACCTTCTTTAACTATTGTCTTCAATAATTGGCGTCACCAATATTTTGACCTTCAGCTTAAGTGAATATTAAATGGATCGACACCATATTAATTTAATAGTGAAACATTTTTTACCAGAAAAATATTTACTTCATTGTTTACATTTCGTATTGTATAATACGTTTCAACACTTTCCCAGTCGGCGTATATTGCACATACTAGTATGACCCTCAGACAAAATCATTATAAAATGGTGACTATGTTTTCGTATTACCAAAACATGTATCAAAATGTCAGTCTCACGTCAAAATTAAAAAAACTAATTTTAATCATTTTGCATTCTAAGGAAATTAAAATTTGAATTACAAGAAAATGTCATATCGGTGTTTTACCGGAAATAATAAACGATAAATCCCATGAGACACGCCGATTTGCATTTGTCTATTACTGACAACTGAAATAAAATTTTACTTTGAAAGGCGAATATAATTCTTATAGTTGGAATATATATATATATCTATTACGGTGTCTGGATAAGGAAATATTGTATGAAATTGTTCCACATAATATTGTAAACCGACATGTATGTCACCATAATATGTCTCACTATAAAAAATGCACTTTTTTTAACAGAATATAAATCGATCAATGAATAAAAATAAGAACATAATTATGTAACTGACAGTTGATAAAGCGTTGAAAGGATAGAACCACGTAAGTAGCATGGACACAGACAGTATACTTAATACTTAAAATGAAAATAATGGACAAGGTATATCGATAGTATTGGATGGTGAAAGGTATTAACTAATAGCCGGGCCCGATTAGTTTTGTCGGTAACGAGTCTGACTATCAATCTAGGGATCGTGAGTTTGGATCCTTGCCCGGCAACAGTCTCCGTGATGATTGATATATGACATAGTGTCTCATTATAATTTGTCTCTCACCGCTGATTCAAGTGGGAAAGTTATCAGTTACTTGTGGCGATTGAGTGTGCTCAAGTAATTGTTAACCTTTCAGGATCCAAGGAAACAGTGGTTAGGTTAACTGATCGTCTGTTAGCCCTCAAAGTCATAAACTGACGCTTAATTTTCAATCAATCATTTACTAATATTCAAAACAAGATCATAATCAGTAGTATATGATTAAAGCATCACGTATAAACACAGAATACATGTACAGCACATTGGCTTTATTGGGGATTCTGAGAGGAAATGCAATATGTGTCATGTTTTTCCTAGGTCTTAAGCAATAGTTTAGTTTCGAACAATACTGAATTCTCACCATGATCCATAGGTATCAGGAATGATAACAATACTAATTAAATAACAACTATTAAAATATAAGACTTTTACGGCCACTCACAGCACTGAAGACTGGTGTGACCTTTGTAATATTCGATAATATTAACTAATTATTGCCTTAATTACCCAAGTTGAACATTTTTAGCATCCTGAACTATTAGATACACTCGTTTACTATTACCCAAGAACTCGCATTATGATTTTCAAACGAATATTCATTAATGAAAATTATTAATTCCTGGGACAAAATTGATCAATTGTTAAGGCTTAATTGTTTGAATAATTGTATTAAACACAGTCATTATCTTAAATTAACAAAATTATACTAAAATGAACACAGAACATATCTTTAATCTGCTTAGTCCTTAATTACTGCATACTACAGGGAATCTCAAACAATATATTTTGGACTGATATCTTTCTTTTGCCGTACTTTGACTCGGTGCTTTAACTATTTCTGTTTATTGTTTAATATATATTGCGTTCATTGTCTTACAGAAGATTTGATTTTTTCACTGTTATAATATATATAAAGAAATGTAATTCTTGAGCTCTGTTTACAGGTATGTATATATTGTTCTAAAACAAGTTTGATAACTATTTTATTTGTCGTAGTGTATCACAACGTACTTTCATAATGTATTCGTCTAGCAAAGCTCCAATGTCATCTAAATTTAACAGAAATCCAATGTTCTATTTTTTAATGTTTTCCTCTCTCTACAGAAATAAGACTTTTGTTTTAATCATTTTAAAGGAAAATATTCCCAAGAAATTTATACAGCTTTTATTTCTCAGATGTGAGAATCTTTCTACCATCACTAAGAGGAGGTATAGTTTCATAAAACTTTTATATTGTGATATGTATATTGTGATCTGTATTTTGTGATATGTATATTGTATATATATATTGTGATATGTATATTATATATGTACATTGTGATATATATGAAAATAATACAATATCATTGTTTCAAACTAGTTGTTATTGCTGGTACTTGTGTTATATATTTAATTTTAAGTTATTTTAGATTAACAACACAACTTTGTTTAGACAATGATTTACAGGAAATACAAAAGCAATTATTTATCATTGGTATTATAAATGAATAAGAAGTTGAAACAATTTTTCGAAAGATTTTACATGTTTTACTCAACTTTTTCCAACATGAGACAACTTTTATACAATAATCAAAAGCCATGTTCAGTCTATTTTCTATATTCAATCAATATGAAATATAAGTAGATTTAGATTATCGTCACATAATTTGGAAATAAAACGCAATCGCTACAACATACCTAGAAATAACAAATTATGTAAATTTTGCAATTCAAATATTGTTGCAAATGAATAACACTTTCTGTTAGCATGCCCAACAATAAATCTTCGTAGTACGTATTTAAAGCTAAACATCTGTAGCTGGCCTAAACTAAGTAAACTTGAGTCAATAAAAAGTAATATATTTTAAATATAGCAAAACTAATTTACTTTTCAAATTAAATAAGGCAAGACCTTGAATAAATATTATATTATTTAATAGTATCAAAAGATGAAAAAGTATTCACCCAAGTAAACACATTGTTAACATTAATAAGTTTCTCTTTATTAAAGTTTATACTCTTATTCCATGTACCTTGTATAAAGTATCTGTGTACGGTAGAAGAACTGTAATTTTGCTTTATCAGAAACAATAAATTGCATTTCTGACAATAGACACATTCTTATAAGACACAATCACCACTACTACTACACAACCAAAACTGTTATGATGACGTTTAAACATACAAAACACGAGGCGACAGGGTTCACGGTCTTAACATGGTAAGTGAAACCTGACGTCATTTTATTATTCAATTATCATGTCATATATTTAGTAATTATATTTATTCATTTCTCTCTTTAGAGGGAAATATCATGCCATCTTTGAAATATTTTAGAATATATATAAAAACCTTTTCGGATCAAGAGTTTCACTCCTAGTATTAAAACATTAATTTAATAATATCATTTCACACTGAAATGTCCGAGTCTTATATAAGCTAGTCAGCGAGGCATCGAGTCTAGTTAATACCTCAGACTATTGCTTATAAGAAGACGCACCAAAACAATAGTTAATGAGGAAATGAAATATCTAAATATTCACATATTAACATATAGTATACTAACACATATTAACTGATAACAGAATAAAGCAATTGAAATAAAACTAATTTTAAGAACAGCTTTACTATTTTTATAACGTAATATTACATTAATGTGAACATTTATTGCTTAGTATATGTACCTCTCTAGATTATTGTGTGAACAGTGTGGTGAGTTCGCAACGATGTAAATATTGAAAAATACGGTAATTGAAATCAATGACATTAATTGAGTTGAAGTCTTTATTTTGATATATAGTTTGTAATACTGCATAAAAAATGAATTGCATATATTGCATTATTTAAATACGATTTTTTTCTTTTAGGGTTATTGTCGCTGTAGAAATATGAACCAAACCTAAAATATGTAATTGTTCATTGAAATACAAAAAAAACTCGTTTATTGTAAGTATACTATTTTGTTAACATGTGCTATGTATATATTTTGTCTATGTGTAGATGACAAGTTATGCCTAAACAAGTAAACACAGAGTTAAATAGTAAATACAAAGTTGTATGCAAAATAATATTACTGATTTGGTTTTAAAAATGGATTGTGTCGCACTTAAAGACGACATAAATTCATATAGTTTATTAAACTCCGCCCATTGTTTACAAAAAAATAAAAATGTATATTTGAAATAAGAAGTATTTCCAAAAAAATCACAAACATAATAATTTCAAGAAAAATACAAGAAAATGTGACAAATTGGATCGTCACCTTTGGGTCCGATCAGTAGCGAAACCTCCACAGGAGAACTTAACAAATGCACATATCTATTTCCGCCTTTGTCACATCATATAACATACGCTCCTCAGTGGCGGATGTTACTTATTGTTCCTAGGCGTTAACCCAGGTTGCCATATGTATATGTTATGGTATTTATACATATTGATATACTTTCCGCTGTTGTTGTTGCTTTAATTCTAACATTTCCTGTTAGACATATTAATTCTCATTATAAGTATATTTCGCCTTGCCAAAGTTCATAAAATTATGTGATGACATCAACGTGTATGTGCTGTAAAATACAAATATGCTCTGGCAAATAATTATTAAAGCTAGCAATAGTCTTAAATTTCTGAATCAAATATAACATATTTTTATATGATGACATTCCAATTTTGATTTTAAAACTACAGTTGCTTAGATTACATATCACTGGTAAATAAAATATATTTGTTTGGAACTATACTATTATGTTAGTCGGAATAGTTAACTTGATATCAGCAAATCAAATCAAATCAAATTTCATTGGCAATTTCGACAAACATTTGCCTTTGTCCATTTGTAATGTCATTAAATAAATATGGCCAATACACAATACACAACAAGATCATAATTAAAATCAAGCTATACACATATTTGGCATTTCATTAAACTATGGAGAGTTTTTTTTTTTATTTTATGTTTTGAATTCATTTTATATCAATTTGTTTTATAATAATTCATTACATGATAAATGCCATGGAATATATGTTTATTTTCATGCAATTAATTATAAAAAGAGTTTAAACATGTATTGTTAAGCGTATGTTAAATTGTCAGTTTTATTAAATATCATTGTAAAACAGTCAATAGGAAACTCTATTTGACAATGATCTGAAAATTCACTTAGATCCAGTACGTTCATATTTGATACACTTGTAAAATTATTAAACTCAGTAATTAAATAATCCACAACACTCAATGCGATTTGAATTCTGACTAATAACGGGTAACTTTACCTTGTTCAAAGCGACCGATAACAATAGCTAGATTATTCTCTTTACAGAGATTAACAGTTGCCAAACGTGATTACTGTATTTTCTAGTGAAAATCGTACAGGTATACCGTGCATTGGAAAATCGTCTAACGTTATGTCTACATAACGGTCTAGATTTATACTGTCGACTAAATCTGATCGTTGACGTACTCTGGAGTTGAAATCACCTTTGACATAGATATCACCATAGTATTGGTATTTAACAGTATCGGTGTTTAATTGGTCAAAGAAGTCGTATTCAAAAAGATCTGACTTTGCATTCTTATAAATAGTTGAGCTCTCTGGGGGAATACAACAAGTGCAAAGGTTCATATTATTAGCGCTACCAAAAAAACCTACTTTTTCAATTTAAACCATATAGCACCGTTATAGTTTAAACTAACAACCTCAATGACAGTTTCATATTTTTCTTTGAAATATATAATCATACCGCCAATATGACGTTTAGTCTAAAACATGAAAATTCACTATAACCATCAATGTTTACACATGAAATATTTGAGTTCCAAGTTTTCAGTTAAAGGCAATATATCATACTGATTTACGAAGTTTAAGAAATCACAGTCTGACAGTTTTGGTTTAACGTCCTGTACATTCCACAGTAGAAATTTCAACTGCTCCTTGGCTCCGTCCTAGGTATCGGTAAAACTGTACAGAGAACCGTTAATATAGAGTTTGTCATAGGCTAACACAGCATTTTTGTTTTTAAATCTTACCTTAATCATGATTGGGATAAGTTTTTTCATGCATTCCAGGATTGCTTTTGGATACTGGCCACTGATTTTAATATGTGTTACCTTCAGTTTGTCAAAAATTACTTGTTTGATACGAAGCTTACCCTGATGGTAGTTGAATTTGACCACAATTGGGCGCTTTTCCCTGTTTTGGAATTGGCCGATACGATAAGTACGGTCGATTTTGATGGTAAAACCATCCGGTTTATCGAGAGTTGATTTCATAAAGTCGGCGTTTTGCCAAATACAGTTCTCATTTGCACGTTCCTGGTTTTTGGATATTTAATAAAAATTGAAAAATAAAAGATTGTTCCTCATGGATCGCGACTGCATATCAATCATGTCTTCAGAAAGACGGATATTATCAGATTACAGCTTATTGTATTCTTTCTGAATTTCCGCATTTTAGCTGTTTAGTTTTTAGCATGTTTTCGATTCCGATTCTTCTTCTTTTTAATATCCTCGCATTCCTGTGTGTCATAAGTTCTACTTGTTTCAGTATCAACAATCTTCTTATTTTGCACGTTAAGTTTGGACTCGAGCGATGAGAATGTAGTGTCTATAAGAGTCAGTTTTTGTGACATCTGAGTTACCTTTGTTTCAATTTTATCACGTTTACACAGCCGTTAACTAATGAAATCAAGTTTGTGTAGTATATTTTGATTGAGTGAGTACATAGAATTCAATTATGGTAAATTTTGAGAAGTCTGTGGAGTCAAAAAGTGAAGGTGTAGTGGGTGTACTGGCCTGTAGAAGGAAATGTGTGTGAGCAAAGTTTAACGATCCCACCGGTGGCTACGATAATACTGGTGATTGGACTGAGCGATATTGTCTGCCGTAATTACACGCTTCTCCGGTTGAATGTCAAATGTATTGACGTCTCCGATTTCGTACGTTCTTCTGGCCTTTTTTCCCTAGTTTATCAATATATTTTCACAAGTACAGAATTAAAATAACATCCTACCGTGAACAATATATCCACTTATGTCACAGTACTAAATAAGTCCATCTTACGTATTTTTTTAAGCTGACAAAAGGTCCAACATTAATACAAACGACATTTCTTTTGGCAATATTTTATTTCGGAGCAAAAATAACATGTCCGCCATATTTATCAGGGGAGATTACTTTTTCAGCATGCTGTTTTGATTACTGCTTCCAAGCAGCATAATTTAGGTCATCATTAATGGATAATAATTATATATGATGACACAATTTAGAATTTCCTTGTAATACCTATTGTATCTGTCTGAGTCTCTAATGTTTTTGTGTTGTTGTTTTTTTGTGGGTTTTTTTGTTACATTTCTGTATTGCCTTTGTAATGGAGTTAATGGTGCACATGATGCGTTTATTCTACAGTTTGGCAGTATTAAAATATAATTTTCATGTAACGGAGCATTTACCTCGTGTTTTGCATTTCTTTCTTGGCTGGCTCCGATAAGCTCAGTCGGTTATGAGTCTGACTATCAATCCGGGGTCGGCAACAGTCTTCGTGTTGATTGATAAACGACACTTCGTCTCATTATTATTTGTATTTTTGCCGCTGATACAAGTCGTAAAGTTATCAGCTACTTACGGAGATAGTGTGTGCTCGAGTACTAGTTAACTTTTCAGGATCCCGATAAACAGTGGTAAGGTTAACTGATCGTCTTTTAGACCTCGATGGAATAAAAAGGACGCTAAATATTCAATCAATCAAACTTTCTTGGAAATGATCCCTGTGTGGATATACATGTATATACTGATGCATAACGATTATGGTGACGGGGAGCCGAAACGGAGTTTAGTAAACGGATGAAACCATTTCTCTTCTTTTTACCCTCATACTAGAGAAAAGTGTGTTGCAAACAATTATACATGTATTCATAAACATTTTAACTTAACATCATTACTGTTTTCAGTGTTTTATATTTTAAATTTAGATACACCAATGATAAACGATTCACAACCTTTATTGCACTTGTACATCATTTACAATTTATTTGGCACACAACTTTCTTTGAAGAACCAGTAAAATAGGATTCAAATATACAATTCGAATACTCAAAGGCATTTTATGCAGACAACAAAATCCCGGCATGTTTTCATTGATAATGCACTTTTATTACATTGAAATGACAAATGTTTTATATCTACAAACAATATCTAATTAAAATGAAAGTAATTTATTTTTCTAAATCTTGCTAGTTTTATTAAGACCGAATGTTTTTTTTATATTATTTCATTGTCAATTATAAATGCGTCCATGTCTAATTTTATATTAATTTTTGCTGCTTGTTTCATTGTCTTAACAAGTGGTAAAAACAACAATACTTTTCAAATGCAGTTTATTATCATACGTTAGATGACTTGGGTGGCCAAATTGCAGTGCATAATGTTAATGGATAAAACTTTCGAAAACAATCATTATAATTTGACGTTAAAAATAATTCAATGTGTATTAAATATCTATATTGATAGCTGAAAATTGTATTGCATTTTGTATTGTATTTTTTTACATTTATCAGACGCTGTTGTAAAACATGTAAATAACGGATTAGATTTGCATTAGTATATGCCTCTATTAAATTCATTTACTGTAAAAGTTATGTTATCTGACATGTTTTCAATAGTTATATATTTCATTAACCATTGAACAAAGAAATATCTCGATATCTAATGTTTATGTATGCCGCTCAAATTCAATATATTAAGTCAAAACACCTGACTGAAACATGCGCTGCATATAAAAGTTATTATTTACTAGTATACTACAATGAAAACAACATTGATACGTAATTACATTTACATAATTTTTATTTCTGTCGAAATAATACTGTTTTCACAACATAATGGTATATTCTAAGTAGGCTGAAAAGTTGATACCAAATAATATAGATTTATAATCTTATATATACCATGTACAAAAATGACCAATGACTAACGTCGGAAATAATGTTTAACTAATTACTGCAATTCTCCGTAGAAGAACAATCCAATTACGCTATTTTTTTTTAAATAAACAAAGACAATTCCATACAAAGAGCTGTTTGCTCTGCTCCCTACCAACGTATCTGAAACAACAGTCGAATATAAAAATTGTCTTAATATATATATTTTCGTTTGAAAACGGACATTTCTCATTATTCCTCAACATTCCTAAATGTTTAAATCTTTCAGAGAAGGAGAAACTGATGTTTTGCGCGTTAATCAAATGCAACCCGCTTAACATTGAAACTTCATTCAATTAACATTAACGGAAAACAACGATAATGTTATACTAATTGCACTTTTACAAGGATTAATGGCTCACAACCATGCAATCAAATACACTACATTCGTCACAATTATAAAATTATGCAATGCAGCATGATAAAACGACTGCAATCATTTGTAAATTAAGATGTTGCCATTTTATGACTTTGAAACGCACCGAGTTAAAACCGTGAAGATTGATGAAACATTTTAATTAAAGAAGTTAAACCAGTTTATTGAAGTAGCCAATTGTCTTAAATTAACAGATAGCATTTCTTTTCAATGCATTTGATATATCTCGACTAAAACAGGGAACAAAGCCACCACAACAGCAGAAACACAGTCAGTATATAAGATAACAGAATAGTCATAATCCCCATATTGTATATTATTGGGATCTGTTCTACACTCAGGGACTTTACAACTTTGAATTTTTGGCTTCTTTAACGAGTGCTTGTTTCCAGGCGAATGGTTCATACACTCGTTATTGATGTCAACATCACAAAATATCAAGTTTTTATAACAAAAGTGTAGTTCCAAAATCGTTGTCTTAAATGTCTTAAAATTAATATCAACAGATGACGAATCATCTGTTGAATCACATTCGGCACTTCGCCTGGATGTTTATGAATGATTTATGTATCGGCATGGATAACGATAACTATTTTAACTCTCAGTAGTGATACATGCACGTTTCTCATACGATATCTCCTGTTAGAATTCCACAAATTATACAATTTGCATAATGCACGATTCTATTACAGGGAAACAATGAAATGCAATTATCTTTTGCAACGAGGTAGTTGTCCCGATTTTATTACAATGGTGACTTTATTTAGGTGACACTTTACACATGTTTAGCTACTTTTATTCATACTATCTCGTTTCAATGATGTGAAGACGCCAAATTTAAACCATGTTAATGTTGTTATTTTGCTAATTGCCTTTCATCACATACCATTTTTTTTTTCCGGTGTCTTTTCCAAGGCGATACTTCCCGATATACATTATCTTATGTTTATAGTTTGTCCTTTTTGAAACTATCTGTTTATATGAGTATAAGCTGTGTTCTTTGAATGATACACGTTCTATTGCCCATTAATAGTGTTATTCTTTATCACCACGTTCAGTTTGAATACAGACCAGACAATAGCCATTTAACATTTTTAATAATTTTGATTTTAAAACTTAAATGTGTAGTATATAGTTTAAGTGATAAATGTTAATAATAGGATTTAACATAACTATCTAATAAAAAAATTTTTTTAAAGATAAATGCGTTGCAAAACTAATGCTTTTCGCTATAAAGATAGCTGTCTTTCATTTTACTGCAACAATTAATAACAGTTTCAAAAATGCAAATGTCGTAAATCACAGTGGGGATACACAAAGACGGGTTTAATGTTGACATACAAAACGTGTCAATCATATTTTCAAATGCCCATCAAATGTGTTTTATTTAATGAACACGACAGACTTTAACTTTTCATCTGCTACAAAAATCGCGTATAAATACATTGTAACTCACGTTTTATTTTTTAATATAATGAGTCAAATGAATAAACATAACGATTGAAAACACCAAATTATTATCTCCTCCAAAAACAAGAACATTTACTACTGGTTCTACTAAGGGAGCGACTCGATTTCGGTTGTGAAGCTGTGCATGTTTTCGTAGTCTTACTAAAATGAATTGGTATAAACTAAAATATGGGATGTCGGTATTAAATTGTAATGTATGTGGTTTTTTGGGGGGTTTTTTTGGGGTTTTTTTGTAAATTTGTAAATACAAGTAAGATAAGTTTGTTTAGTCTTTATATTCATAAGAGCAATAAAGCAAGATAAAATGCATTTATTTGTTTTTTAACGTTATTTGTGTTATATTTAATGTTGTTTGTGTTGTTTTTAATGTTGTTCATGTTATTTATTTTTGACAGTTTATATTCATCCTTTGCTTGCTGTTTATAACTTGTACATATACATGTATATTGAAACTACATGTATGAATATATGCTAAATATATCCGTTACAACATACAGAATATGTATGGTTTATTCATATACTCATTGGCTATCTTTACCTTATATTGCACCAGATAAGTGTGTTTAAAAAACTGTTTTAATGCCATTTTAACACACTCTTGGTTAGATTAGGACATCCAGTTTGTTAAATTGTGAATGGAGACCTAGTGTATGGAAATATCTGTTTTTTTAACATATGACCGTATCTGTGACAAACTGACTTAGTGAAATATGCTTAAAACATCATTGATTAACAGCTGAAAGTGTAAGTATTCTTGGTCAATAATGTAAATTTCTGAACTAACGATGATTATCTTATAATATGCCGAAGGATAAAAGCGAGGTTAACTAAAGGCTACCGCCTTTTCATTGGTTTTCATTTTAATGTGTTTGTATAATATTTTTAGCTCATTATTTCTAGTTTTGGGAATATATATCTATTGCGAAACCAAGTATCTGAATTTAAATTATATCATTTGTACTGTAAATTCATATTTAAAAGTGTACCACAAGCATGTTTATTGTATAAATTTCCTTTGCTTCTAATAAACCAGTAAATTTGTTTAAGGTCTGCTTTGATATTTTATTTATTACGCCTAAATAAAAGGTTATGTTCTTCAGTGCCATACACGTTCCATAAGAATATTTCTTAATTGCAAAATATTGATTAATGATTATAGGTTTTTAAAGCAAGTCACAACTGGAATACATTATTTAACTAATGTTTGCTGTTTCTGTTTTCACATTGCTTCAAATAAGATACCGGGCCATCGTTGCATGACAAAATGTAATTCACATGGTTAGGCATACAAGATGTTTTGTCACCCATCTTCTCTAACTCTGACTCTGGTGGACAATTATCATCTGTCATCACAGCCTTACAGTCTATGTAATCGCCATATCACGTGACTGATAATATAAGGCGGTAAGTAAAAGGCACTCAACCTGTATATGACTTTATAAGTAAGAATACATTATATACAGACTTATTGTTGTAAAGGTATTAATATTAATTTTCGTGTGTGATGAACATGTTGCAAAGATCAACAAAAACACAGAAATGCTAAATAGATTTGTCAAATATTATCAAGATGGTGATATATTGATGAAGGAATAAATCAAGACAGGATAGTAATAAAGGGATGGTGCATCGTGAGTCCTACAGATAGTATGAGAGGAAAAAAGATTATCTGATTAAATACTTTTTATCCTATCACAAGTTATTATACATAATAAAGAATTGATCTAATAAATTTACGTTTATTTTGCACAAAACAAACTTAAATTTCAGATTACTTAGATTTCTTCATGTAGACGATAAGTGTCCGAGATGTTGCGACTGATACTGACACATTTCCTTAATTATCATCGTTTTAGATGACACCAAGTACGATCAAACACAAATATTATTTTCTTTAGCTTAATTATTAATGTAAATACATAACAAATAAACAGACTTGGTCGTTATATTTTATCAGAAGTTTAGTTTTGCTGGCTCAATCCTCCGTTTGATTAAAGCGTCACTTGTTTATCCAACAAGATAAATGGAATGAAAGGTTAATTCATTTCCGTATAGAGTTATTAGGTTCGGCACGAAACACAACAATGGCTCGACAGCGCTCGCTTTTCTTGCGTTTTCTAAGCCTCAACTTATAAATGTTGTAGGGGAAGGCACTTACCTAGTTTTCTCTCTCTCTCTTTCTCTCTCTCTCTATATATATATATACAGAAGAAATGCTGGATGTAACAATACTCGCGGCTTTTGAAAAACAATTCGGAACCTATACAGCTTTATATATGTATTCACTTCCGTCTTGATATCTGTCGTTAAATATCAAGTTTTCAAAATATGCAGTTAGCATTCAAAACTATATCAAAAAAACTTTAATTTATCATCAATATCTTAAAAATATAATCATTTGTAATAATTCATATTATTTAACATTTTGTTATAAAGATACCTAAATATGATATCAAAACATATTAAACAGTAAGGAAAAAAAAATAAAAAAAAATAATTCGAAAATATTTTTCAGTACCATGTCAACGATAAATGTTTATATATACGAGTATACTATAATTAACATGTTTCTGCGGATACAGATACTGAAGTAATTCTAACGTAAATAATAAATGTGTCGATTTTATGATGTGTTTTTCTTCTTGTATTCATATATATGGAATGTGTCCTTCAAATCAAACCATTTTGAGGTGTAATAGAACGTTCTCAGTTTGTCTATATCACAAATAATCCATGGATGAGTCTGATGTATAAGCATTCCTATAATATGCAACTATATTTGAACTTCTAAATACACAAATTTAAAATCACAACATATTCCCATAATGCGTAAAACACATGCGTGCATAATTAAACTAAATTATGGATCAGTATAATTGAACAGAACATGGAAACGATATAAGCATTGCATTTCGCTAAAATCCTCATTGAATTTCATTCTTATAATTGTTTCCGCCATTTAAATAGACTGGTGTGATAAATGTGTAAGATTATATGCTATTATTATATACTATACTAAAGGGAACAGCAAACCCGCCACTTTGTATAATTATCAATATCTATAAATCAAAATATGGAGTAGCGTTATTTAAGTTTGTAAATGACATTAACAGACAAATATGTATTTTGCATAGCCTAAATGTTCTTTCTAATTTAAGTCCAAATTTCAAGGAAATTTCCTGGATACTATTTGAGAAAACACATACAACATCAAGTGGCGGGTAAGCTGTTCCGTTCTTGATATATAGAACGGTCTGGAGAAGATACTTTTATTAAGACTGTCTCATCTATTGATTGATGGCTTGAGAAGAGCGAGGTTGGATGTGCCTGTTAATCAGGTTCAAACTCCAAATACTTACTGACTCTGTTCAATGTGTATATATTTTGATTATTTTAATTGTTTTGTATGTTTATTGTGTTCCAATTGATGTAAGAGGTACTCCACAAAACTTGAAATAGATAGATATATATATATATTTGAGTGTTAAAGTGTGTATGAAACGTATGTTAAATTAACTAATTGGAAGACCTAGATTTTAATCGAATACAATCAATATATCTCACACCACTGAAACCCAGATGACAGAAATTATATGAAATGCCAGGAGCTAAATCACACGAGAAATTTACATAATAGGTCATTTGAAAATCACTTGCATGAACCCATCTTTAAAATTGGCCATAACATATATTTTATAATGTTATAAATATTTTATACCATAACATATTTAATGAAAAAACGGTGCAATTACATCGCTTCTACGAATCATTGTTTATGCCTATATTTCTGTTTTAAAGACCAAGAGGCCGTAGAGACAATGCATTATACACCGCCAAAGATTAAAGTCTACGTGAACCATCCAACCACCAGTTGAATGTTAACACATTTTTAAACATGTTAAGCTTCATATCTTTTATTTGTTTGGATAACATGTGTCTGGTTAATGTCGTATGGACACTTTGTGTTAACGGATCAATCTCGTTGTTACAATCATGTCCCAACTGTGCAGCTACAAAAACCTGATTTTAGCTATATGATACTTAATGAACAAAAGTTCCTAAAAACACTTTAACGATATTTAGCTATTTTATTTGCTTCTATTTACTAGTATCTGAGCTATGCATATGCATTCATTGATACGAACTAATAAAGATACGCTAATGTGTTTAGTTTCATTGTTGCTAAAACTGTTGTTTTTTTTTCGATATAACATTACTCTTATAAAATAACTGTAGCTTACAATAGAATGTAGTCATAATTTGCTTATACATGCCAAAGGGGATAAGGGAACAATATGAATTTGAATTACCTCAGTATATATTCAGACCCTAGATTCTGTTAGTATTTTAAAAAAAGCGTTCCTGAGGTTAATAGTTGAAATGATCCGTATTAATATGTTTATTAGTGACAAATGTACTGTATATGATTCTAACAGTTTTTATCAGTACAATTTAAGAAAAAGCTATGCTTTTTTTCTTATATTTTCAAAAGAGCGTGAGCGGTCAAAGGCACAATCCTCCAATGACTACTTGTCTCTCACCACCGAGGTTGTCAGTTAGAATACTACTCGGACTGAATAATTTGTTTGAAAAAATTTGCCAGCTGTTAGCGGAAGAACGGTGGTTCTACTCAGATTCATTATGTAGTCTTCCTCCACCGGTAAACTGGATAATCTAAAAAACATATTTTATGCCTTGGAATTAAATCCATGAAGTGTCTGATTGTAACTCTTGGATATGGATATTCCCCGTAATTATATTTTCATAAATGTATTTATTGCAAATGTTTATATGTATATTACATGTAACCGAGTAAGCGTGTTCTATCGTTTGATATAGTCTTTAAGTTAGCTGAGAGTGCATATTAAAACTTGGCATGTTGGCATGGCCAAAAACCAATATAAGAGATCCAAAAATCCATAAGCGAGGGCCAAAATTCTATATTAATTGAAGGCTGTGTTACAGTGTTTTCCATGGATGTTTAGCGAACTATTAATAAACAATAACCACAAAAAGTCAATTCGTACTTATTCACGAGCAACCACGGCAACAACAGAGCAACGACGGTTAAAATGGCAGCTTGTTGTGATCGCTGACACCATACAATAATTGAAAACATGAAAATAAATGCATCGGACTGAGATTAATACATTGAAATATCACGTAAATGCAAAATATACATTGTAATACGAAATGTAATTTAAATAGCGAAATGAATTAAAACATGTGTTTTTGTGCTTTTATCTTGGTTGGGTGAATAATAATGATTGTTTCCGCTTATATCTATTTATCGTTTTCTGATAAGCAACTAGTCAATATGAAAATTGCTTTACCCGTTTTATAGATGACACCTATTTATTTGTAATATATATATTTATATATACAAATATTATAATCGGTTTATATGTATTACAATAATGATAGTCCAAGTGCGTTACATTAACCGATTTCTAGATTCTGCTTTATATATACTATGTAACATATGAATGAGAAATAGAACACACAAACACAAAGTTACGTGTGAATGAATTACGTAGTCTAACTACTAGTGACGTATGAATGAATTACGTAGTTTAACAACTAGTGACGTGTGAATGAATTACGTAGTCTAACTACTATTGATCAACAAACAAATTACGTGTGAATGAACTAAGTAGTCTAATTACTATTGATCCATAAACAAATTACGTGTGAATGAATTACGTAGTCTAACTACTATTGATCCACAAACAAATTGCGTGTGAATGAATTACGTAGTCTAACTACTATTGATCCACAAACAAATTACGTGTGAATGAATTACGTAGTCTAACTACTATTGATCCACAAACAAATTACGTTTGAATGAATTACGTAGTCTAACTGCTATTGATAAAAAAAAAATTGCGTGTGAATGAATTACGTAGTCTAATTACTATTGATCCACAAACAAATTACGTGTGAATGAATTAAGTAGTCTAACTACTATTGATTCACAAACAAATTACGTGTGAATGAATTACTTAGTCTAACTACTATTGTTCCACAAACAAATTACGTTTGAATGAATTACGTAGTCTAACTACTATTGATCCACAAACAAATTACGTGTGAATGAATTACGTAGTCTAACTACTAGAGATCCACAAACAAATTACGTGTGAATGAATTATATATTCTAACTACTATTGATCCGCTAGGCAAAATTATCACGTCGAGCATGCATCTGTAAACTTTAAAGTGAAAATGTAGAAATAACAGACGGAAATTAATTACTTAGTTGCCTTTCAATTTATTATAGAAGCATGAACAAATACCAACTGTCGGCCGAATGATGTATTGTTCGCATTCCAGTTGTATTTATGAATGATTTATGGACCTCCATATTTCTTCCCGACCCTAATAAAGATAAGTGCATGCATATATAATAGTTCGAGAATTTGCGTGTGTCACTTCCTCTGTATGCATTTGTTGTAGGTGTTATATTTTTCTTTATATTGATTCTAATGTCTATCTCTCTCTCTATTTCCCCATTTCTCTCTCACACACACTTTTTCTTCTATTCTTTTCCATCTCTTAAACAAGTATTATATAGTTTGATGATAAAAACCAATTACATAATCTACTTGATTCATCTTATGTCAAAATATATGTTACCGACGAATGTCACTTAGAAGTTATGTGACAACGGGAAACAGATTCTAAAAATGTCAAAGACTTACTTCTGCATCCTTTTCATTATGTACTCTTGTTATTGTTATAAATGTTATATGTACTAAAATGATGTACATTTTAAATAAAATACTGTTTAAACTAATGTTTATGTTTAAATGTTAAACTTCTCTTGGGGTATTTCTTTTGTATTTTGAATATGTGTTTAGCGCACACGTATATGTATGCTTAAAAGCTCAAAACAAATCTTGATTGAAAAACAGTGCTACTTTGTATTTCTATAAAAGAGTTACATGACTCTGTATTCCGTAGAAGGAACCAAGACGTCACCTAGATTAAGGTATAATTAAGTGTTATGTTTGCTTAATATTTTAATTTCAATACATATTGTTTAGTCATAAGAAGTTCTTATTATGTGTATTACTCCAGGGTATTTATTTTTAATAGGAACAGGACAATTCGTCTTGCTTCCTGGTATGACTTGTATTTCTTAAAGTTTTTCATTTGAACATAAATTAATAAAAACGAAGGTATCTCCTTATATGGTTATCATCAAGTGAATATATAAAAATAAAAAAATGTCAACCTATTTGCAATCTCTTGTTGATGGCGAATTAGACATCTAGTTTGTTTCTTGAAAACTTCTTTACGATTTAGCTACAAGCTGACACACTTTTGTTAGAGTGATAGACCAACAATAAGAGCAATACTGTAGTCCGCCCATCCTATCTAAAATAATTCCAAATTACAATGATACATTTATAGTCATTATGGTCATGGTCTTCAGATCACGAAAAGTATTTTCTACAGATAATGTATGTTATGTTTTGTGCCGATATGTTAGTGTGTATACCACAAAAGACATATAACATGTCTAGCGTATGCTGACATAGCATGTTAAGAAGACATTGCGTGATGTAGCAATATATTTACACGTCTATTCTGAGAGAAACATTTCACAACAACTAACAGTCGAGCAGTGTTTCAGCAAGACTATTCAACATCTGGCATCTTCAATCGAGACAATTATAGTAGTTTAATGTGAGCTCTTATCAATTACCAAATAGGAGTTAGCAAACTTTTACAGTAGTGGTTTCTATTCAAGCTTTATTGTCCATTGCAATGCATTTAGCTATTTCATGAAATTCAATGATATTATCTTTATTTTAAACAAAGTCATAAACGGGTTAATTAAAATGCTGATATTTTTATTATATACAAGTAAACTGTAAAAACAGCCCCAACTCTCGTCATTACGTACAGTTTATCAGCATATTCCCTGCTTTTTAAGTTGTATAAAGCATATTAAATAAACGTCTGGGATAGCGAAAGGCTATTTTTTATGCAATAGAAGTGGAATGTTTCGCAGAACGCCAACATAATAAGTTTACAAACAACTGACCAATTTGTTTATGAAAATCTATAAGCTTTTATGATAGTTCAACCTGATATATGGAACTTAAAACTGAATATCTTATCAATAACCAAAATAACTCTAAACGATATAGAACCAATCAATATCGAAAATATCGAAAGTGCTTTAACGCCATACGTTTACAATTATTGATATAAAGAAAATAGTTTATAGACATAGCATGTCAAATAAACATTACGTGCTTTTGAAATACATTTACACGTCCATTCTAAGAGAAATGTATCATATAACAACTAACAGTCGAGCTGTGTTTCTGTGAGACTATAAATCAACCCACTTCTTTAACGAAGTCAATTACAGTTATTTAAACTGAGACCGTGCTCGTATATGTAAGACAGTTTTATAAGTAATTGTGTTTGTCTTGGTTGGGGGCGAGATTAGGCGCGCCCATTATCCAGAGTGGTGGAGTCGTTGCTGCTGGCCGTCACAAGATGATGACATATATTCACACCTTGTCTCGGCATGTGTTGTATTATAACTATTATTTCATTAATTGTGTTCATAATGACTGTATTATATGAATGCTAATTCTATTGGTAGTATTTCATTTTCTTATGTTTTTTCTGCCCTTTGCAATGTCCTAAGTTACTTTGTTAAGTGATTTGTTTCAAAGTACTACACATGCTGATTTATAATTTTAGAAAAACATACATTTAACATCATAACATAATGGCGGGCAATGTTTTTATTAAGACTTTAAGCCACTGATATCTTTAACCATTTATATTTACTTAATTATGAATACGTACGCTTACATGATAGATTGTAGGTGGAAGATAGAGCATCCATTGTCTTGAGTATCTCCATAGTCATTTTTCAATATTAATTATTTATATTATTTGAGATAATGACGCGATTTATATTATTTTAGGAGATATGAAACGTTTTAAATTATCTTAAAAGTAATGTCCATTTTCACTTGATAATGGACTTTTGCAAGAAATGGAAAGTTTTATAATAAGAATTACTCTGACGTTAAAAACAGTCGTAATTAAAGTAAATATAATCCGCAACATCTATGTTATTGTTGTCTTTTAAAGAACACTATGATAGGTATGCCAGGAAGCTATATTTACTGCAAAGATAATTACTCAATTTCATATAACTTGAAGATGAAATGCTTTTGCAACTTAATATTTTAGTTTAAACAATTTAGTTTAGAATCGAAATTGGCCAACAAATAGTAAATTATTTTTCGTTTACTTCATTATATTTAAACTTAATGTAGTCTAGACATAATGACACAAATATATATTGCTTAAGCAAGAGGCTAGTGCAGTAAATCAAATGTTTTGCGTCCACACTTGTAGTTGCGGTCTGAGTCTCCAAAGGTTGTGTTTTTAGGTCTTTTATCGTTTTTAATTTACACTGATGATTTGAATGAAAACTTGTTAGTATTGCATTAATATTTGCAGATGATACATTACTTGCTTTTACTTTTTAACAGTTTAGAAGGTATAACGAATAATGATCTGATCATTATATCAAAGTTGGCAATACAATCGTTAGTTGATTTAAATCCCCAAAAGATTGAAGATATGCTTTTTATTCTAAATAGAAATCACATTCTTGTAAGACACAATCACCACTACTACAACACAACAAAAATTATTACGATGACGTTTAAACATACATAACACGAGGCGACAGGGTTCACGGTCTTAACATGGTAAGAGAAACCTAACATCATTTTGTTATACAATTATCATGTTATATATTTAGTTTGAGAGTAATAATATTTATTCATTTCTCTCTTTAGAGGAAAATTTCGTGCCATCTTTGAAATATTTTTGAATATATTAAATTAAAAACCTTTTCGGATCAAGAGTTTCACTCCCAGTATAAAAACATTAATTTAATAATATCCTTTTTACACCGAAATGTCCGAGTCTTATATAAGCTAGTCAGCGAGGCATTCAGTCTAGTTAATATCTCAGGCTATTGCTTATTAGAAGACGTACCAAAACAATACTTAATGAGGAAATGAAATATCTAAATATTCACATATTCACATCAAGTATAGTAAAACATATTAACTGATAACAGAATAAAACAATTGAAATAAAACTAATTTTAAGAACAGCTATACTATTTTTATAAGTTATATTACATTAATGTGTTATTTATTGCTTAGTAGAGGTACCTCTCTAGATTAGTATAACAGCACTTCCTGTGTGAGCAGTGTGGTGATTCTGTAACGATGTAAATATTGAAAAATACGGTAATTGAAATCAATGACATTAATTGAGTTGAAGTCTATATTTTGATACTTATTTTGTAAATACTGCATAAAAAATGGATTTCATATATTGCATTATTTAAATACGATTTTTTTTCTGTAAGGGATATTGTCGCTGTAGAAATATGATAGCCAAACCTAACACATGTTATTGTATTACATGTAATTGTTCATTAAAATACAAAAAAGTACGTTTATTGTCAGTATAATATCTTGCTAACATGTGCCATACTATGTCCATGTATAGATGACAAGTTATGCCTAAACAAGTAAACACAGAGTTAAATAGTAAATACAAAGTTGTACGCAAAATAATATTACTGATTTGGTTTTAAAAATGGATTGTGTCGCACTTAAAGACGACATAAGTTCATATAGTTTATTAAACTCCGCCCATTGTTTACAAAAAATAAAAATGAATATTTAAAATAAGAAGTATTTCCAAAAAAATCACAAACATAATAATTACAAGAAAAATACAAGAAAATGTGACAAATTGGATCGTCACCTTTGGGTCCGATCAGTAGCGAAACCTCCACAGGAGAACTTAACAAATGCACATATATATTTCCGCCTTTGTCACATCATATACCATACGCTCCTCAGTGGCAGATGTTACTGATTGTTCCTAGGCGTTAACCCAGGTTGCCATATGTATATGTTATGGTATTTATACATATTGATTTATTTTCCGCTGCTGTTGTTGTTTAATTCTAACATTTCCTGTTAGACATATTAATTCTTATTATAAGTATATTTCGCCTTGCCAAAGTTCATAAAAATTATGTGATGACATCCACATGTATGTGCTGTAAAAGACAAATATGCTCTGGCAAATACTTATTAAAGCTAGCAATAGTCTTAAACTTCAAATTCAAATATAACATATTTTGTATGATGACGTTCCAATATTGATTTTAAAACTACGGTTGCGTAGATTTCATATCACTGATAAATAAAATATATTTGTTTGGAACAATAATAATGTCAGTCGGAATAGTTAACTTGATATCAGCAAATCAAATCAAATCAAATTTCATTGGCAATTTCGACAAACATTCGCCTTTGGCCATTTGCAATGTCTTTAAATAAATATGGCCAAGACACAATACACAAGATCATCAATAAAATTAAGCTATATACATATTTGGGATTTCATTTAACTATGGAGAGTTTTTTTTATTTTATGTTTTGAATTCAAATTTATCCCATTATATAACCACCTTTTCTCAGCTCTCAGAT
The DNA here is from genome assembly GCA_029582155.1 of Panopea generosa. NCBI lineage: Eukaryota > Metazoa > Mollusca > Bivalvia > Adapedonta > Hiatellidae > Panopea > Panopea generosa. The sequence continues at coordinate 12,023,872 of CM055898.1, forward strand.
GTCCTCTAGTCCTCAACACCAATACCTTAGTTTTACCTTCATTGACCTCTAGGTCCCATTTATCACAGAAATCTTTTATCATATCTAAATTATTTTGTAATTCCGCGGGCGTTTGACCAATTAAAACCATATCATCCGCAAACAACAACAAGATTATCGTTATGTCGTTGATATTTAGTCCCGACATTGTGTTACTCTGTAAAATAGTTTTAGGTCATCAATAAATAGAGAAAATAAAATTGGTGAGATTACCTCCCCTTGCCTTAAACCAACTGAACACTCGAAGAAGTCCGAATATGAGTTACAGCATCGTACGCAAGATTTCACTTTGTTATATATGTCCTTAATCACCCTTAACAGTTTACCATTTAGCCCAGTATCTGTACAATTTCATCCATAATGCATTTCTATACACACTATCATAAGCCTTTTTTAAGTTCCAAGTTTAAAGTTAAAAGCAATATATCATACTGATTTACGAAGTTTAAGAAATCATAGTCTGATAGTTTTGGCTCAATGTCCTTTACATTCCACAGTAGGAATTTCAACTGTTCTTTGGTTCCGTCCTAGGCATCGGTAAACTGTACAGAGAACCGGTAATATAGAGTTTGTCATAGGCTAACACCGCTTCTTTGTTATTAAATCTTACCTTAATCATGATTTGGATAAGTTTTTTCATGTATTCCTGGATTGCTTTCGGATACTGGTTACTGATTCTACTGTCTGATTCCTTCAGTTTGTCAAATAATAATTGTTCGATACGAAGCTTAACCTGGTAGTTGAATTTGACAACAATTGGGTGCTTTTCCTTGTTTTGGAAATGGCCGATACGATGAGCACGGTCGATTTTGATGTTATATCGAGAGTTGATTTTATAAAGTTGGCGTTTTGCCAAATACAGTTCTCATTTGCACGTTCCTGATGGCTGGATATCTAATTATCAGATTACAGCTTATTGTATTCCTTTTGCATTTCCGCATTTTAGCTGTTTCAGTTTTTAACATGTTTTCGATTTCGGTTTTTCTTCTTTTTAATATCCTCGCATTACTGCGTGTCATAGTTTCTACTTGTTTCAATATCAACAATCTTTTTTTTTTGCACGTTAAGTTTGGACTCGAGCGATGAGAATCCAGTGTCTATAAGAGTCAGTGTTTGTGACATCTGAGTTACCTTTGTTTCAATTGTATCAAGTTTACACAGCCGTTTACCAATGGAATCAAGTTTGTGTAGTATATTTTGATTGAGTGAGTACATAGAATTCAATTGTGGTAAATTTTGGACGTCTGCGGAGTCAATAAATGAAGGTGGGATGGGTGGTACTGGCCTGTATTAGGAAATGTGTGTGAGCAAAGTTTAACGATCCCACCGGTGGCTACGATAATACTGGTGATTGGACTGAGCGATATTGTCTACCGTTATAACACGTTTCTCTGCTTGAATGTCAAATGTATTCGACGACGTCTCCGATTCCGTACGTTTTCTCGCTTTCTCCCCCTAGTTTATCAAATTTTTTTCACAAGTACACCATTAAAATAACATCCTACCCTGTGCAATATATCCACTTTTGTCGCAGTATTAAATAAGTCCATCTTACGTATTGTTTTAAGCTGACAAAAGGTCTAACATTACTACAAAATGACCATTCTTTTGGCAATATTTTGTTGATTTATTTCGGAGCAAAAATAACACGTTCGCCATATTTATCATGGGAGATTACTTTTTAAGCATGTTGTTCTGATAACTGCTTCCAAGCAGCATAATTTTAGGTTATCATTTATAGATAATAATTATATATGAGACAATTTAGAATTTCCATATAAAATATATTGTATCTGTCTTAGTCTCTAATGCTTTTGTGTTGTTTTTTTGTTACATTTCTGTTTTGCCTTTGCAATGGAGCCAATGGAGTTAATAATGGACATTATGCGTTTATTCTACGGTTTGGCATTATTAAAATATAATTTTCATCTAAAGGTGTTTTGCATTTCTTTTTTGGCCGGCCCCGACAAGCTCAGTCGGTTATGAGTCTGACTATCAATCAGGGGTCCTGAGCTCGAATCCCCGCCCGGCAACAGTCTTCATGATATACGACACTGTGTCTCATTGTCATTTGTATTTTGCCGGTGATACAAGTTGGAAAGTCATCAGATACTTACGGAGATAGGGTGTGCTCGAGTACTAGTTAACCTTTCAGGATCCCAGGAAACAGTGGTTAGGTTAACTGATCGTCTGTTAGCCCTCGATGGAATTTAAAGGACGCTTAATATTCAATCAATCAAACTTTCTTTGAAATGATTCCTGTGTGGATATACATGAATATACTGATGCATTACGATTATGGTGACGGGGAGCAGAAATGGAGTTTAGTAAACGGACGAAACCATTTGTCCTCTTTTTACCCTCGTACTAGAGAAAAGTTTATTGCAAACAATTATACATGTATTCATAAACATCATTACTGTTTTAAGTGTCTCATATTTCAAATTCCGATACATCAATGATAAACGACACACAACCTTTATTGTACTTGTACATCATTTACAATTAATTCGGCACACATACAACTGTTATTGAAGAATCAGTCAAATAGGATTCAAATATACAATTCGAATACTCAAAGGCATTTTTTGCAGACAACAAAAGCCCTGCATGTTTTCATTGATAATGCACTTATAATACATTGAAATGACAAAAGTTTTAAACACAAACAATATTTAATTAAAATGAAAGTAATTTATTTTTCTAAATCTTGCTAGTTTTATATGGACCGAATGTTCTTTTATATCATTTGATTGTCAATTATAAATGCTTCCATGTCTGTTTTTATATCATTGTTTGCTGCTAGTTTCATTGTCTTAACAAGTGGTAAAAACAACAATACTTTTTTAATGCAGTTTATTATCATACAAAAAATGACTTGAGTGGCCAAATTGCAGTGCAAAATGTTAATGGATAAAACTTTCGAAAAGAATCATCATAGTTTGAAGTTGTGTATTAAATATCTATATTGATAGCTGAAAGTTGTCTTGCAATGTTTTACATTTATCAGATGCTGTTGTAAAACATGTAAAAAATGGATTAGATTTGCATTAGTATATGCCTCTGTTAAATTCATTTACTGTAAAAGTTATGTTATTTGACATGTTTTCAAAAGTTATATATTTTATTTACCACTGGACATATAAATATCTCGATATCTATTGTTTATGTATGCCGTTCAAATTGAATATTTAGTCAAAATACCTGACTGAAACATGCGCTGCAAATAATAGTTATTATTTACTAGTAAACTACAATGAAAACAACATTGATAAATAATTACATTTACATAATTTTTCACAACATAATGGTATATTCGAAGTTGGCTGAAAAGTTGATACCAAATAATATAGATTTATAATAAATATCAAGGCAACCTACGACTACGAGAATTCAGCTATAAATATAGTTCAGTGTATTGCACGGTCAGGGAACTCTGTCACAACGTAGTGATTCGCGTCGACAGTTTGTCACAGATTCACGTCGATCTGATGCGGGAAACCACGGCATATTCTAATGTATAAAGTCAATTATTTACTGGATAGCGCTATAGGTTTTAAAGTTTTTACATGATCGAGTTTCACCTAATATTAATTAACACTTTAAAGGTTCCAATCAACTAATTGTGAATTAGTAATTGTTTAAAACGCAATAATTAATAAATCCTCGCTAAATATGTATGTAAAACGAAAGTAGAGATGAAATTGTCAATAAAAACATTAATCAGTGCAAAATATCATTTATAACTATTGTTTAAGTAATTTTGTTTAAAAAAAGAGTGATAACTAATTGACTTTTTACTTATACCATGTGAGAAATTCCGTTTGAAAAAAGCTTCAAGTGTCACAGGTTTGTGTCGATGTTGATTTAAATGTCACGGATTCTTCTCTACAGGGTCACAGATTCTAGTCGACACTGTTGGCAGGAATGGGCATATCTTTTGTCGAAGATTCCTCGCTGTATTGTGATCTGGATGAAGGCCTATCATTGATAAGTTGTCCTTTCTCAGCCACCAATGAAACAGCTCATATTTTCGAAAATAAAATATTTCATTTTACATTGAATGTCATGACTGTCAGTAGATGCTAACCTCTTTCCTCTGCCGATGACATCGTTCCAAGAACGAGAAAGTAGATCAACTAAGCCGGTTAGAAGTTACGTGGTATTTTCTACTAGCCAACTAATGTCTTACCTATGCATGTGTCTGTGGACGAAAATGGAAATGAGGGATGTACCAAATCCGTTCATTTATTTGCGGATTGATGTCATTTCGCTTAGTCTGGCTAGCACGAACATTTTCATAGTGATACCACATGGAAGTCGGTGGGTGTGTTTGAGGGAGGGGTGTGGGGGGGGGGGGGGGTGGTAAATAAAAAATCACAAACTATCAGACACTCGTTATGTAAGTTTAGGTAATCGAGTTTGAGTAAGAATTTGTCAATCTACCATTTGCAGGTATGTATTCAATAATTTCACGGCGTTTCGACGTAACGTAACGCAAAACCAATGCATTTGGCAAATTCCTCGATCCCCGTAGCAACGCCTAAGCTAAATCACAGAGATTATCATTTTGGTGGTTTAATGACCCAGAAATTCTCAATTTTTGCAAGGTTCAATGGAAACTTCCGGCCATGCCATGTGAAAACATTGACCTGGTTCAAGTATTGCCTGGTGAACATGGGCTGCCATTTAACTTCAGTTTAGATGACGTCGCACACATAAAAGCATGGCAGCGAGGTAACGTCAGGTCATTATTTGACCAGTTCTAGTGTATGGACGCCTCGCACTCTGATTAGTTGGGAGTTACGACACAAACGGTAACGAATAGTCTGTACTGAAACGCCATGCTGCCAAGCAGCGAAGGTAGCCGTGGCAACAGACACTGACGTTAGCACGTCAACGTTCGGTTCCGGTCTTTGTCTCTACAGGTTTACCGTTTACCAGGTCGCTGTGACTGTAAACAGTTCAGGTATATCGGAAACGTGCCTCAGGTCGCTCATTCTATTTGCGACATCACCTTAACTGGAATGCGACCACTATGGCCGTTACCCCACCCACTATCACTTTATTGCGTCCGTTTTCAGAAATCCGTTGCATGTTGAAAATTGTGAAAAACTAAAAAAACATCAAATTGGCCTCTTTTGCATGAATCGTATGACGTGGACTGCAAAACCTGTCGACCGCATGTGCACGTGGTTAAAGTGGAAATTAATGTTCTGGGCACTAAGTGCTATGTACACGGTACATATGATCTCATTCTGAACATCGCCAGGGTAAAAATTACATGTACATTGGACATGAAACACAGACAGAGCTACATCAGTTATAAAAAAAGAGGGACGTTTCTTTTTTGCTGAGTAGACCCTATATATAAGATATCATTACTACATCTTTTTCCCTTTCAAAGGATCATATAATCATATAAAACGTATAAAACACATGAATACAAGATTTATTTTTTTGTGAGGGTGGGTCCAATGTACGATATATTGACATGTGTAAATAAGCACATCTCCAGAATCCCAAGTATACTTGCAGGTATTCACGTTACCCTAACTTGTCTTTCATGTTTTCCCCAGCAGATCATGATAGTTTTTGTGTACATTTTGTTTTATTATTTCATAAAAAAACGAAGATAACGTTACCATATGTGTTTTGTTTTATTAACTTATCCAGAAAAGTTTGAAAAGGTTCCAAGTTCAACTCTTAATTAAATTTCTTATTTGTTAGATAAAAGAAAACGAATAATGGGGAATAACGGATGACTTTAATCCGAGTCTCAAACTTGGGCAGTTAATTGAGAACAAAACATGCATCAATTGATGAGCTTGATAAATACATCACTCAAAACGTCAATACGTATCAAAAGTGACAATTTTCCCCTGAAATGATTCGTTATATGTAGAGTTTAAAACTAACAGCGGAAGTCTCACGAAACATGACTATTGCTATTGTGTTGCAAGTACCGAGGTATTGTTTTGCTTCCGTGCGTCGGTTCTAACTTTCACCGACTTAATCCGTAACATTACGACAATGCTCTAAAACTATATGCTGGACAGTCTCTGTACAAGACTCGACGTGTAAGTGGCAGTAATGGCGTAGGGTTGAACTATTCTACAATGTTAAAACTATCGACACTGAATCCGTGACATTAAAATAAGGATCGACACGCCTCCGTTACCCTGTCGTCACAAACCTGTGACATTTTAAAAATTTAAAACTTGAAGAAATATTCATAATCAGATGTTCAATTTGATCGTATTTTACTTATAATATACTACATTCCCCGGAATGTCAAAAATATACTTCATACGCTTGATTATATTAACATATCAGCGATTATATCTCCGCTATCGACTAGCAACTGTGACAAAATTTACAAAACAATAATACTGTCGACGTGAATCTGTGACAAACTGTCGACGCGAATCACTCTACGTTGTGACAGAGTTCCCTGACCGTGTATTGGGGTGGTTGAATGTTTTTTTGTTTATATTTTTCGGTTACTATGCAGAACTATAGATTACATTATTTTAAGGATAATTCAATTACTATAAAACGTCTGACGAAGGACATTATTAGAACCATTTAAATAAAGAATACATCTTATATATACCATATATAAAAATGACCAATGACTAACGTCGGAATTAATTTTTAACTTATTATTGCAAGGCTCCGTAGAAGAACAAACCAATCACGCTATTAGTTTTAAATAAACAAAGACAACTCCATATAAAGAGATGCTTGCTCTGCTCCCTACCATCGTATCTGAAACAACAATCGAATTTAAAAATTGTCTTAATATATTTTCGTTTGAAAACGAACATTTCTCATTATTCCTCAACATTCCTTAATGTTTAAATCTTTCAGAGAAGAAGAAACTGATGTTTTACGCGTTAATCAAATGTAACCCGCTTAACAGTGAAACTTCATTCAATTAACAATTAACGGAAAACAATGATAATGTTATACGTGTTGCAAATTAACAAGGATTAATGGCTCACAACCATGCTATCAAACACACTACATTCGTCACAATTATGCAATTATGCAATGCAGCATGATAAAACGACTGCAATCATTTGTAAATTAAGATGTTGCCATTTTATGAGTTTTAAACGCACCGAGTTAAAACTGTGAAGATTGATGAAACATTTCAATTAAAGAAGGTAAACCAGTTTATTAAAGTAGCCAATTGTCTTAAATTAACATATAGCATTTCTTTTCAGAACATGTGATATATTTCGACTTAAACAGGGAACAAACCATCATTACAGCTTTATGCAATCCACTATTTGCATAATCCAAAGTAAGGTTACCACCACAACAACAGAAACACAGTCAGTATATAGGATAATAGAATAGTCATAATCCCCATATTGTATATTATTGTGATCTGTTGTACACTCAGAGACTTTACAACTTTGAATTTTTGGCGTCTTTAACGAGTGCTTGTATCCAGGCGAATAGTTCATATACTCGTAATTGACGCCTGCGAATTTTCTCATTTGGGGGCTGCTTCGAAAAAAGTAAAAAATGCATCAAAGATTCAAATATCTGTAATGGAATTTTGACAGTAGAAAACAGAAATAGGACTCTTAAGGTATATAAACCTTTTTTTGAAATCGGATGACATTTTCTGCACTAACATAACCTGTATGTGAGTGATGCATTTGTAAAGTGTCTGCGTGTAAAACTAGGCGTGGGTCAAATCCGTCTGCTTATCTGGCTGACACGGCATCAGTAATTAACCAAATGATTTATTTCATCAAACCTCTTTGTCTCTAGGAATCATATCAAGTATGTTGTTTATGTCATTTATGTCCATTGATACATTTATATTTCTCTAGATGGCATCATATCTGCTGGTTTTCATTGATTCGTTATAGTAAGAGGATTTTTCTTGAGTTTAAAGCGAACGACAGGATTGATATCTTATATGCAAATGAATTTTAAAAACTTAATTATTTGCTTTTGAATGTTATAACCACTTTGAAATATATTTGTACGTTTCATGTCCATGAAAATAAATAGCAGAGTCTTGTTCTCGGTTTCAGTGGTTTTAATAATGAGGGGGTGGTATGAAAATCCACTCTAGCACCGAATTATGCAGTATTCTATTTTCAATAATGATTCAAAGTACGAGTGGCTTTGCAACCGCCACAAGACATGTAAGATTGCCGAATAGTCAAATTATCCACACACAAAAATAGTAAAACTAAAACAGCAATAGATATGTTATAAAATAAATATTGAAAAGCTGGGAAATTATCTGTATTAAATTATAAGGATTACACTGAGCATCTTTAAGTTAATAAGATGTATTCTTTTCATATTCGTGTAGCAATTATCAAACTTCTTAAACGAATGGTCGAATGTTTTTACACTAAACGATTAAATACATTTATGTCGAACTGAACCATGCTTATATTCAAGTAAAAGCTTTTCCAACGTGATGATCCAATTTCAAGCCAAGACGTTAATGAGAAAACGGCATTACATCGTATCACATGTATACATATTATGTTTGTCCCAAATGTATGTTGATACATGAACTTTCTAAATGGATTTTGTATTTTTTTCCGTTTGTTGATTGATGACCCGCATTGACGCCTTTAGACATAAAGAGAATGACGAAGGAAGTTTCTTAGTTTAAAAAAAAAATGTTTATTGATATATACATAACTATACATAGTTTCTAATTATCAGTAATACAGCATATATAGGTTACCATGAAAGAATATATACTTGGCAAATTATGTGCTGAATAAAGGATGATATAATTCGCGTTTAAAATATATAATGTCAAAGTAATACTCATTTAATTTGGTGTCAAGAACATATGGCAAAATATTTTTGATTAATTTCTTTTTTCAAGTTAAAAATAAAAATTTTCAGACATATTTAATGTTGGAAGTCGACAATGATCATATATATATATTTCTTCCAATAACGGAGAGAAACATACATCGTTTTCAAATAAAGAACATAGTAAGCATGAATATGAACAACAAATAACATACAACGAGATATCATTTATAAACATAAGTAAACCATACAGGACATTTACTTTTTAAAGCTGGACGTTATAATGTAAATACACACGCATATTCACGTAATCACTGACACTTACAAGTAGATACCAAAAGACACACAGCCAGATTTGCAAACGTACACGCACATATGCACACGCCTTCGCAACTTACAAGAACGCAAATGTGACAAACAGATACACACAGCCAGACAACAAAGGATCAACTTAAAGCTTTGTATAATCACTATGCAAAAGGAAGCAAAATAAAGAAAATAGATAATAATAGTGAAATACGATCAGAATTTTGATAGTAAAGCAAACATTATCAAAACGAAATATACGTCGCACACACGAAATCTGAATATATATTTGCTAAACAAGAGCATATTACATATGGTTATTTCTTGTTCCATATTTTCTTGGAGTGAATAGAGAAAAAAGGAAAAATAGAACTCACACATTTTCGTGATATTATAATCTGGATTTTTATCATATATATATAATCTTTATTAGCCTCCAATTTAAAACATTTACAAACAACCCATTAAAAATGTTATCATACAGATATACCATTCAAATATACAATAAGCACAAAAATGAAGTAACACTTGCATGGACGCATGCACATACACACACATGCACGCACATACACACACATGCGTGCATGTACACAATACAGACCCGGTCATACATGCTCGATCATATGTTCAAAAGTAGCTTTTTTTTCATTTGACTGAATGATCTTGAATGTAAGTTAAGATCAAACATAACCTTTGGAGCACATATACAAGTGCATTTACAATTACATTGCAATAAGAACAACATACAATATACACATTATAATATAGAAATGTTATTAAATTCATTCCTAAGTAGGCTAAAGGAAATGTAGGAGCAAAAATAGAAAATACATCTTCTGTACGTGCCGCAATCAAATCGAATCCAAAACCATGAATCAAAACCAATGCAAATATGACTGGAGAAAAAATTCCAGCAAAATAAAAGCACAAAATAACAACGACACAGGAGAAGGAGAAAGTGGTAATAAATACAAACTTGAGAAAGAAAACAAAATCGTCATTCGATTAATCTTTAATGAAACATCATGCAATGAAAATACATAATGAATATATTTTAACATTCCTCCTGTATTTCATTACTTCTTAGAGATTTCATAACATTCGACAAATATTGAAAACATTCTAATTATTCAAATTACATTTATTTGGCTTTATTTCGTCTTACAACGAACCGACAATGCAAACATTTACTTATCTTTTATTGAAAAGATTACAGTCAAAGCTTATAGTAAACAACCTCACATGTTGATCTTCAGTAAGAAATACATTTTATCAATTATTATGAAAATATATATCTGAAGGGTAATTTGAATTAAATTTCTAGATTTTAAAGATGTATTTATATTTAGACACTTATCAATAATTGTGTCGCTGTTATATTTGAAGATTTTCAATTGTACAAAAATATCAAAATATCATATCAACTTCGTACATGAATATATTCATAATATAGTTATCATTTATATATGATTATGCATATAAACTTAGAAATAAATTAGAACAAAAGGTATTTTAAGGATTGAATTTCACCTTTTACTTACTTTAATTTTAGTTATAGTGACCTTGACGCAATTAATTCAAAACAACTTTCAAAGTGTTCTTTAAATGTCAGTAAACTAGACACAGCATTTCATTACAATAACTTTAAATGTTTGAAGAAAACCATTTTCGGATTGACGGACGGAAGGACATATGTGTAATACAATATTTCCCATCGCGTTCTCTGAATGGTTGGGCATATACAAATAATAAAAAGAACTTAAAGATGTAATTATTTAAGCTCTTACCGATTGTTCCACAACACGCCTTTCAATGAAGTATTAGACAGATTCAGAGCTACATAAGAACATTCCAAAATGAAATATAATTCGTAATTAAACCAATATGTTGCTAAAGTGTCTATGACTAAAACGCTCTATACAAACAAGTATGCCCATCTTTCCACAAAAATATCGCAGCGGTGATCAAATGTAAAGCGTTCATCCTGCATGTAGAAAGCCGATTTTCGACCGGTCTCTATACTAAGGATTAAAATATGGTATTTAATTGCTTTTCGCCTGGTGCTCAGCAGTAAGAAATGTTATAACGGGTAATACGACGGAGAAACGGATCGCAAATACCCAATTCATTAAACAAAGGTAAACCGCGACCGAGTTGTCTAACACGCTGTCGGTCTCACTTCACAGTTCAATTTTGTTCTTTGTCTTATATAAAATAAGGTCTAGGATTTCAATGGTAAAAAACAAATTCCACATAGAATTGTTTTAAAGTATTTTTTTTCATAGCAGGAATGTATACCCACAAAAAATGCACAATAAATGGTAGGTTGACCACGTTTTTCTTTTTTAAAGAGGGTGCAGTGACACCCTGAGATTTATTGAAAAAAGAAGTCCTCAAATGCTCATAAATACATGCATATGATGACTTTTTTAACACAAGTGATGTCTTATTGAAGTATATGCTATGCCAACTTTTGCTCTACTCATCTGCAGCAAAACAATCACAACCACTATGAACCATTTTGAACATATTTTATAACCAAACTACATACTACCTACCGTCTGAAAAAAGGGCGTAACTGTTTAGTGAGACGTTAACTCAAGCTCAGTTATCTCTCATTGCAGTCGTAGGGTAGAATCTCGGTCGCTCCAAAAACTGTATGTGAGATGTTGTGCCAGTTACTTGCGGAAGGGAGGTGGTTTTACACAGATTCATTCTGAGGTCTTACTCTAGCAATGAAACTGGAAATAAGTTGAAAATGGCATTAAACCCCATTAAAAACAAACAAAGGTAAAACACAATATAATCAACTCCACATGCCTTTGACATTTCTTGCTTATCCAATGATATTAACATTGTTATTGATTTAATTTGCTAAACATGTATTCAACGTATATTTACATATAGTGTACAGACATAGACATTTCATTGCTATTTACATAAGTTTTGCCCTGGTTACAGTTGATAATTTTAGTTTATTCAATAATGTCACCACTTATTTTCTCTAAATCAGTTAACACAGAGCTCTATTTTGGTCTATCCAATTAACCTAATTTCTAGTTACAAGGTTATCTTTCGTACTTTTTATACGCTTGATTGATACAGAAACTGTTTTGGTGACACTTTTGCGAGAGTAATTGGACGTTATTTAACTGAGATAATTGCTCTGCACTCAGACGTAAATGTGTTTAATTATGACCTTAAGCTCAACAAAAACAAGGAAACAATATTGATCAAACATCTGTACCATGCACCGAATCCGAAACTGTAACTGAACATCGTATATTGTAAAACGTTCGTGTATGGTTTTAGTGGACAAACTGGACCAGCTTCTACAATATACTGATATCTGATATCGGCCTGTGATATGACGGATGGGAAAAGAGTGAAGATGAGAGAATCCGTTGGATAAGTGAGCTTTAAGCTCTCGCGTATTTTGTTACATATTGTTTCAAGGGGTAGTTCCCTGTAGTCATTTCTTATCTATATTTGTATTGAATTTGTTATTTTTATTCCAGGAGTTATTGTTTTCGTGCTGTATTGGTGGCGTAGACCTTTGGATGATACATCTACCTGGTTCACTTATATGGTTTTATGTTAATGTTAAAGTATTTGCAAATTCGTTTGATCGATAAAGTCGTCGGTTTAAATAAAAATTATACAAATAAAAGAATACCGAACGTTACAATTTTACGTGACATATTTTATAAATTGTCCATTAAAAAGGAAATATTATTTTCGAAACAAGCGTATATTAAAGGCATTTGAATGAAAATGTAAATATGATATTTTTAAGTTTTGATAAATAAATAAAATCAAAACTTTTTAAAATAAATAGTATTTTACAATAACAAAAAGAAATAATACACTCTATGACAAAATAAACTAAAATGAATTTGTGCAAGATTTTACAAGAACTGACTTTATTTAAAGGATATGTCTTATGGCATGAATGAAAGGAATATGTAACTGTCGGCTCTATATGTTGCGATGCACTATCATCTAATTGTCATTTGTGAAGACTTTCCCATTCCGTGTGGGCGCATGTAATGTCGAAATGCATATAACTAGTCACTGTGGCACAACTGTGAAGTGCTCTTCTTGTGAGAAGAGGGATGGTTGATAATCGTTGTTTGGCACAATCCCGTAACATGTCCTGAAAACAAAATAACATACCAAAAAAAGAATCATTTCCAATGATAGAGTATATTACTAGACAATGTGTTAATAAGGGAAATAATAATGATAATATATTTAAAAGCATTCTATCTTTATACCGCAATAACCTCAACTGTTTGTTATAAAATCGCACTGTCATTGTCCATCAGTTTTAATTAATTTCCACAGCAATGCATGTGTACTAATTTATTTTATGTATTCAATAATAGAATTTACTGAAATAATTGCATTTTTATAAGTGTATACGTGAGCCCACTATTGATGTTTCGTCTATTTTTTAGGGCGAATCAAAGCATGTCAGGCATATACAGATCCAAATTAAGTTCATTGTATGTCGACATTCAAAATATATGTTTTTGTTCAGTGTGTTAACTGTTGACAAAGCATGGTGGGTATCAAATATGATCATGTCGCCATGTTTATTATATAAACATCATAAAACTCCTTTATCAATATCAAACCATAAAATAGACTTAAAAACATATGAAATTTTGAAAATTCTAACTAAAGGAAAGAATATTTTTGAAAATTCAAAAAGGTTTTGAATTGTTAAAACAATATTGTATCAAAATAATTTTTAAAAAAATCAAAATACAATATAAAGAACTTAACCATGGTCTTTTCTAATAGAGTAAAATAGTTTGTTTTGTTTTTTTAAATATAATTCACAAGTAGCAACGAATTTCAAAAACATATAAAGATCCAACGTTTATAACTTATAACTTATCTATCAAAGTTTATATACCCAACCTTTAATGAGAATTAATGACAATGTTACATGTATTTTAAGAGCAACTACACTATTGTAATGATTTATTATCATGTGTCAACATTGTACTTTGTGCGTTTGGATGACTCGACCTATGATACACTTATTGACGGTAAAATGAACATGCATTTCAAGTGTCTATGTGATGAAATAATTCCAATAGTTTAATCTGTTGTTTTTTATACTTCTCTGATAGCAGTAATTTCTATACAACGAATATTTCTTCCTACAACATCAGAATTATAAACTCCACCTATTAATTTATACAAATTAATTAATTGCAATGACATAACTCCCTTTTGGGACTTTATGTATGTCCCTGATCATCAGTGTTGTCATCGCATGTTATATCGACTTTCACATCCTCGTTAAACACTCCTGATCTGCTTAATATCAAGCCAAACATAATCAACAGTTTGCATTTGGGGACTAGTAACCATGTGTTAGTTAATCATTAGATGTTACGACGATATTTAGACGTTGCGAACATTGGTTATCTTTGCGATATAATGTAATTTAATGGTACTGTCTCACCAATAATGTGAAAAGGGACTTAATAAATACATACCTGTATAATATTGTTTCTGTTAAGCTGGTCGTGCAGTTTAGGTGTTCTAAAACAAAACTTATTAGTGAGTTGTTGTGGTATAATCAAAGAGAAATACATTTTCTAGGATCTCTCTTAAATTTAAAGTATTAATCACTCTGAATGGCAGCCGTGCTACATGTGTAACGGGATGGGAAATATCACTGTGACTCGCGCATGTCATGATCAGTTCCTAGCTCTTATCTCTTATTGATCTCCACGGATCGAGGATCAATGATCATTATTTCGATCATTCAAGGTAGTTCGCGTCGATCCTGTTGGATTGTTTGACATCTGGCGTAATTTATCAAACATCTGTACAATAGATTTATGAAGTATCAGCTTTCGTTTATGCTTTGTTTAATTGATAAAGTACCACAGTTTCTCGTTAAAAGCGACCCTGGTAGTAGGTATTTTTCGGACGATCTCTAGTTTTTTTTCCTTGTAAAATAATCAATATTAATTCAAAATTGTTTTTAATAACATTATTAAATTACTTTTTTTCATTTTTATGTGATCAGATCATAACTTTCATGCAGATAAAATACAATTTGTGTTAGCATTACATCTATCATTTCGCGGGGGGTTGATTTTAAAAACAACGAAATATCTACATTCACGGCTGATTGCCCGAGAACGCTCTGGTACAAGATCTTGAATATCATATATGTTATCTTTATTAATTCCACTAAAATATGAACGAATAAGAAGAGGGGGTGTTTCCGCTAGTTTTTTTATAAAAAGGAATTTAAATTAAAATGAAACACGTTTCATTGTGATTTCAGGCGACGTCAAGAGAGCGCCATATAATACTAACGTAAAATGCGACATCGTCCGAAATAGCAGGCAAACGTCGAGTGTTTTAACGTCTCACACTACTGTTACATATCCCATAGGTCTCCATTGTGACATTTATGTCTTACACCACTATTGCATTTCCCATAGGGCTCTATTGTAACATTTATGTCTCACAACACTATTACATATCCCATAGGGCTCCATTGTAACATTTATGTCTTACACAACTAATACATTTCCCATAGGGTTCCATTGTAAAATTTATATTCAAAACACAGTGAAAAAACAAAATCTGCAGCATATATATGGGCTCAAATTCTTCACAGGTTCAAGATATGAAATTATAAAGGAAATACAGCAGACATTGATCAGGTTTGTTTTTTTAATTCAATGTTTTTATGAGACCTATCAATTTTCAGAGTCTTAATATGTCAACTATTCGCCCACGTTGCGGTTCGAAGCAACACTTTTGAAATGTCACAGAATTGTCAAGATACTGAAATCAACATCAAATTTTCAGTGGTGATTTCCATTCAACTCATGATAGGAAAAAATTAATCACTGCAGTACAAAGCCCTAAAAAAGAAGAAAAAGAGAACTAAAGTTTAATTTATACCTCCTTCAACTCCCAAGGGAGATAATAGTGGTGTGAGTCCTTAATTCTTTAATTTTTAATTCGAATTTATGAAATAAACTAGCGTGAACGCCTCCTCCCCATCCCCACCCCACCTCCTTTTTTATTAAATATTATCGCTACACATGTAAACAATATAACTACACTTTAAAACAATATCGTGACACCTGCAAACAATATCGTGACACTTGTTAACACTATCGCTACACTTGTAAATAATATTGTGACACTTGTAAACCTTATTTTGACACTTGTAAATGATATTGCAACACTTGTTAACAATATCGTGACACTTGTAAACAATATCGTTACACCTGTAAACAATATCATGATACTTGTAAACAATATCGTTACACCTGTAAACAATATCGTGACACTTGTAAATAATATCACGACACTTGTAACGATATCGCAACACCTGTAAACAATATCGTGACACTTGTCAACAATATCTTGATACTTGTAAACTATATCCTGATACTTTGGAGATTCGAACCCACGGCACTAATGACGACGTCTCTACCGACTGCGCCACCGCAACAATGCCAAAAAACGTTGCGCAAATAGCGCATATATTGGCGTCGCCATTAAAGGACATAGGCGGGTATTATAATATTTACATTCAATATTTTGTATTATTCCTATTTTAAATGACTCAATGGAGAGGAGTGACAAATGTCTTATTCACCTGACCACGGACAATTTCGGAAAATATTTTTTGCCACTTTGGAGATTCGAACCCACGGCCCCTGCGGCGTCAGCGCCTAGCACATTAATGACGACGTATCTACCGACTGCGCCACCTCAACAACGCCAAAAAACGTTGTTCGAATCTCCAAAGTGTACATTAATGGCGACGTCAATATATGCGCTATTTGCGCAACGTTTTTTGGCGTTGTTGCGGTGGCGCAGTCGGTAGAGACGTCATTATTAATGTGCTAGGCGCTGAAGCCGCAGGGGCCGTGGGTTCGAATCTCCAAAGTGGCAAAATATATTTCCGAAATTGTTCGTGGTCAGGTGAATAAGACATGTGTCACTCCTCTCCATTGAGTCATTTAAAGTAGGAATAATACAAAATATTGAATGTATATATCCTGATACTTGTAAATAATACACATGTACACACTAGCGTGACAATTGTAAACAATATCGCTACACTTGTAAACTATATCGCTACACTTGTAAATAGTGTTGTCACACTTGTAAACAATATCGCTACACCTATAAACAATATCATGACACTTGTAAACAATATTATGACACCTGTAAACAATATCTTGACATTTGTTAACAATATCGTGACACTTGTAAACAATATCACTACACCTGTAAATCACATCGCGACACTTGCAAACAATATCGCGACACTTGTAAACAATATCTGAACACATGTAAAAAATATCGCAACACTTTTAAACAATATCACTACACATGTACACAATATTCTGACACTTGTAAATAATATCTCTACACTTGTAAACTATATCGCCACATATGCAGACACTATCATTTTCTACGAGACTGTTTGATCCTCACTTAGAGGGTTTGCGTCTGTCATTTGTCAAGCAAAGGATGCATCAAACACTCTATGAGAATATTGAAGGACTTCCATAACGATATACTGTCGGAACCTATCTGTTTGGTGTTTTGTTCGCATGACATGTCACAAACTTAACTTTTGATATATATATCGTCATATCCGTATTTGACAGTATTCACATTGCATGCTACAATGTTTGTACAAGAATAGATATAACTTGAGAATAACTATAATTACGCTATCCCGTCTAACACTATAATGCTGGGAGACGAGCGAGGATGGACGCATCCATGAACCAGATTTAAACTACACAGTGGCGTTTAGTGCTACTGACCATTCCAAGGGGATAACCCATTGTGACACTTCTCTATTTATAATTATTCTGGTTAAACTTCTGGTTGTCTTCTTTGAGTGTTACGTCTTCTGACGGAGATGTTTTATTTTAGTTTATGACGTATATCATATACAACTTATTAAATGTAATGTTAACAGAATAGTGTTTTTTATCTCAAATTATGTTACACGTATTTAGTTTTACAAATTACCGCGATTAAACATGTCAATATTGTTTAAACAAATATGCAAATCATTAAGTCTAAGTACGGCCAAGTTGACTTTATTTTGAAGATACTCGACATTTCTTTTTATAAAAAATGTTTTGCATGAAATAATGCACTCTGCCAGGTGAACTTGTTATACCAGTTTTGTGTTTTGCATCATACATAAGTACATGCTGCCGCTATTGTAACATTATCTTGTGTTTAAGTCACTATCAGTAATGTACCTCCATTGTGTTTCATGATTTCGACTCGAGATCTCAATAGTTTTCGAATTAAAGTGCCAATAAAGTCCCTGTATGTTTTATTTTATGGTCTGACAAAGAAGGTAATTGCTCATATAAATCAGTTTACATATCAACAGTGGCTAGTTAAATTGTCAATGTGTTGGTTTCTGTTGTCACATCTTCTACGTATTTAGTTTTATGAAATAACAAAGAGGATCGATCGGGACTGATAGCTCATGTAAATCAGTTTACATATCAACAGTGGCTAGTTAAATTGTCAATGTGTTTGGTTTCTGTTTTCACATCTTCGATGTGTTTTGTTTAATGACATAACAAAGAGGACAGATCGGGACTAATTGCTCATGTAAATCAGTTTACATATCAACAGTGGCTAGTTAAATTGTCAATGTGTTTGGTTTCTGTTGTCACATCTTCTATGTGTTTTGTTTTATGACATAACAAAGAGGATAGATCGGGACTGATTGCTCATGTTAATCAGTTTACATATCAACAGAGGCTAGTTAAATTGTCAATGCGTTGGTTTTTGTTGTCACATTTTCTATGTGTTTTGTTTTATGATATAACAAAGAGGATAGATCTGGACTGATTGCTTATGTAAATCAGTAACATATCAACAGCGGCTAGTTAAATTGTCAATGTGTTTGGTTTCTGTTGTCACATCTTCTATGTATTTTGTTTTATGATGTAACAAAGAAGATAGATCGGGGCTGATTGCATATGTAAATCAGTTTACATATCAACAGTGGCTAGTTAAATTGTCAATGTGTTTGGTTTCTGTTGTCACATCTTCTATGTATTTTGTTTAATGACATAAAAAAGGGGATAGATCGGGGCTGATTACTCATGTAAATCAGTTTACAAATCAAAAGTGGCTATTTAAATTGTCAATGCATTGGTTTCTGTTGTCACATCTTCTATGTATTTTGTTTTATGACATAACAAAGGTGATAGATCGGGGCTGATTGCTCATGTAATTCAGTTTACATATCAACAGAGGCTAGTTAAATTGTCAATGTGTTGGTTTCTGTTGTCACATCTTCTATGTATTATGTTTTATGATACAACAAAGAGGATAGATCGGGACAGATTGCATCTGTAAATCAATTTACATATCAACAGTGGCTAGTTAAATTGTCAATGTGTTGGTTTCAGTCATCACATCTTCAATGTGTTTTGTTTTATGACATAATAAAGAGGATAGATCGGGGTTGATTGCATATGTTAATCAGTTTACATATCAACAGTGGCTAGTTATATTGTCAATGTGTTGGTTTCTGTTGTCACATCTTCTATTTGACTTGCTTTATGATATAACAAAGAGGATAGATCGGGGCTGATAGCTCATGTAAATCAGTTTACATATCAACAGTGGTAAGTTAAATTATCAATGTGTTGGTTTCTGTTGTCACATCTTCTACGTGTTTTGTTTTATAATATAACAAAGAGGTGGATCGGGGTTGATTGCATCTGTAAATCAGTTTACATAACAACAGTGGTTAGTTTAATTGTCAATGTGTTGGTTTCTGTTGTCACATCTTCTATGTGTTTTGTTTTATGATATAACAAAGAGCTTTGATCGGGGCTGATTGCATATGTAAACTGATTTACATATCAACAGTGGCTAGTTAAATTGTCAATGTGTTGGTTTCTGTTTTCACATCTTTTATGAGTTTTGTTTTATGACATAACAAAGAGGATAGATCGGGGCTGATTGCATATGTCAATCAGTTTACATATCAACAGTGGCTAGTTAAATTGTCAATGTGTTTGGTTTCTGTTGTCATATCTTTTATGTGTTTTGTTTTATGACATAACAAAGAATATAGATCGGGGCTGATTGCTCATGTAAATCAGTTTACATTTCAACGGAGGCTAGTTAAATTGTCAATGTGTTGGTTTCTTTTGTCACATTTTCTATGTATTTTGTTTTAAGACATAACAAAGAGGATAGATCGGGGCTGATTGCTCATGTTAATCAGTTTACATATCAACAGAGGCTAGTTAAATTGTCAATGTGTTGGTTTCTGTTGTCACATTTTCTATGTGTTTTGTTTTATGACATAACAAAGAGGATAAATCAGGGCTAATTGCTCATGTTAATCAATTTACATATCAACAGTGGCTAGTTACATTGTCAATGTGTTTGGTTTCTGTTGTCACATCTTCTATGTATTTTGTTTTATGATATAACACAGAGGATAGATTGGGGCTAATTACTTATGTAAATCAGTTTACATATCAACAGTGGCTAGTTAAATTGTCAATGCGTTGGTTTCTGCTGTCACATTTTCTATGTGTTTTGTTTTATGACATAACAAAGAGGATAGATCGGGACTGATTGCTCATGTAAATCAGTTTACATATCAACAGTGGATATTTAAACTGTCAAGGCGTTGGTTTCTGTTGTCACATTTTCTAAGTGTTTTGTTTTATGACATAACAAAGAGGATAGATCGGGGCTGATTGCATCTGTAAATCAGTTAACATATCAACAGTGGCTAGTTAAATTGTCAATGTGTTGGTTTCTGTTGTCACATTTTCTATGTGTTTTATTTTATGACATAATAAAGAGGATAGATCGGGGCTGATTGCTCATGTTAATCAGTTAACATTTCAACAGCGGCTAGTTGAATTGTCAATGCATTGGTTTCTGTTGTCACATTTTTTATGTGTTTTATTTCATGACATAATAAAGAGGATAGATCGGGGCTGATTGCTCATGTAAATCAGTCTGCATATCAACAGCGGCTAGTTAAATTATCAATATGTTTGGTTTCTGTTGTCACATCTTCTATGTATTTTGTTTTATGATATAACAAAGAGGATAGATCGGGGCTGATTGCTCATGTAAATCAGTCTACATATCAGCAGCTGCTAGTTAAATTGTCAATATGTTTGGTTTCTGTTGTCACATCTTCTATGTATTTTGTTTTATGATATAACAAAGAGGATAGATTGGGGCTGATTGCTCATGTAAATCAGTCTACATATCAACAGTGGCTAGTTAAATTGTCAATATGTTGGTTTCTCTTGTCACATTTTTCATGTGTTTTGTTTGATGACATAACAAAGAGGATAGTTCAGGGCTGATAGTTCATGTAAATCAGTTTACATATCAACAGTGGCTATTTAAATTGTCAATGTGTTGGTTTTATTGTCACATTTTCTCTGTGTTTTGTTTTATGACATAACAAAGAGGATAGATCGGGAATGATTACTCATGTAAATCAGTTTACATATCAGCAGTGGCTAGTAAAATTGTCAATGCGTTGGTTTCTGTTTTCACATTTTCTCTGTGTTTTGTTTTATGACATAACAAAGAGGATAGATCGGGGCTGATTACTCATGTAAATCAGTTTACATATCAACAGTGGCAAGTTAAATTGTCAATGCGTTGGTTTCTGTTGTCACATATTCTCTGTGTTTTGTTTTATGACATAACAAAGATGATAGATCGGGACTGATTGCTCATGTTAATCAGTTTACATATCAACAGTGGCTAGTTAAATTGTCAATGTGTTGGTTTCTGTTGTCACATTTTCTATGTGTTTTGTTTTATTACATAACAAAGAGGATAGATCTGGGCCGATTCCATCTGTAAATCGGTTTATATATCACAGTGGCTATTTAAATTGTCAATGCGTTGGTTTCTGTTGTCACATCTTCTATGTGTTTTGTTTTATGACATAATAAAGAGGATAGATCGGGGCTGATTGCTGATGTAAATCAGTTTACATATCCACATTGGCTATTTAAATTGTCAATGTGTTGGTTTCTGTTGTCACATCTTCTATGTGTTTTGTTTTATGACATAACAAAGAGAACATATCGTGGGTGATTGCATATGTAAATCAATTTACATATCAACAGTGGCTAGTTAAGTTGTCAATGTTTTTGGCTTCTGTTGTCACATCTTCTATGTGTTTTGTTTTATGACATAACAAAGAGAACATATCGTGGCTGATTGCATATGTAAATCAGTTTACATATCAACAGTGGCTAGTTAAGTTGTCAATGTTTTTGGCTTCTGTTGTCACATTTTCTATGTGTTTTGTTTTATGACATAACAAAGAAGATAGATCGGGACTGATTGCTCATGTAAATCAGTTTACATATCAACAGTGGCTAGTTAAATTTTCAATATGTTGGTTTCTGTTGTCACATCTTCTATTTTTGTTTTTTTAATGACATAACAAAGATGATAGATCGGGACTGATTGCTCATGTAAATCAGTTTACATATCAACAGCGGCTAGTTAAATTTTCAATATGTTGGTTTCTGTTGTCACATCTTCTATGTGTTTTGTTTTATGACATAACAAAGATGATAGATCGGGGCTGATTGCATATTTAAATCAGTTTTCATATCAACAGTGGCTAGTTAAATTGTCAATGTGTTAGTTTCTGTTGTTACATTTTCTATGTGTTTTGTCTTATGACATAACAAAGAGGATAGATCGGGGCCGATTGCGTCTGTCAATCAGTTTACATATCAACAGCAGCTAGTTAAATTGTCAATATGTTGGTTTCTGTTGTCACATCTTCTATGTGTTTTGTTTTATGACATAACAAAGATGATAGATCGGGGCTTTTTGCATATGTAAATCAGTTTACATATCAACAGTGGCTAGTTAAATTGTCAATATATTGGTTTCTGTTGTCACATCTTCTATGTGTTTTGTTTTATGACATAACAAAGAGGATAGATCGGGGCTGATTGCATATGTAAATCAGTTTACATATCAACAGTGGCAAGTTAAATTGTCAATATGTTGGTTTCTGTTGTCAAATCTTCTATAGGTTTTGTTTTATGACATAACAAAGAGGATAGATCGGGACTGATTACTCATGTAAATCAGTTTACATATTAACAGAGGCTAGTTAAATTGTCAATGTGTTGGTTTCTGTTGTCACATCTTCTATGTGTTTTGTTTGATGACATAACAAAGAGGATAAATCGGGGCTGTTTACTCATGTAAATCAGTTTATCTATCAACAGTGGCTACTTAAAGTGTCAATGTGTTGGTTTCTGTTGTCACATTTTCTATGTATTTTGTTTTATGACATAACACAGAAGATAGATCGGGGCCGATTGCTCATGTAAATCAGTTGACACATCAACAGAGGCTAGTTAAATTGTCAATGCATTGGTTTCTGTTGTCACATTTTCTATGTGTTTTGTTTTATGACAGAACAAAGGTGATAGATCGGGACTGATTGCATCTGTAAATCAGTTTTCATATCAACAGTGGCTAGTTAAATTGTCAATGTGTTGGTTTCTGTTGTCACATCTTCTATGTGTTTTGTTTTATGACATAACACAGAAGATAGATCGGGGCCGATTGCTCATGTAAATCAGTTGACACATCAACAGTGGCTAGTTTAATTGTCAATGTGTTTGGTTTCTGTTGTTACATCTTTTATGTGTTTTGTTTTATGACATAACACAGAGGATAAATCAAGGTTGGTTGCATATGTTATGTAAACTAGTTAAATCTCCACAGTGGCTAGATAAGTTTCATTGTGTCATCTCTTCTGCATATAGTTATTGTACTTGATATAACAACTAAATTTTGTGATTGCGTCCGTGTTATTATTTAATTTAATTAATGCTGCATATTTTGTTTGGTGTATATTTTCACATTTTAATACTCTTGTAAATAATACAATAGACATATAGCTACGTTTTCTTATCGTCGTATAAATTTTCAGACTGTTGAGATATTTTATAGTAATTTTTATCAATAATTGAAAGAGTCTGTCTATGCAAACGTATTTTAGTTATAAGTGTATGATGTGTATAATGTAATAGTTTACTATGGTTAAAATATGCCTATGTATATACATAAACGTCTTTTAAGTTTGAAATGTTAAATTGAATGTTGGAGTCCTTTTATTGATTATAGATAAGTGCATAAAAAACAATCAAATTGTTATGAAACATTCCACTTTGAATCTTTTATCTGACTTTGTAAACTTATTTTTTTGAAAAGAAAGTAATGTTTTATTGAGGTATATAAACATAAGAAAAGAAAAAAAGGAAACAAGGAAAAAACACTCTGGGGAGGGATGGGGATTGATATAATTAATTATCTACAAAATATAAATGTATTTGTAATCAAATAAATGTGTCTAAATTAAATCTTAAAAGTAACATGTAAAATGATTCAACTTTGTATCAAATTATTATTGGCTTATAATCGTTCCATATAATATCAAAAGTGTGTATTTGACAATTTAATGTAACAAGATACCGTTCCGTATTATACAGATTTGTAACATGTTTTTTAAAGTTGTCAAGTGTAGGTTTAACTGTTTTAAGTTTCTGAGTGTATATACATTTCTTTGCAATTAATATTATTTTATTCAAAACTTTGTCAAAAATTTATTTCCGAACATAATGTCTGTATATGTCCATTTTAAATTAATGTATATACATTTTTCGCAAATATGGTTCATCAAACACGAGATAAATTGTTTAGGAATGTCAAATTGATTAAAATAAGTTTAATTTTTTCGTTTTCTCTGTTGCATAAACTGCAAATATAAGAATCCTTTATTTTCCTTTTTTTTAAGAAGAGAATTGGTTCCTACTTTTTGGTGGTTTATTTTGTACTGAAACCATTGTAAATTTGTGTCATTTGTTATGTTAAATGGAAGGCAGTAAAATTTGGTTTCAACTAAATTGGTTCTTATATCCAAATCATTTTCCCATTTAGCAGCGGATTGAAGGATTATATTTTCTTGTATACAAGACGGATAAATTGCCCTACATCCTTTTGTATCTATCATTATTATTAATATTGATCAAGGGCATGTCGGTGCCCCTCCATTACTAGCTAAATGAACGATTGAAAGTTTAGATAAGTACCTTTTAACAGATGCTAGCAATCCTTCATATTCTATGAAGTTTCTATGATTTTATGTTGTACCTATTAATAAAATCAATCATTGAGTAGAAATTACCATTTGTATTCATAATATCATTTATCAATAAAACACCCTTAGAGAACCAATGGTTATAAAATATACTTGTGCCTCCGACCTTAGAAGGGATTATTTATTCTGTTTATGTATCTACTAATAAAATCCGGGCCATATGCACCAACAATTGACATGAATGACATTGCATTAAATATAGTGACCGTCATAAAAAAGTACCCACTTAGTAATATTGGTGTACAATACTCTTAAGATCAAATAAATCAACTTTAAATTCATTAATTTAATTGATACATCATTTTAAAACAGATTTTAGTATCGAAAACGTGAATTGATTTAAGAGTCAAGTTCTCGCTGTAGTGTAACGAGTAGAAGAAGAAACACAAAAGTCACATATTGGGCGTTGTATACAGTACTGTAGGATGGCATCCCATTCGTCAGGGAGGAACTGGACCAGCTCCTGGCGGTTCTGGATCTGATGCCCTGCGTCCGAGCTGGTCCCACAGATGTTTTATCTGACTAAGGTCCGGTGAAAACGAAGGCCATTGTAGCACGTTTACGTTGTTGGCTACCATGAATTCTGAGGTAAGTCTAGCAGAGTGTGGCCTGGCGCTATCCTGTTGATACATATTGACGTCGGGATGAGTATCAAGAAACGGCAGCACTTCTGGTTGCAATATCTCATCTACGTAACGTCGGGCCGTTACACTTCCGTTGACGACGATGTGGTGTTCTATGGTTCCAGGAGATCCCTCCCATACCATAACACTGCCTCCTTCTCACCACGGGGCGTGGCGAACACAGCAGTCGGCGTAACGTTCACCACCACGTCGCCATACTCTAGCACGTTTGTCAGGCATATCTAAGCAGAAACGTAACTCATCAAGTGATTTTTCTGAACATTCAAGAATGAGTGTTGTATCATCGGCATATTGTGAAATTAAAAAGCTTGTGTTGTCAATCTGTATTCTTTTTATATTAGGTTTATTTCTGATTAGAACAGCGAGGATCTCTGCACATAAAATGAATATATATGGATATAATGGGTCTCCTTGTCTACAGCCTCTCTGTAAGTAGAACCACTCTGACAAGTGTCCATCGACTATAACACATGATTCTATATTTGTATATTTGTAAGGATGGGCCAAAGTTAAAAAATTTAAGAACAGCCAAAACAAAAGCCCAGGAGACCGAGTCGAATGCTTTCTCAAAGTCAGTTAGTAATAACATGCCTGGAACATGATTCTTTTCTAAATAAAACATTAGATCATACAATAATCGAGTATTTTGCCAATGTATCGGCCTGACAAATATCCTGTTTGATCCTCATTAATAATAAATGGTAAAATATCTTTCATTCTTTTGGCTATACATCTCATAGGTAATGGAACCCCCAAGTAATGTTTTCTTAATTTTATTCAATTTTGATATATTTAAATGTAAAAAAGTATCATTTAAATTTATGTTTTTAATTTCCCTAAGTGAATATAATTATGTAAAGAACCGTTGCGTTTCTTTAAGTATTTCATCTTGTGTTTTTAAAATTGGACCATTATATACCTGAAGTTGTAACATTGATTTTGATGAATAGTTCCTATTTTCTAAATTACAAAAATATTAAGAGTTCTTTTCTCCTTCTTGCACCTATTTTACCCGTGATCTTATTCTTATCCATTCTAATTTTTATCTCTTATATCAATTAATTCTTTTTTTTATTCTATTAAAGTATTGTTTTGTATGATTTCTTTTTCTAGATTTTCAATTTCATTATAAAATATTGCTTCACTTTGAACTTGTTGTCGCTTGATGTAAGAGGAATGAGAAAACAATTACTCCACGAATTTCAAATAAAAGCACTTCTAAAAATAGTTGATCACTTATTTTAAGTTGTTACTCCTCATTTTTAACTATATCTATATCATTATTAAAAGTTTCTTTTGCGTATTGTAATTTAACGCGGTTCATTGTATTCTTTATTTTATCAATGTAGTTTATATTTTTTAAACATGAATTGTTGAATTTCCAATATAATTTTCGTTTTTCAAATTTTCCAAATTCAAGTATTAAACGGTCAGAGAATAGTCAGTTTCATATCCTGGTTTTATATCTACAGTATCAATATCCATCATTAAACATGTTGAGATTAAAAAGTAGTCCAGTCTTGCTTTCTTTTGAGAGTTATTTTTAAACCATGTGAATTTGTTTTCATCTAAATGTTGATCGTGCCAACAATATGTCAAATTTCATTCAAACAATAAACTTTCAAGACCTTTTCGAGCATTTGGATTATTTATATTAATGTATTCAAAACAGTCTATATTAGGATCCAGAGCTATTTTGAAGTCTCCAGCATAATGGTTAAAGAATCAGTTGCTAGAATATTCTCTTTCAGGTTATCATAGAAAATAGGATCATCTCTATTTGGGCCATAGATGTTTATAATTTTCATTTTTTATTACATAAAGTTGTATCTAATATAATTTTATTTCCATTTTGGTCTGTTTCCACTGAATGTACTTTGAATTCAGAATGGTTGTTAAAAAGAATAGCTTCACCTCTAGATTGGCTAGAAAAATTGCTAAAAAAACAATCATTACTCCACTGAGTACGTATAAAAGGTATATCTGCATCAGTACATTGAGTGAGCTGAAGAAAATAAATTGAATATTGTTTACTTTTGAGAAAGTCAATTGTATCTTGTCGCTTTTTTATCTCAAAGACCCTGTACATTCATAGATATAATTGAAATATTACTCGTTATTTAAGATATGCACTAAAAATAATATATGCAGAGACTTGAGTTGTTCTTAACATCAAACGTATTATTCATTGTTGTGGCAGTGTTGTTATGTAAGGTACCGGTAAAAAGGCGAAGTCTGTGTGCATGCAAATTGCATTGATCCGCGTTAATGGAGGTATTGTATACATTTATCTCTAAAGTCATCCCCTCTCCAACAAAATAATACTATAAATTTAAAATAGCGCAAAATATCATCTACACAAAAATTTAAGACAACTGTTTTCAAGATAAATCCAATATTTTAACAGGTAGTACTGACATTATATACTTATATATATACACATTTACAATCATACAATCTTGTACACACACAACTCTACACTCATAAGTGCCTAGTTATCCCAGATTTTATAGTTTATATATCGTATCGTGTTGTGCTGTGTTGTGCTGTGCTGTGTTGTAATGCGTTGTGTTGTTTTTTGTTGCGTTGTGTTGATGCACCAACCTGTCACATCATACTGACGAGAACTAATTATATATGCTGAAATATACATATAAACACACTCTATGTCATACCACTAGCATACATTATAAATATGTCACATAAATTACTAACATTTTATACTGAGAAATGCTGAGAAAAACCATCGGCCACGAACGTACAGTTAGATTGTTAACAAAAGGTTTTTGCCTTTATTGGTTCTTTTTTATAGCAGCAAACAGAAACTTAAAAATTTATAAGAGCAAAACTATTTTCTTCGGTCAAACGTTACAATTTTTTATTTTTTTAAATGAGAAAGCGCTGTTGGTCAAATTGATTGGATAAATGTACAGATGTTTGATGTTTTATTGTATTGTTTGTTTTATTTCTACGGTATTAACTTTTCTGTTTCAAGTTATCATTCATTGAATGAGATTGATTCATTTTGCAGTCATGTTTCTGTCAAATGTTTTCGATACTTTTTATCAACAGTATATATACAGTCACTTTATTAATTGTATTCTTGTTTCAATTGATTTGATCATTTAAGTTAATCTAATAATGTCTCACAACCTTCATTCTCTAAATCGATTAACCTCGAATTCTTTTTTCTGCTTTGTGATTAATCTAATTTGCTGTTGCGTGGTTTTGTTTCTACGCATTTTACTCGAATTAATTGGAAAATTGTTTTGATAGACACTTTTTCGATTTTAATTGGAAATATAACACTTGAGATGCGTATTCTGCACTCAAACGTAAATTGTGACCTTAAGTTACAACTCGTATCGGAAATATTATCTCATTGCCTATTCATTTGATTAATGTGGTTGTCGTTTATATTGATAAATGAAAACTTATTCTAATCGGTTCCTTTTTACTCAACTGCTGACATTCACTGCTTTGAACTGCATATTGGAATAATATCTTTTAATGGTGCTTAATGATATTTATTTACACTTTACTGAAGCCTTTGATGTGTTTTTCTTAATTGGTTCAGTCTAGAAAATGCATTAATGTATTTAATACGTCTGCCCCTGCTAAGAACGCTAACAAATGATAACAATTATAGAATTGTATTAATGATAATAACAATAGTATGGCTTTGGGTGGTGTTTCGTTTGATGATGACGTATTGCTGGTGCTGATAATGATGATGATGATGATGATGATGATGATGATGGTGAATATGCTATTGGTGGAAAGGATTATTTTGATTGTTATGATATCATTTTTGCAATATAACTAATGAATGTTAGAAAAAAATAATGTTCAAGAATACATGTACTAATTTATGTTATAGAATATAACAATTCGCAATTGTGTAATTTTAACCATGTGAACGTTGAACGAAAACATTTGGTTAACCAAGGACTGCAAAATATACGGAGAGCTTGAAATGAAGAAAGCTTGTCTTGTGACAGAAGGTATGGTTAGTAATCGGATTTGTATTGAATCAGTATATTTTTACACTTTACAAATGAAGACAATGAAAAGGCAATACATTAATGAATGAAAATATATAACAGTTGGATATGATTATTGCATAAAAATGACATTATAATATATGAATAGATATATATACATACAAATGTAAAAGTATTTAATTGCTTTTAAAGAATTATAATTGCATATGAACGGCATTTTTCATATAAATAGATGACATTAAAATATTTCAATGTTAATCAGTTTTATTTATTTAAACTTTATTGTAGCTCCACTGCGAAAAGGGGAACTTCAAGCTTTAAAGAACGGCTCTTGAGTCCGATACCTCGGTAGAACCAGTATTGATTGTCGTTGGGATTGAATCCGACTCTTCGGGCACGTACCGCCAATACTTTATCCGCTACACTACCATCCCGCTTAAATCATTCAATTGATAACACGCAATATCGCCTTGGGTTTATTTTTGGTTCATTATAATCAATGCTTAATATAAAAAACGTCTTCTTAATTATCAAGTAATTTCAATTGTCATTATACACTCAGCGAAATTTGTGACGTAAATTAAGTCTTACTCCATGTCTTGATCCAAACAGATTAATTAATTGCATTGACATAACCCCCTTTTGGGATTTTATGCATGCTACTGATCGTCAGTTTTGTCATCGCGTGTTATATCGACTTTCACATCTTAGTTAAACTCTCATGATCTGCTAAATATCAAGCCGAACACAATCAACAGTTTGTATTTGGAGAAAAGCTATCATGCGTTAGTTAATAATTGGATGTTACTACAAAATATAGAAAGTGTGAACATTGGTTATCTATCACAATGTTATTTGTATAATATTGCCCGATATTAAGAGGCTGTTTACTGGGATAGGTGTGACTCTTGGTGATATTGGCACATGAAGGCGATATGAGGCCCGAGGGTTATTACCATCAATAGGTACATTTATCCCAGTTAACAACCTTTTTTAATTATTACATGTAAAACTAGAATAGCCTTTGTTTAGTTACAGAAAAAGTAAATAGTTTTAAATATATCACATAAGTTCAAATATGTGATATATTAACTTCTCTGGGAAAGATTTTGGAATGAAAATAGTTTTAAATGCCTATATATTTATATGGTGTATTTTATTTATTTAGATATCGTATTTATTTAGATATGTTTAAATTATTGCTTTTTATATTTATTTATTTTTTACATTTATATTATGTATCTATATATTTTATTATCGCATTTTTTAAATATCCACACTAGATTCCTCTCTAACGGATAGCGTACTGTCATTTAAACAGGAGTCACTTTTATTTATATGAGTCATGAAAACGGAAAATCGATAAGAAGTTTTTCTTAAGTCTCAAACTCATGTATTTACACCATGGAGTATATTTCAATACAATATGTTCGTATTTGTATTAAGAACATAGGTCCAATTATTGTTTACATTCATGGGTCAAAATAATGGCAACATATGTCGTCTTGCTAAAATCTTAAATCTCTTAAAAATTGATAAATGTGTATATGAGCTCACCGAGGGAATGCAAATCGTGTACTTTCTTAAAGTCGAATTTAGTTTTGTTTT
Organism: Panopea generosa; assembly: GCA_029582155.1. NCBI lineage: Eukaryota > Metazoa > Mollusca > Bivalvia > Adapedonta > Hiatellidae > Panopea > Panopea generosa. The sequence goes on from CM055898.1 coordinate 12,055,533, forward strand.
TAGCATTTTTATTATGTCTTCTAAAATTGAAAACAACAACAAGCTTTCTTTTCAGTAATACATGGTCTTGAACCCTGAGTTCGTTTTTCAGAAAGCGACGTAACTGTCGTTTTAACTGTCGATGCTATATTGTAGTGTTTGGTCGCTCGCAAATAAATACCAATTGACTGGTTTGCGATCGTTTCTTTAGTGATAATTCGGCTAAATATGGCTGTCCCTTTTCAAATTGAAAACTAGTAATATTGTAAGAATAAGAATGAGGTTTGAAATACAATTATGGTAGTATAACAGTTACACAGAGCAGAACATTTAGTTTTTGGAAATATATTTTTATCATAAAATCTAAGAATATGTTTACAGAATTGACGAGCCTGCCTATCCTTTCGCAGCGTTCCGGAAGTATCTTAGCAAATTATCCCCAGATAATGAGAATTCATGACAGAGACAACTGGACAAATTTAATGAAACCAACTCTTTATGGTACTGCAAGTCTGCTGCCGGAAAGAACAATTCAGAAACGTGATGACTGAAATATCAAGGGTATACAAATTGTCCAAGAGATGGACGAATCACTGCATTTCAACAAACAACATTGATTTCGATAGTATAGTTTCTCAATCAATGGAAACAATGCAGATAAGTCACTAACATCACAAACTGTATCTCATAAACCCAAACATGAATAGCTGCACGGTATGTGTTCGTTTTAGTAAGAAATGAACACTATGATAAGAACAATGATAAGAACAAATTGAACGTGATCTTACAAAATGCTGTATTAATTATTAAAAATTTATTGAGAAGTTAAATTTCATTACCTATTCATGGAACCTGTGAACTTTACTTTAAGAAGTCTCAGAGATATATATTTATATGTATATATACAGTGATATACGTGAAATTCTGATGTTGATATGACATAACTATGTCATTTTTTAATTTTCGAAATTTTTTGTGAGCGAAATTGTGTTGAATTTTCTATATGCTATTGGAAAAGATATAATTTTTGGTGTAATGAAATAAATATAGCACTCCTGTGATGGCGCTATTAAAACTTGCGAACCTCAGAAAAATAATGTTGACTTAGGTCGATGGTGCTCTAACACGAATTTGACATTTATTTATTATATTTACCATGATATACTGTTATCAGGTATCTATTATACTTTATCACCTGATATAATGTATAAGTTCATCTAATTTTTTTTTATATAAAATTATCCACTTTGATTTATTATATACCTATTTTATTGTATAATATAAAACTGCTATATCGATTAATTTAACCTGACATATTGTATATACGTTTTGCAATTCATTGCCTGATAAATTGTATCATATAACCTGATATATTGTATTTTAATACCTGTTATGTTGTTATCGTATTACCTGATCTAGTATATCATATAACCTGATATATTGTCATATATTACCTGATATATCATATCATATTACCTGATTTATTGTATTATAATACCTGTTACATTTTTATCATATTACCTGATATAGTATATCATATTACCTGATAAATTGTTATATATTACCTGATATAAAATCTAAATACCTGATATATTGTATCATAATACCTGTTGCATTGTTATCATATAACCTGATATAGAGTATCATATTACCTGATATAATGTTATATATTACCTGATATATTATATTACCTGATATATATTGTATAATAATACCTCATACATTGTTATCATATTACCTGATATAGTATATCATATTACCTTATATATAACATAATATTTCCTGATATATTATAAAATATTATCTGATATGTTGTATAATACTACCTGATTTATTTTATTATATTTCCTGATATATTGTGTCATATTTCCTGAAATATTGTATTATATTATCTGATATATTGTATTACTTTATATATTGTATTATAATGTCTGATATATTTTATCACATTACCTGATATATTGTATCACTTAACCTGCTATACTGTTTATAGTACCTGCTATATTGTATTATAGCACATGATAAATCATTATATTACCTTATTATATGTATTACCTGATATATATTGTTTTATATTTTCTGACAAACTGTATGCTATTACATGTTATATTTAAGTACCTGATATATTGTATTGTGTTACCTGATAAACTATATCATATTACCTGATATATTGTATGATATTGTCTGATAAATTGTAACATATCGTCTGCATATTGTATTTTAACTGATATATTGTATTATACTAACTGCCATATTTTGTATAATATTACCTGCTATATTGAATTTTATCACTTGATATATTTCATTATAGTGCCTTTTACGAGCATATTGTATTATATTACTTGTTATATTGTATTATATTACCTGTTTCATTGTATTATATTGCCTGTTTTATTGTATGTTATTATCTGATCTATTGTATTTTATCACTTTGTGTCTTTTGTATTATATTACATGGCATATATTATTATATCACTTACTTTATTGTATTGATGTATTATATTATATTACCTGATACACTGTATTATATTATCTGATACATATATATTGTATTGTCTGTTATATTGTTTTATATTACCATAATATATGGTATTATATTACTCGCTACATTGTAATTTATTTGCTGATATATTGTATTATGTTGCCATAATTTTTATTTGTGTTTTTGAACCGTGGTCTGCATTTCATAAACAAAACGTTATGACTGTTACCTGGGACGTTTGATTGCAATTATATGTTTTGATGTCTCATATTACACAACACTCAGTACTGGTTATACCCGGAAGGCGGACACGGGAGCAGTACAAATATGTTAAGAGCTTTCTTCGCAGTCGAGCTAGAAGTTCAGAATAAACTAATGTTCTTGGTAGTCATGCTACGTGTGTAGCGTCATGACAAACATCACTTGACTTTTGTATATCATAAATGTCAGTATAACACGATTAAGTGTGAGACCATAGCGTGTGTCTGTCACATGATACCTTTGATGATAGTAAAGAAATCGAATGTTTTATCTACAAACAAAACCTCAGAACGGCAAAAACAAATGTTGACACTATCGCTTTCAACGAAACTTTATATCCTCATTTCTAGGGTTTTCGATTGTTGTTTGACAGACAGGTGATGTCTCGAACATTCTACGAAATACATTGAAGGGTTTCCAATCTTTATACTCTTAGAACTTCTCTGATTAGCACTTCATTTACAAGACAGCTGTCACAAACTTTAGTGTTTAATGTGATTGTAATGTGTGAATTCATTGCTTTGAATTTTATCTAAACACAATGATTTAAAACAACTAATAACTATATCAGGAGAAGAATATCATAAGCACTCAGTATGCCTCCGTTGTATATTTTATTTCATACACTTGTTTTATTCTATACAATGTATTAAATGTAAGAAACACTATATGTCTTAACCAATTATAATACATTATTGACAAACGTTCAGTAAACGTATGCCTTTAATCAATTACAGTAGTGCACAGCATATGGCTGAGACATGGTCATGGAATATTACAATTTATATGTACAATTTAAGTAACATATATAATATATGACATATATTATCCAAGACAATCACAAATGTTCCACACATGTGCAGGAAAAAACATTATACAAGACAATCACAAATGTTCCACAAATGTGCAGGAAAAAACATTATACAAGACAATCACAAATGTTCCACACATGTGCGGTATGTAACATTATGCAAGGCAATCACAAATGTTCCACACATGTACGGTATATAACATTATCCAAGACAATAACAAATGTTCCACACATGTGCAGGAAATAACATTATACAAGACAATCACAAATGTTCCACACATGTACGGTATATAACATTTTCCAAGACAATCACAAATGTTCCACACATGTGCAGGAAATAACATTATACAAGACAATCACAAATGTTCCACACATGTGCAGGAAATAACATTATACAAGACAATCACAAATGTTTCACACATGTGCGGTATATAACATTATACAAGACAATCACAATGTTCCACACATGTACGGTATATAACATTATCCAAGACAATCACAAATGTTCCATACATGTGCGGTATATAACATTATACAAGACAATCACAAATGTTCCACACATGTGCGGTATAAAACATTATCCAAAACAATAACAAATGTTCCACACATATGCAGGAAATAACATTATACAAGACAATCACAAATGTTCCACACATGTACGGTTTATAACATTGTCCAAGACAATCACAAATGTTCCACACATGTGCAGGAAATAACATTATACAAGACAATCACAAATGTTCCACACATGTGCGGTATATAACATTATCCAAGACAATCACAAATGTTCCACACATGTGCGGTATATAACATTATACAAGACAATCACAAATGTTCCACACATGTGCGGTATGTAACATTATCCAAGACAATCACAAATGTTCCACACATGTGCGGTATATAACATTATCCAAGACAATCACAAATATTCCACACATGTGCGGTATATAACCATTCATCAGTGTTATGCCCCTTTTCAAAAAAGAAATGAAATTAAGGGGCTATATACTAAGTGGAGTCGTTCAATTTCATAAAGATATAGCATTACAGAAATAGTGTTGTCAGAAAATATGTGGCATTTTTGTCAATGTCGCACTCTTTTAAACCTTATATATATATATAACCGGCAAATAAATACTGGAACAGATAAATAAACACATATGTAACTGTTGTTCAAACATTAAATTTTCCGATAGATGGATTACGTTAATCTACATTCTGGTGCAATAAACAACCTTCAATGAGTTTCTGTTTTTATTATTAACGCCATATCGATTCATACTAAAGCCCCAGTCTCACTGTTACGATTTTGTTCCCGACTAGCCACAATTAGTTCCGACCTATCCAACCATGACTGTTCCTATTTTGCAAAATTTTGATAAGGTCGGCATGATTCGGCATCACTCCCGACCTTGCCCAGAATGTCCTACGAATGCCCAAGACTACTGACGACTATTGTAAGAATGCACTACGTTTTCCAAGCCAATGCTCCACGAATAGCTACGTCCTACCACAACCCCACTATGCTGCCAGTACGAATGCAGAACGACCTATCAAGAACTACCACGATCTAGTCCGACTGGTCACGAATCACCATGACTGTACTGTTACAGCAACATTAAGTAAAAAAACGAGTTTAAATAGAAATTGTCATATGTTGTATTTCTCCAAATTTACTTGATAACAGTATTTGGTCAGTGCTAATATCACTTCTGATTATGCAAATAAAGAGATCTGTAATCCGTGCAAGTCATGATATCGTCCATGATTTTATATATAAACGCTTGATATATCGCGCTTGCCAATAGACGGCATGAACATCACATAAGCGTTTCACTCTTTATTTCTCAGGTAACATGATTGTTATTATCTATCATTGTAATAATGTATTTAATAATAAGATGTTTGTTAAACCAAACTTAACAAAATGATATTTATATTAAAACAGTTTAATTAAAGAAATTTCGTTTATTATAAATTCTGATTTTATTTAAATCAGATATACTTGTTAGTTTATATTTCTTTCATGTATATATTCATGATCATTAGAATAGACGGTATGAACATCATAGAAGCGTTTCACTATTTATTTCTCAGGGCCTCACAAAGCGAATAGAATGTAAAGACGAAATCCCAAGGAAACAGGTCGGTGTGCTCCACAGTAACCGCACCGATATGTCAATAAAGAACTTTACAATTAATAAGACGATCATCATATAACTATAGTGTTACATATATAAAGATATTGTAATAGTACTATGATTGTACAACGACTTCTCTGGGTCCACTCCGACGTCTAAAGACTCCCGATCAGCTACGAATTCATTGTGTTTTCGGACAGGTCATTCTGTGCAATATCTGCTTCCAGTGCTAAGAGATCACGTAGAAGCAACACTGTTCCAGGATCAGCCATGGTAGAGATTGTTGGTATGTGTTCTTGATAGATGTTCACTGATTTTAAGTCACAGAATGTATGATTTTTTGGATGCCGACGGCCTGTTTTTAAGTGTTTGGTCTCTTATCGTAGTTAAACCGTAGAGACATCGTCATGAGTCGTAGTAGTTCTTATCGCAGTCTTAGCGCTTAGCGTTAGTAGCGTAATCAGCACCAATCGATATGGCAGATCGTAGTTCATTCCTAGTACAATCGTGGTATAGTCGCAGGGCTCTTGTACTAGTTCTTGCTGGGTCTTGCACAATCGTACTAGGGAAGTGCCGTGAATAGCCAAGATTATCATAAATACCTCTACGATGGCCTCAATAATGCTATACGAATGTCGTACGACTTGAAAAAAAAGACGATCATTCTCGACTGTTTTGAATATGTTCAGTCCCCATGACCCACGAAACCTCAAAAATACTGGCGACACCATTACGATAGCTACGAATGCTGCCGATTTTTCAAATCATGGCTAGTCGGGAGCAAATTCGTGACAGTGAGACAGGGGCATTTAGTATTGTAACTAAACATACAACGAGGAATATCATGCACATGCAAACCAAGGAAAGAGTGGCCCTGTCTACCGGCCCCGTTACAAATGAGTGATCCCCACCTGAGTAGTCGAATCAACAGTACACAAGTTCTAATTAACAACTAACAAAGAGTTTTATAAGAAAATGATTTATAGTAGTTGTGATTTCTTACTGCAGATGAGTAGAGCAAAGGTTGACATAGCATATATTGCAATAAGACATCACTTGTGTTAAAAAGTGACCAATTTTTTAAAAATCTTAGGATGTCCCTGCATCCTCTTTAAAAAAACAAACGTGGTCACAATCACTGTTAGAATTGATATACAACATTTGATAACAGAATATACTTTCTATGAGTTTTAAGACTTTTAAGAATATTTTTATAGCATCTGTTATTACATATCCAAATGGGCTTGCAATGATTAATTTAATTATTGGTTATGTGTATGTGTAGTCCATGTATACAGTTAACTGAGAAATTATATAGCACAATTCATTATTTTGCAATACACATTGTTTATGCCTATAGTACGTATATTTTATTTTATTTAATTCAAATAAAGACTTGGTATTTTTCTAAAACGTGTATTAAATTTAGTGTTTAACACTCACTCTTTCAAATTGAACACGAAACTACTCGTATTTTTCAAAATGGTTTGTAACCTTGGAGATGATGGTGTCTTAATAATATTGTTCGCTCTTTTACCCTAAAATACATATTTCACAGAAAATGACTTTCTTTATTGCCATGCTATCGACACAGACCATTTTGGGAATAGCAATACATTATTCATGCGAGCATTTAAATGATAACTCGTTAATTAGTTCATTTCATTATTGGTGATCTTTGTGTGATATGACATGACATAGAAATTTAGAGTCACGTTGAAAGAAATTATTAGTCTATTTTTAGATCCTCGAATACGTCTGCGGATATCAAGGTTTTTAATCATTCCGATAACAACTCTGAGAGAAATTTGAATATACGTTTGATATAATATTATAGTGATAATCGATGATTTGTTTGCTGCATGAAAGGCATTATGTAGAGATTTTTAGCCAGTAACTGAATATAGTAGTATAAAGAAATAAACAATTTCGTGAATTTTCATCGCCTTCGGTGGGTTTATAACAGCTGATATATATCTAACACGTTGTTAAATAAATCATATATTTACTGATCAGTAATTATAACTAATGCAAATTAACTGCTTCTCTGATGGTAACCATTTTTAAATTAATTTCAGATGATATTCGTGCAAGCGCATGTCAGTACAGAAAATTCATCGGAAATGTTCGAACTTTGACGAATATAGTCAAGATTAGATACATTGTAGACTAAGCCTGTGAAGCTGGTCATAGGTCAGATCCAATTAAATTTGTTGGCGATGATAAAGAGTTTAAATATATATTTTTGAAGATAAAAAACGGTACTTTGCATAATTAACCACATTTTATGCTTATACTAGTTTTGTATTGAATTAAAATGTAGAAACTACTGTGGATATGCCGATTTAACAGTAAAGAGCGCTTAATCGTCTCCGGTATCCGAAACTTTCACATCCCTCATACAAACCAATTGTTAGTTTAGAAACTATCACTTACAAAAATTATCTCCTTGCCAAGTGGTCGATACGGAAAGCGTCAGAATTAATTTATCAAATATTAAATGCTAGCAATGGTATGTTTGTTTTGCCAATTAAGGCAACCCTCTTCCTTCATAAATCCATCACACCGTCGTAGATCTAAGGTCTAAAGTACACAGACATCAGAACTATTTACACGAGTTTTATTTGTAATATTAGGTTAGATGTGAGTAAAGTAATATATTTGTTATGCTGAGTGTCATACAGTTGCATTGCTATACAGGGACTTGGGGGATTATTGAAGTGTTGTTAGAAAGATGTCATTTTAATACATTTTTCTTTGCTGCAGATTGGAGACAATGTTTTACCGGTAGAGGGCAAGCTGGAAGCATCAAATTTTAATTCAACAGTCTCTGTTTTAAGCCTTAAAGAAATTTTATGGCATATAATGCATGTTTTTTGGGCGGTTATCTAACCTTTCATTATCTTTTGAAGATAGTTTTCTTAAAATACTTGTATTGTTTTTATAACTTAAAAATAAGTAATCAAATATCTTATAGGAAATTAGCAATTCGAAAGATATATGACCATTACAGCACTAATACAGCCAATGTATAGGATAATCAAAAACTGATAATAAGGCAAGTCTAGAATCTTAGAACTTGTAAATTCAATTATTGGATTTGAGAGAAGACCCAGTTGGATTCTTGAAGTCAAACTGCACTACTTCCTCGTTCTTAACTGAATATTTTAGTTGACTTTTGGTATCGAAATTTGACCCAATGTCCACTCGGACGTAAGGGTAAGATGTAACGACAGATATATATCCAACGTTATTGACACATATAGCTAATTGCAAATGGTGGTGAACATTGTAACAAGTTATCCTACTGGTTTCAACAATCAAGCAGACAGTTTTAATCGATTAAAAAATCAAATTTTCCTTGTAAAATAAATTTTATACTAAAAGCCATCATATATTTCCAACATGATGAATAACTTTAATTTTGTCTCCAAATTGTTTTTGCATCGAAACACTTGCATCAATTCTCTGAAGTGATATAATGTGACAAACGTATTTATGCGGGCTTTACGCTATATATAGTGCAATAAATTGAAGAAAAATCTCTACGTAGGTTGCGTACAGCAAATACAGTTAGACTGCATGATATCTTCTAACATTTGCTACTGTAAGCGAACAATCCTGGGAGTTGTTTAGATGTTTTAAATTTCGTGACAAAACCTTTTATCAATCGTGTACGCATAAGTTCTGACATTTAGGTTTGAATTTTGGTTAAATATCTGGTTGTTATTTTTGAAAGTTCATCGAGTCGAGTAGGGATCGAATCCGCAACATCTGGCGTCACTGGTCAACGCTTGAGTCACTGCATTACTAATTGTCAATTGTATATCCGCGATTAGTACGAGCAGTGATGGCTTTGTTACGTTCTTTCTGGAAGTAATATTATATTTTATATAAAACGTGGACATGTGCAAGCAGTGGTATTGAACTTTCGGGATATGTATCTCATGTTTTAATAGAAAATTCAAAAAAGCGTAATGCCAAAAGATGTAGCGTTGGTATTGCGCTTTATTATAAAGAAACATTGAAACGTATTGTAAGTGTAAAAGAATCATTACGACACAATAAATTGGTGGGCACTCGATCGTATTATTCTTTTTCATTTTGATAATGATGTTTATATAAATTATGCAGTTTTTACTTATGGGTGAGAATTCAACAGTTTACAATATTATTATTGTTGATCTGTTTGAATTGCTTGAAATTATTAAGAAAAAAATAATTATGCATAACCGAGTAAGTTATTACACTGACTTAATCAATAAAGAGCAAGCGTGTATATGCTCTTCTTGTTTACGCTGCTCTATCATGACGTCGCAATAATTGAATCAAACTGTCTGCTATGCATTTTAATATAACTTGCAAATTCTCCTTCACAATGATAACAAAATGTGACAAGTCTCTGTGACTGACATTATTTCAAATGAATGTAACTTCGATATATTGTGATAGAAAGCATGAAGTTTCCCACGATAGCGCGATCGTCCAAACATCTGACTGCTCCTCGTACATACAGAAAAAGGTGACAACTAGAAACACCGCCTGGAACACCCAGTAACAATTTCGTCAAGGTTGAGTACATTGCACATTGATGACTATTCTGTTCCTGACGATCACATGAACAGAATCTCTTGATAAAAAATGCAATAATTACGGGGTTAAACTTCTTGATTTTTAAGTTGACACGCATAGCTAACGATAGGGTCAGAAACGATTGCCGCAGCGGTGTTTGCACTTGGTATCTCACAAAGGGGGTTCTGTTATTGAGTATTTACTAACTAAAGTATGTATTACTCACTTCGAAATTTAACCTATGTACAAATTGAGTGACCACTCACTAATCAGCTTTTCGTTTACTGTAATAAAAGGTATAATGTACTTGAAGACGGAGACGAAGTCAAATTTAAGTGAAACGGTATTCATGAAAATAATTTTAGAGTAGCAAAGTTACTTGTTTTAACCAGTTAACACGCGATATTGAAGTTCCACAACAAGATTAAATAAATGAGCTACTAAATGAGTAGCAATATTGTCCGCTATGTGGCTGACCTACGATTTTCAGAATGTCACATGCATAGGAGCAATATGAGTGATGACTAAAAGAAATAACAGAATAGCAAGAAAAGACGTTTTGAATTAAGGAAAAGAAAGAAATAGAAATTCTTAGACATTGTAAACCGAAGCAATTTTGGAAGTATTTTAAAATCACACTTAAAGCAACAACAATATTGAAATTTCATTAGAATACTTTTTTAATTATTTTTCCGATTTCAATAAATATATTGCTGAAGAACTTGAGGTGTAACGATTTTAACGAAACCTTCAACAAGGAGCTTGATACGTTTTTGAAATTATATTTTCCACGAAAAATTTAAAATCTGGCAAATCCATTGGTATTGGTTGCTTATTAGATGAATATTTTATTGAAAGTATTGATATCATACCACCATATTTTTATGATATTTTAAATGCTTTTTTTAAATTCAGATGTGTTTTTTTTTTCAGAGCAGTATGATGAGGGAATTATCATTTCATTACGACAACAGTGTAAATAATTATCGAGTCAGTAAGTTGTCCTTCTAGATTGTTTACTGCAATTTTGACCTAACGAATTGAACATCTTAATTGTATCGGTATTGTTCTTCTGAAATATGAGGTTCAACTTATTCAAACGAAATTGAACGTCTTCATTTAAAGTTATTCAAAGATTATGAGTTCACTTACTTACTTACTTACTTACTTACTTACTTACTTACTTACTTACTGACTTACTGAATTACTTACTTACTTACTTACTTACTTACTTACTTACTTACTTACTTACTTACTTACTTACTTACTTACTTACTTACTTACATATAATGCTTCTATAGATTAAACTGGTATTTCCGTGCATATTAAAACGCGTGTTATTAATTGTTTTATTCAAGAATTTTATGACACATAGTCGTAATATAAAAGAATAAAAATATTTTACAAACGTAGTTATATTGAACAATGATTTATTTGTCTGCATAACGATTTAAAATTGCTTATTTTTAGAGTTATACTTACTGCTTATAGTCTCAGAATTCAAACTGTCGTTATACAATACCCATTTCCAAGAAACGTGAGATATATATATATAAAGGGAAATAATTGAATTCACAACAACGGAATTTACGATTTTTAGATGCTCATCCACAATGCATGATATATATATATATATATATATATAAGCTTAAAGATAAGAATTTATTATTTATTTGTTATTAAATTCTACGCCGTACTAAAATTGTCGGATATTTTCCTGTAAATTACTGCAGCCTGTCTGTCACAAAATAACCTACAACAGGAACAATCGTGTGTATAATGGTGTAGACGATTATACTTGGGTTAGACTCAAGTGATGCATTGTCACCTTTGGGCAGGTGTTTTTTTTTTTACGTTGTTTTAATTTTGCGTCTATAACATAAGCCGTGTCTGGCTAGCCTAGTCACTAACGCGTCTGACTGTCAATTCATAACACACAATAAAATGACGATACATATGTTTTAATAAATGTACGATAAATTTATATACAGGTGCACATATGGAAATCTCTTATATTCATTTGGTCTGTTAGAATAATATAGGTAGAATCTCCCTTTATGTTAATTAGAAACGCACGCACTGACTTTTGATTAATTACTCAGTAGTTGAAAGCGTCAAATTCTGAATATTTTCCATTCTAATTACAGTAAAAGGGATAAATCATACCATCGTCATGAACACATGAATCATTATTGGTAAATACTAAAACAAAATATAACTTGACAACAGTATGGAGGTAGGAAATATATTTTCTCATTCCCTTATTTCTGACAAAGTCGTAAATAAACATTCGATAATATTAATTACTTAGGTAATATATATTGTCTCAGTTGCAAACATAATATGTATTATAAATAGAAAAAAAATATGTGTAAACCATGACAGGAAACTTAAAGGACGGAGCCTGACATTTTATGGATCCTGGTGTAATATATGTTGCCAAGCACCATTACGTATCAATCGACATTCCTGACTGGAAATTTGAAACGTAAAAAAGGAAGTGTACGAGAGGTTTATGAATGTTTATGCAAAACAAGTGAAGGCAGTTACATGATATAGCAACGAAAGTGCCGTTGATCTCAGAGGGTGTGTGTATGTGTGTGTGTATGATTGCTCGAGAAGAACTAGAATTTGATGTGGGATGAGAGTAGATAATGATAAACTATTGGCCTTTATATGTGACGATTTGTAACCGGACATATTGCTGCAGATATTTAAAATGCTGTGAGTAATTATCGTCAGTTTTGTTTTACTTTTCTGATTTATTGGAACAAGGATGTGTATTCAGTGTATGCTCGAGAATATAATGCTATTTATGCTGCTGCTAACGAGATGGGCTGGACAGATGTTTTGTATTGTTATATATTGTGTCACCCGCAATAATATCGAGTCATTTCCGTATATTGACTCCTTTTGCCCTTCCAGTGAATCATTTTATGATTTGTTAGATCTTCGAAAGATGTACTAGCTACAATAACACGTCAATTTTCCTTTGTATTTAAATATACAAGATACAAGAACCTTTGTATATATAACTGCAACAACCACTAGTAGCTATATATTCATATATCAATAATAAAATGCACATGCATGTATCGATTACAGATAAATGAACATGTTAATAAGTGAAAGATAAACCAGCAATCTTTCTTAGTATCGTGGTCAGTGTTGTCAATGTTGTGTAGCGTTTCGCATGCCGAACGCGGGCCCTTGTATTCTTCTTTCATCCGCAAATTATCGTAAAATCAGTTTTAAATGAGTGTTTCTATGAATTAAGGGAAGCAGTGTACTCACAGAACGAATTTCTTAAAAGATGGTCACAATCGTAGTGTAATAATGCAAGACATGAATAAAATTCAAAACACCAATGCAAGTCAATGTGTAATTTCAAACAACACAGTGTCCAAATGCATCAGTGCTTAAAGCCACGTGATTTCCAGTGCAGTTTTACAATAACGGAAAAGTTCTCTTTAATACTACAAAATGTTTCAAAATTATTACATATACTTATGTCAAGGAGACATTTCATCTTAACCTCAATGTGTCGATATAATATGGTTGACGTTTAATATCTTTATGCACAGCGGATCTCAGGTAAAGCATGTGTTATCAAACAATGTATAGTAGCGTGAAATGAAACAGCGTGTTTAAATTTTAGAACACTTTTTCATGATATACCATGACATAATAATAGAACTTAACGTATTTAAAGTAATCTAATCGAGATATGGTGTGATGTAATTGTGATAAGGAAATTTGATATTCTTTGAGCTAATTTGCATTTGACATGTCACTTTTCCTTTTTAATTGCTCAATTGAAATGCAGTTAACAAAAAGTTATATGCTTTTGTCATAAAAACAGTTATTTTCAATATTTTCGTTAGTATAACATTTGACGCAGAAAACAGATTTAACAAATGCTATGAAAGTGGAATAATGCAAACATTATAGTTACCGTGATTACTAGTGTGTTTTACCTTTGCATGATTGACATCTACATGCATGAAAGTATACGGAGATGTATATATAAAACTTACCCTTGTATGAGTGACATCTACATGCATGAAATTACATGGAAATGTATATATAAAACTTACCCTTGTATGATTGACATCTACATTCAGAAATTATATGGAGATGTATATATGAAACACACCCTTGTATGATTGACATCTACATGCATGAGATTATATGGAGGTTCATAAATGAAACTTACCCTTGTATGATTGACATTTACATGCATGAACTTATATGGATATGTCTATATGAAGCACACCCTTGTGTGATTGGCATCTACATGCATGAAATGATGTGGAAATGAATATATGAAACTTCTCAGACATTATTAAGACAACACATGATTATAGATGCAACCCTATTGAATAACTGTTTAAATATTCATAAGTTTTCAATTGTATGTGTTTGACTTTAAATGTTTAAATATGTACCACATAATTTGTTGTTGCTTGTTATACAAAATATCAGCATACGAGCAAAAATGGTTATTTTCAAGCATTAAATTAATGCATTCTTTTTTGATATAACGAATATTTCCGTGAACATTATTCACATATATTTAATGTATATAATGTCACCTGTAAAGTCTTTGTCGAAAATGCAATATAATGACAGAAAGCTAGGATGGATTTTTCATCTTTAACTTGCTGATTTTTTGTGCATGCAAACACTATGTTTTATCAATGAGATGAAAAACTTCGTCTATCTGGTCATGATGGTTGATAGTGGTGTAGTAATAAGGTACACATTATTAAACATGGAATAACTTGTGTAGTATAAGGTACATATTATTAAACATGGAATAACTTGTGTAGTATAAGGTACACATTATTAAACATGGAATAACTTGTGTAGTATAAGGTACACATTATTAAACATGGAATAACTTGTGTAGTATAAGGTACACATTATTAAACATGGAATAACTTGTGTAGTATAAGGTACATATTATTAAACATGGAATAACTTGTGTAGTATAAGGTACATATTATTAAACATGGAATAACTTGTGTAGTATAAGGTACACATTATTTAACGAGGAATAACTTGTGTAGTATAAGGTACACATTATTTAACAAGGAATAACTTGTGTAGTATAAGGTACACATATTAAACAAGGAATTACTTGTGTAGTATAAGGTACACATTATAAAACAAGGAATAACTTGTGTAGTATAAGGTTAACATTATTAAAAAAGGAATAACTTGTGTAGTATAAGGTACACATTATTAAACAAGGAATTACTTGTGTAGTATAAGGTTCACATTATTAAACGAGGAATAACTTGTATAGTATAAGGTACACATTATTTAACGAGGAATAACTTTTGTAGTATAAGGTACACATTATTAAACGAGGAATAACTTGTGTAGTATAAGGTACACATTATTAAACAAGGAATAACTTGTGTAGTATAAGGTTCACATTATTAAAAAAGGAATAACTTGTGTAGTATAAGGTACACATTATTAAACAAGGAATTACGTGTGTAGTATAAGGTTCACATTATTAAACGAGGAATAACTTGTGTAGTATAAGGTACACATTATTAAACGAGGAATAACTTTTGTAGTATAAGGTACACATTATTAAACGAGGAATAACTTGTGTAGTATAAGGTACACATTATTAAACAAGGAATTACTCGTGTAGTATAAGGTACACATTATTAAACAAGGAATTACTCGTGTAGTATAAGGTTCACATTATTAAATATGGAATAACTTGTGTAGTATAAGGTACATATTATTGAATAAGGAACTGCTTCACACTAGTTCGCTAAACAATATTGGCCACCATAAGCAATTAAAGTGAAATAATGTGATAATTTTTGTGTAATTTTATAATTGTGTGATTAATTTCCCTTTTTGTTTGGCGATCATTTAATACTTTTGATTTAAGAATGCATTTCGTGATAGTCGGTGTGTTAAATCACTGATGGAAATTGCAACTACTGTGATATTAGTTAACAAACGTTAAATATTCTCATGAAGCTCTGTGTGTTTTCTCTTCCTTTCAAACTAATACTTTACTATTCTTGGTGCATTATCATAAAACAGTTAATGACGTATAATATATAATAAACATTTCACAGAAAATAAAATTGCAAGCAAAACACCATAGCCTCACAAACAGAACAAATGCAAACAATCAAATGTGTATTTGAACAAAGTTATAATATGACTACAAACCACACCGCAATAAAACAAAACTCGTTTATGGAATATAAAGTGTCACACGGCTCTGGACATACGTATATCGGTTAAACATCAAATATACAAAAATATGCAAGCGTAAGAACAACGTTTAGTGTGTTGGCATAAAACAGAGATATAGAGTGAGCCTTCCATTTAATAGCGTGTTGTTTTTATACGACCTTCTGTGCTGATCTCGGCATTTCCAACGGCTTTATCAGTATCAAATATATCACAATAATTGTTTTTTATCTATTTTTTCTGTCTGGGGTTTTCCACTTTATACATATTAATGTGACTGATATATAACACATATTAAAGGCGACTGTTTTTTGTTGTTTATAATGTGATATCTATCTCTTAATGAATTGTTGTTGCCTATGGCAACTGCAATATTAGAATATACTCACCCTTTATTTGAATAAAGTAAACCATCGTCAATTTACAACACGGAAATGTAACATTAGTATTTACGCGTATTGTACAAACTTGGATATATCTAAACAATTATACACATTCAACCAATGTCTACTTTAGCTGAACCAAGTATTTTATATGGATTCAAGATTCAATATTCAACGCGGGATTAATTTTGTCTATTAGTTTATATAATCAAAGTCCATGAAACCTAACTACTCAGTTCTCTTCAACATTTAAATGTCTCTGTTAAGTTGCCCTTCCTATATTAGATTTACGAAGTTTCGTGTCACTTAACTTCAGGTTTCAAACAATAGAGAGTAAGTTTCCGTTATTTTACTTAGGTATTTCTGTAAATGTCAACTATGTTACATTGTTAATCGATTACAAAAATAAAAATAAAAGTAAATGGTGATTTGACTTATAAATCAGTATAAACGCTAATTTTGTAAGCCTTTTTTTCTTATTTAATGAAACGTTTTTTGATATTTGTTGAGTCTGAGATGACTAAATAAAACGTCTTCTAATGTATACGCATTTTCAAGGCCAATATCGTACACAGGAAATGTTAAGTAAGTTAGCTGTAAATCTGCTTTTTTCTGTTTGACACACATTTCCTAATTTATAAACGTTAAGTAAGTTAGTTAGTCCAAATACAGATATCAATAATAGACTGCTCTTATGGTCTTCTTACAGTCAATAAATAAGTATTTTTACGATACTATACGCTCCGGTTGAATATAAATCAGCCTAATATTGCACTGGGCAGTATCTTAAACTGTGATTTATGTGGAAGACAAATTGCTTGTCGACGTTTGGTTCAACTAAGCAATAACAAACGACGCCATCATAGTCAATTTGGCGAATGTATTTATCTTTGAGAACTGTGCCAGGTCTTTAATACATCAAACGTTTGATCATGTAATACGGTGTATATATATTGACCCTCTGTTATATTGTTTGCATTTTCATATAGCTATTTATGATTCCAAATCGTATGTTTCTGCTTAAAACGTCATATCAACTATCATTTTACCCTTGCATGGCAATTTGAATGTCGGCCAATAAACGAAAAACTTGACACCAAGTTATTGAATGTTCAGTTACAGGATATAACCGATACAATGGAAACAATAACGACAATGAACGTCGTACAATAAACGAAACTTGAAACCAAGCTATTGAGTGGTCAGTTACAGAATATATCCGATACAATGAAAACAATAACGACATTGAACGTCGTACATAAACGAAACTTGAAACCAAGTTATTGAGTGGTCAGTTACAAAATATATCCGATACAATGAAAACAATAACGACAATGAACGCCGGCCAATAAACGAAACTTGACACCAAGTTATTGAGTGGTCAGTTACAGAATATATCCGAT
This sequence comes from Panopea generosa, assembly GCA_029582155.1. Taxonomy (NCBI): domain Eukaryota; kingdom Metazoa; phylum Mollusca; class Bivalvia; order Adapedonta; family Hiatellidae; genus Panopea; species Panopea generosa. Next base: position 12,073,799 of record CM055898.1, read on the forward strand.
ACAATGAAAACAATAACGACAATGAACGTCGTACAATAAACGAAACTTGACACCAAGCTATTGAGTGGTCAGTTACAGAATATATCCGATACAATGAAAACAATAACGACATTGAACGTCGTGCATAGACGGCTGACATCAACGAATCAACATGAAGATATATTATAACCACTATACTGTATAAGAACAAAACAGTAAATAATACATCAGTAGATATTCTTCAGTATGTTTAGTAAATTACCAGGTACACGTTCCAAAGCGATGGATTTGTAACTGACCGTTCAATGTGGTGGCACGTGCACAAACAGCTGATACAGAATAAAATTTTAAGTATAAGGGAATGAGGAATGAATCTGAAATATTCATTATTGTCTTTGCAAAATATGATTAATCTGTTTTTATTGATTTGATAAATATGATCTATAATCTCAAATACCCTCTCACATACCAATTTTGTACTACCATGTATAAAGTAATGTTGGCATGGTACCTATGGTTATTTTATTTACATTGCAATAACATCATTCCAACGGAATGTTCAACATTCGTTTGAATAAACGTTCTCATAGCCGTGAACAATACCACGTATTATTTTTGTCCTTTATCTTCGATGACCCTATCTGTAGCTCTATTCACTGTAAAGATGAACCCTATTACATATGGATTGTCTTCCCAACTGAAAATAATTAATATTTACGCATTTATTCAAATAATCAATTCATTTCATTGTTGTTTTTTTTTGTTGGGGGTTAAAGTGAAAGAGTTGTGATATCAAGCAAATTAGTAACTTTATATTTGTTAGATGAACGTTTAAAGACGAGTCATGTAAACAAGTTAAGAGAGGCACAATCATTAGAGAATGGCGTTTGCGTGCATGTAACAAAGAAACATTCGTCTAAGTAAACAATTTGAACTATTTATGTTAAAACATATTAATATAACCATGTATTTTATATTGATCATTTTTATTAGTCGACCGGACGACGCTTTTTGTCACGAATTTCAGAACTAGTTAATAGAGTGAAGTAATATAGCTTATATTTTGTAAATATTGAAGAAAATATCATTATTGTACGTTTTTATATGCGAAAAGTGATAATGCGTTTTTTCTATTTTCAATAAGCAAACAAAAATATATGTCTTGTTAAATTGATTTGCCTATTGTTTCCAGCATTAAAAAAAAATAATGACAGATTCTCGTTTTTTTTTTTGTTACCGATTATTTGAGTATGATTTACTCTAATAAACAACATGTATATTGGTATTTGGCAATCGGTAATTGTTGCGACATTGTTTAACAAACGCATGCGTAATCTGACTAGTTTCCATCAAGGTTGAATAATTTTTCATTTATAAAATGGTGGATTAAATTAGGTTGATTGTGCAGTTATATTTGCTTGTATCATAGCTATTGATAACTCGTAGTTATACGTATGAAAACCTCTCATTTGCAATCAATTTTCAACGAATAATTTACAATTTAATTCAGTAATTGATTAAAAAAAAAAAACAGTATCATTTAGACATTTATTTAGATTGGATTTTTATTGTTGATTCATTGCTCATGTTACATGCCATATTATTTGATATGTTTTGTGTATGGGCAATATTTCAGGAACGCACCGTATTTTCATATGTATTAATTGAATCTATATAGCTCATTAAAGCAAATATTTGTTTATCTTGACGTTACCAATGTTTGTTTCGGCACCAGAGGCTTAGATGTATGGTTAGGCATTGTAAGGTTTTTATAAAATAAAAAGTCCCTTTTTTTCAAAACGTGACTTAGATTCCACCGTGGCCCACACACCGCAGTTTAAACCTTATCAATAATACTGACATGAAGTACGTACTGTAAACAATTCGTTTTCATCTAACATATGTCAAATAATTCATTGATCGATGTGCACTAGTGCATCAAGGGCCATTATTGCGTCTGTTATCTGATAGTGACTGTAACCGTAAAGATCTGAAAATGTAACTGAAATGAAATAAACTACATGTGGAGTATTCTGCTCTTTATAAAAAAAATAATATAACAATGCACGTATCTAAAAGTGAATGCCCCTAATGGAGAAAATAATTATAAATTTGGATGATGCACCACCATGGAACGGGCTTGTAATGTGTATGCGTAGTGGGTTGATTTTGAACAATATAACTGACATTTTAGAAGGCAAACTTCCATACCTTAGCCTATTTATATTTAGATAAATACTCGATAAATGTATTTTGACAAATACTTTGTCCCGCCTCTATAATGATAGAAACGGAGTATGAGAATTGGAAATTGCCAAGGTCTAACCGGACACATGGCGTTGGACCGACGCTGCATTGTATTTGATAAAGTATTGTTTTAGATGATTCGACGTTTTGTACGTAATAAAGTAGATAACATAAGTACCTTTACTATTCTATTACAATGATACCATTAATGTTAGAAGGCGTATGACCAACAGGGATACTGTATTTAAAGTATATAGTCACACATTTATATTTAAAATATGTCAATAGTTTAATGAAATAGTTTAAAATTATATATTTTACTTCGATTGTGATACCATTTCTACCACTTTAGGCGAATAACGCTCGACCCTTCCTTGCTTGAGCCAGTACGAAGCATATGGGGATAAACCATCTTGTTGAAGGACACCAAACATAGCCATGGCGAAGGCTCCGATCCTGGGTTCGATACTTCTAGACAACGCACAGCACCGAAACATTAAAAGGAAATCAACGTGGATTATTGCATCAAAGTGATATACTTCTGTACAATGAAATGATAAATATAAAAAACAGTCCGATTGATTAATTTACATTTAAACATTAACAATAAGTGGAAGGGTATTTTAACATAGAATAAAAGAGAATCGATATAATGATGCTTTCACTTAATGCAATCAATTAAATACATTACTGATAAAGAAGTCTTGTTTTGTAAAACAAACAATTTACGTTAACCACAGCTGCAAAGATAATATAAAAAAGATCATACATATTGTAGTATAGTTTATATTCATTTACCTTTATAAACGTTCACAGATGGGAACATACATGTAATATGTGTAAAATAATCCATCTAAACTGCATAACAAAATAATAAAAAAGTAGGATTAAAATGAAACGTGAATGTTCTTACTGTTTCTTACTGTTTGTACCATGAGTTTAATATCGGTTCAATGAAAATATACATTGTAAATAGTTAAAAGAAAATATTAAATCGATAAGATTAAGTACTATTGTATATTTTTATATTGTCCCTATATTTTTATATAGAGGAAGAGCGTGCAGTATTTTATGGTATTACACGCATTGGCAGTGAACGGGAATAAACGGGAAATTTAGCACGTGAAACGGAAGTAAGAACTACTTTCGCCATCCTATCAAAGAACGCCTTTATGAATAAATACCTTTCTTAGGCGTCTTTTTTTCCATTAAATTCAGAATTAAAAAAAAACTCTTTTAAGTTTTTACCTAGTGATGAACATATAAAGCTAGTGTAATATTCGTAAAACCCGTAGGGCTTTCTGTAAGGTTTTCATCACACAGTGAAAACTCAAAATTGTGCTTTTAATTATTCTATTAACATTATATATGTTTTAGATAAAACTGTTATGTTGTTTCAATATTTTAATATTCTACGTCACACTAGCAAAAACAAGAAACCAATGAAATGCAATCTGGAGCTTATTTGCTCCCCATATCTGCAAGAGTTTTTATTGGAAAATAAAATGCAGTTGATCTAAGTATATATTTAATTTAGATCGATTACAGTAGAAATGTAAATATTGACTGTTAACAAAAAAGGTTACTGAGCATGTATGGAGAGATATTAGCCGGGACTCGTTCAAATTTATATTTCTCCAAACACGTTCAGTAACCTATACTTATATTTTGATTGTACATAAATGTATTGATTTTCTTGGAAGTAATTTTATCTATTTTAACATACATGTTAATATATAGATGTACACGTAAGTAATTATAATGAATTCATTACCAATAAAAATGTTGATTTATCTTGATGTAATCAATTGTATCAATTGTTTCTTATTAATGGACGCTTTTAAAATGTATAACATTTTGTATTTCCAATTAAATAATATCAAAAACATTGCATGTTTTCCTTATATTCCGCTGGTTTCGTCATTCCTAGAAATAATGGATGGGAAACAATATTAAATTATATTGTGCATTCAAATGTTACATAGAGTAATAACGAAATAAAAAGGCTATTAAAAAGTACGTTATCGCCTGAAACACTCGTCTACGTTTCCACAAGGACCAATTTTAAATGTCACATCATCATTTTTTTTCTAGATACTAAATATTTATAATTTAATATAAAATACGGTCTATCATATGATTGGAATTTTATTAACTGAATGCATAAATGAAAATCTCCAATACGTGTGTTTTAGGCCGTTTAACTATATAAAGGCAAAAATGTTTAAACAGTTCTTCACATACATTACGTATACCTTATTTACATTGAACACAAAATATGTCAAAACGCTTTAACTAAAATAAACGTAAGTTATTTAATAGGTTGAACATCCGGGTTTTTGCTCGATTGGTAAACAACACTTTACGAAATTTATGGATTTAAAACCGAATTGAAACTATAAAAAAATATTTATTTTATATTTATTATTGACGGAGCTTTTTAAAATGTTGAGTACATTAAAAGCATAAAGCGAGTAAAGTAAATGCATGAAAAGAAGACTTCCATTACAATTGTCGCTTGTTGTTTTTAGGAACGTTTTAAGCAGTAGTACACATTTGTTATGTAAAGATCAGATTATAATTGTAGTTAAATATAAATCTATGTTATGAACAGTTGTATAGAATAATCTTTGACTTGTTTTATTGTGTATAGATTTTTTTATAAATCAATCAATTATTTTTTCGAGGCTAATTCCCTTTCAATAGTACAAATTGGACATTTCAATATATTTCAATCTAAAAACATTTTGTTATTTAAGTCAATATCTTACAAAATAAATAAGTAAACTAAAAATAATCACTATCTGTCGTTATGTTGTTATGGCGATTGTATAGTTTTTATTTCATAAATTACAAACCCTATGCTGAATAACTTCATTCCAAATACAGACATCACTACACTCTCTAATATATAAGAGACGGTACCAAATGATCTTCATGCAGTCAGTAAACAAGTATTTATTTGATCCTCTGCAAGTACTAGTGTGATCAATGAGGCAGACAAATTGCTCGTCTATGTTAAGTTTATCCAGCAGTAACAAATGGCACAATTATAATCAATTTGGCGAATATGTTTATCTTTGGGAGCTCTGCCAGGGTCTTAATTCATCATTTAATCATGACATACAATTCAAGCTTCACATTTTTTATCCTCTGATATAGGTCTTAATATCTATATAGTTATGTATGATTCCATATACTTCGTTTTTGCTAAAAAGAGTATAATGCTATCAATGCCACCTGTCTATGGCAATTTTAGAGTAAAATCAGAGAAAATTATCTTGGTCTATCTCTATTAGCTTACACATATTGCCTGCCACAGTGTTAACCTAAATTAGTAAATATATAACAAACATAAATGAATCATTCAAAGGACACAGCCTTTACGGCAGAATTAAAAAAATTAAAATACAGAAAAATTAATATAAGTAAAAACGCATCTTACAATTATAATCTTTCTTGAAATCATTCAGGTGATATCCTGCTTTTAAACCGTTTATAGGTATTTATAGGTACGCATCTACTCTTTCTTTATTTTACATTCACATCATCTCCAGTAAATATGTCTGCGTTCTAGCCCGTAGTGTTTATAATTATTGACTGATGCCATTAAATTCTTCATCGTACTATTATTGTTCGATATTTTCCTATTAATATTAGCAGCCCCGTCTATCACATAATAACCTGCAATGGGAACAATCTTGTGTGCAAGGTGTGGACAACTCGAGTTATGCTTAGTCACGTTAGGGATGTGTGTTGTTTTGCTATTTACCTTTGTTGACGTCCACAGCAAAAACCGTGTCTGGCTAACACAGTTGCTAACGCGCTGACTGCCAATTTAAGGATCTAAAGTTTGAATCCGAGCTATATCACAGTGTCGGTGCCGATTGGCCATGAATTTTGTTCTACGGTTTTGAATCTCTCGCCTGATCATATTGGAAAACAATCATGAATTCAGAAGGTGTGTTAAATACTTACTAATCACCTAGTGGATTCTTAAAACGACGATTAAGTGCGCTAAATTGCAAAACAAACAAACGTTCATATCAAACAAAATAAAATGTCCATATATTTGGTTTAACAAATGGCTGATACATAAGATCCTATATGCAGGCGCACGTACGAAACTCTCACATATTTATTTGTTCTCTTGGATAATATATGTAGTTTCTCCCTTTATGTTTATTAGCAAAGCACGCACAGATGTTTAATAACTGTTTATATATGCGAAGCTAAGTTAGTATAATGTATCGATTTGTTTGGTCCTATCATGAGGATTTAATTGCCAAAATATATACTCAGTTGCAACAGAAAGTATGCATTTCAAATGTTCAAAGAATTTCCATTCTATCATTGGATAATTCATTTGCGTCTTCATGAACAAATGACACCGTAACAATGGCAATAGATTATAGATAATTCTGAGATCACAGATGATATATGTTTTCATAATTTATACGACTAATTTAATAACAACCTCAGCGCACTTGTTTTAATTAATTGCAAATGTGTATATGAACATTCTAGAATATTATATCATGTCATTATTTCTAATAAAAAAGTAACAACTGGTTTCTCGTCCAGAAACAAACGCATGTGTGTGCATATTCGGCAAATGCGACTGAAAATAACTTTTAAGGGTTTAACACAACGCAAAAACAATGTTTGTGGTATCTTACTCCCGTTGTATTATGTGGTTTACTCGTAATACGGTCAGTCATACTAATGAGTAATATGCTATTATTCACCTTTCAGATAAATTGCATTTATAAACATTATATTGTTTTATGATAATTTTTAGCCCTCATTTTCCGTTGCTTTTTGTCATTTTCGTTTAGATAAGAGTTGTGCAGAACGTAACAATAGAAACGTGCTTCAGAATAAGAATCATTGTGTAACTGATCGTGTATGCCACATCTGCTATTGGAAATATGTTTTTCTCATTTCTTGTTGTCTGACGAAGTCGTAAATCAACGTAAGGTAATATTTGTTACTTAAGTAATGTATATTGTATCACTTGTAAATATGACAGGAAACTTAAAGTGCGTTTAAATGACAGAGACTGACGTTTTTATGGATCCTGATGTAATATATGTTGTCAAGCACCAATACGTATCAATCAACATGCGTGACTGGAAATTTGAAACGTAAGAAAGGAAGCGTATATGAGTGTTACGGATGTTGATGAGGCATAATGTAACGCAGTTAGAGTATATGATAAAGACAGTGCCATTGATCTCAGAGGATATGTGTGTATAAGTGTCCGAGAAGAATTATTGCTTCATGTGCAATAGAACGCCACTTTGATAAACTATCGGCCTATATAAAAAAAAATATGTGAATGTTGGTAACCGGACATATTGCAGATTTAAACATTTCTGTAAGTGTTTTTCGTCAATTGTGTTATAGTCGGAGTAAGTGTTTGCTCGAGAATAGAAAGCCTCCTAGTCCATTGCTACAGAGATAGTCGTGAGGGATGTTACATATCTTATTACCCTCAATATAAGCGAGTCTTCTAGTTTCGTATTTTGGCTATATATTTTTTTTCAGTGAACCCTTTTATCATACGTTAGATACTTGAAAGGTAACATAACAACGATAACATTCATTTTCTCTTTGGTTTTAAATATTCAATATGCAAGAACCTTCATACATATAACTGCAACAAATACTAGTGACTTCATATACATATATCAATTACAAAATATACATTGATGCATCGATAAGGTATACACGTGACTGATACATTCGCAATTATCTGTTAAACATACCACGGCATATAGTCCTAACAGCTTGAGGTCTCACTTGCGAATTACCTCCATTACAAGGCGGTATAAAGATTATTACAACCTAAACATTAGAGCTATCTCAATTTACTGGGCATATTCTTTTTTTTTTTAACTGCTTTAAATATTTACGTTCCTTTCTGCAGATGAGAAGTTTAGAACATTGTCATGAGTTGTGACTGACACTGGGTGCTGTTTGATGAATATATAACAGTTTAAAGAAGAATAATGATACACTGCGAGAAATGGACAGAATTGTCACAAATAAAGCATAGTCCTCAAACCATTGATATTGTGAAAAAGCAACCTGGTCAACTCAATGTTTTTCTTGCATATTTGGAGCAACATATGGAAATCTATTGAAACGATTTTGCTTTTAGAACCATCGGTAATGTGTTCAGTGTTTCAGTGCATTTCTCCATATGTAGAACAGTGCAATATCACTTGTTGTGTAAAAAGTTGATGATTTATTTCTGATATAAGAATCTATTAGAAGCACAGAACGCTAGAACCTGTCAAAGAAAATAACAAAGCAGATTCGATCTCGATTTTCATGGGCACGTTCATAAGTGGAAATGAAACAAGCAGCAACATTTCTCATGTGACATAGCAACGACTTCCGCTTCTATTCTGGAAAGCGTATTTTTAGATTTCTTCGATTTTAAAATATTACATTGACTTATGTCACGGCGACATATCGTCCTAAACTCAATGTCTCTGCAGCTGAAAGTCAAGTGAACAATACAATATGATTTAACAATAATATTTGTCTACGTTTAACGTCTAAATGTACGACGCATCTCCAAGGGAGTTTAGCATTCCTTGCTATTATTCTACATAAACATTTTTGGTAATGGGAAAAGCAACAGCTTGTAATATTTTGGAACTGTTGTACATTTTGATCAAATGCCATGAAATATGACTGTAACTTAACATATAAAGAGTAGTTGAATCGAGATGTTGTGTGATGTTATTGTGGGAAGGAAACTTGATACATTGTTAGAGCTAACTGCCATTTGAATTGACGTATATTTGGTCTTCTTTTCTTATTTATATTACAATTATCAAAGAGTAAGATGATTCTATAATAAAAATATCTATTTTCAGTATTTTTGTACGCAGAAAACTTTATGAAAGTGGAATATTGCAAATATTTTAATTATCGCAGTATTTGTGTGTATTTTTTGTGTTACTGACACATACATGTGATCTAATATGTTGATGAAAATATTAAATCTTCTTTTTACTGAAGTTTTTTTAGCATCTTAGCCATTATTATAGTAAATTCAGGAAGACTACAGTTAAAAAATAACAGTATATTTACATGAAGTAACAGCATGACTACATTAAATAACAATGTCACTACATGAAATAACAACGACTGCTTAAGGTAACAATATAACTTCAATATATATCAATATGGCTAGATAAAAAAACAATATGTTTACTGATAGGCTCTGGTTCATATATGATGAATTCATGAATAATTAATGACGTCTAGCTGATCATTTCCGGAGAACATCTTCCCTGGTCACTCCAGAAGTGCAAACATGTGCCAGTTGTTTTCTTATTTCAAATACACTTTGTACCGTATTGTACTAACCAGACGAGATATAAATAGTATCCCTTCAAATTACTCTTGTGTACCCCGTGGTCCAGTGGTAGCGCACCGAATATATAATTTGAGCGTCTTGGGTTAGATTCTCCCTCTAGGCTACATGGGATGTCATTGAGTCACTTTCTCCTCATACGCTTAGAACTTGTGGAGCGCGTGGTCTAGTGGTAGAGCACCAAACCCATGATCGGAGGGTCGTTGGTTCGATCCTCCGCTACGGCTATGTGTGGTGTCCTTGGGCAAGACACGTTTTTTCTGCATATGCTTAGTACTGGTTCTAACCAGAAAGACTTCGAGCGTGATTTGCCCAAGTTGTAAGAACATGTTTCACAATCGAAGTAAAATAAATAAGTTTTAAAAAATCTTGTTCTACCAAGGGAGGTTTCGAAAGAAGGAAATTAAATAAGTCTAAAGTAAATTATAACTTTACTTTAAGCACATGTTATTGCTTTTTTGTATGCATGTAGTAGCAAAAGGGTTTGGCCACAAGTTATCCAACATTACAATCGGCCCATCTAAACAACAAATTATTAACAAAAAAACAATCAAGATGGCAATTAAACATATTCATATATGAAGCAAGAAAAAATCAAAAATGATACATTGTTTAAATATACGCTTCCGATGCTGAACTGAAATGAGGGGATCCACTGTGTGGTTAATACTTAAGCTTAATAAGATCTACTACAAAAGTATCAAAACGTTTAGTGTTTTTAATGAAAGTTTGGACAATGTTAAATGTAACAATATTTTTATCGTCTGCGATATCATCTCTCCTGCTTAACAACGTTTTAAACACTTAAAAGATGAAGATGACGTGTAGAATAAAAGAGACGAAGTCGATCATTTACAAACGAAGGACATTGCATGAAATTGTGTTCGACAAACAATTCTAATGTCGTTTTTCTGTCTCCCGCAATATCAGATATGAGAAAAATCTATCACATCTCATTTTGCTGGTCCATTGGCTCATCATGGACGAGAGCTCAATCACATATCCCCACTCACAAAAGTATCATCTTTTTGTTAATGTAATAATGAATTTTCTACGATATAAGTAAATGAAAATATATAATATTGAATAATTCAAAAAGAAATTAATGTGTATAGATATTACTTTCTTCCGTTTAAAGTCATGTGGAAGGTAGTGTCCAGAAGCTAAAACATCTTGAATTACCACTTTCATAAGAAGTGTATAATTTTGCGTTGTAGGAGTAGACGTAGGGGTGAGATTTGGAATTCATATCACACGTGTAAGTAATCAGTAGAACAATACAACATTCCTTGACAATATACTTTACTTTGTGAATGTTTAAAGGTTCGCTGTCTCTGTTGAGATATATATGAAAGACGTTTATCTGTTTTAAATATAACTATTCTTAAGTTTTTTTATTCTATTTGTTTGACGTTCATGAGTAAAAGTTTAAATTCGGTTAGTTTGTTGTGTAAAATATCAGCATTCGAGCGGAAATGGTTGTTTTAGTATTACATGATTGCATTCTTTGTTGATATAACACAAAATCTGGTAAAAAATACACATGTTTGTTTATTGTCACTTATGCCACCTATAACTTCTAAGTCAATGTTGAAAATACGATATAATGACACAAAGGTAGTGTTTAATTCTTATTTTTAAAATTGCTGGTCCTACAGTGTATATGGGCACTATGTTCCATAAATGAGAGAAAAACATTCCTCTGTCTGGTCATGATGGTTGATAGTGGTGTAGGTATTATGTACAATTTATTTAACACTGAATTACTTGACATTTGTTCACTTTTCAGTTATGCGCATTTACAGCAATTAAAGACAAAAATAATGGTATTTTACGTAATTCTTAATTGTGTTTTTGTTTTTTTTTTTGGGGGGGGGGGGTGTGGGGTGCGATCATTTACTGCTTGTGACTTAAGAACGTATTTCGTGAAAGTCTATGTGGTAAGTCTCTGATGTGAAGAAAAATGTGACTACTGTCCAATTATTTCACCTTTAAATGCTCATGGTGTTTTGTGTGTTACCATTTTATTCCAAACCAAAACTTAGTGCATTCTATTAGAAATGTTACTGACTGGTGATAACATTATATATAAAAATAAATATAAATTCAACAGAAAGTACGTCTGCCGGTAAAGAAACACAGCCTCGCAATCAGAACAAATGCAAATAATCCCAAGACTTAAAACCAGAATTGAACATAATAAACTCTTTAATGAATATAAAGTGTCACAGGGCTCTGGACATTCTTATGTCTATTAAACATCAAATGTATAAAAAACGTAAAGACGACGTTCAGTGCGTTGACATAAAACAGTGCTATAAAGTGAACCATTTATTCAATAGCGTGTTGTTTTATACGACCTATTGTCCTGATCTCGGCATTTCCAACGACTTTATCAGTATTAAATATATCACAATAAATGCTTTTTATCTATTTTTTCTGTCTGGGGTTTTCCACTTTATAAATATTTATGTGACTGATATATTAAGCGCGGCTACTGTTTTGTTATTTATACTTTGACGTATGTCTTTTTAATGATTATAAGCTCTCGTTTTATTTAAATTAAGTAAATCATTGTCTCTCTACAACGCAATGTAAGTTAAGGATATACGGGTATTACAAAAACATGGATGTCACTATAAAATTATACATATGTAATCAATGTCTACTTAAGCTGTACCTAGGATAGTTTATATGAAATCAAGATTTCCTATTCCCCGCTGGATTTATTTAAATAAAAATTAAATTGTCTATGAATTTTTATTATCAAAGTCTATGACACTTTACTCCTCATTTCTCTTCAATAGTTAAATGCCGCTGTTAAGTGGCTTTCCCTTTATCCGATTAGCAGTTTCTTGTCACCTTTCTTGAGGTGTCAAACAATAAAGTGACAGTTTCCATTTTTTAACTTGGATCCATCTGTAAATGACAATTATGTTAACATGTTTTAACCATTGAAGACATATCAACGATGATTTAAACTATACATTTGTATATAAGTTTTAGCCATTTACTTAGCGTCTGAGCTGACTAATGTCAAAACAATACTGTACACATGCTATGTTAAGTAAGTCATGATAATGTCTGTAGTTGCACTTCTGTTCGGCATGCATTTCCTGATTTATAAAATCATTTATATACAGACATCAAAGACTATCCTTAAGGGACTGCCCCAAATTATCCTCCTGTAGTCAATTAACACGTATTTACAGGCTTCTTCACTGTCTGGCAGAATATACACTAACTTAATATTTCACAGGACATCTACCACTGTTATCAATGTGGAGGACAAACTAATTGTAAATGTTTGGTTCATCCAGCTGTAACAGGCGATACCATCATATTAAATTTGGCATTAGTATTTAGAATATGGAACTTTGAATAAACATTAATTCATCAAAGATTAATCAGAAATCATGTTATTTGATCCTCTTGTATATTTTATATATTCCTAAAACTAAACCTGATTCGACCTACTATGCTTCTTGTTATAACAACTATCACTTCTATCACTTGTATATATGCATGGCAATTTGAACAGACCAAACAAATATCCTTTAATATCTTGACCAATTCCTGAAACAGGGTCAACAAAAATAAGAAAATATGCATAACTAACGACCATAGCAATATAAACACAATTAATATAAGGCATACTTCAAATTAGTACAACATATATCTAAATAAAAAATGACATGGATAATCGTTTAGGAACGAGCAGTTACATAATACGACACAGAAGAGCGTAAACGCGGTTAACGGGTGTGCATAACCTCGCTCTTCCCGAGATACCATATCTGTGTCAATAAAAATATACGCGCTGAAGTATTCTCTTACAAATGGGACATGTGTATATTGCATAACACAGAAACGTTAAGTGACGTTATATGCAGATGTAAACGATAACTTTTGAGAAGCCAGACAGCAAAATAATAATTTAGGGTACGACATGGTCGAGACAATGGAAAGAATACAGTGTCTCTGTTCGCTTAAAGCTTTAGAAAGAATTCAAGTCATTAGTCTTTCCGTTCGTAACAAATTTACAAAGGAAATCGTGATGACAAACTGTAAATTTGTTCAACCACCATACATACACTAGATTGCAACGTGAAGCATATAAGATTTTAAAGTGCCAATGGCCCAGTATCTTAGGAAGCCTGTAAATTATAAAATTTAATTAGGACAAAGTATAACAATGTCGCAAAAGTACTTTAGATCGGTGGAATATTTTCAGTTGAGAGGAGAATATTGCAGTAGTAAATCTCAGAAAACACCTAACGGAATTTCTGAATGATAGTTTTAAATTTGTAAAAGTTATAAAGGGATTACATTTAATGTAGTCCGCAACGGAGCAGCATCCTTTAGCAAAACAAATACATTGGGAAATATAACCCCGTAATGTTCTGGTCACATTCCCATCAAAATGACAATATCGACGTTCAAACAACTTGTGTGTATTTATAATACGCCATTGACAGAGATATATGTCGAGAAAGGCAGCTTCTTAAAACTTAGAAATTATAGATTTGTGAAGCTGGAGATATCTGCGATACAAAATAACTACGACTTAAGTGACAAATGAAATTATCAAAACTTAAGTCAATCGTCCAAATATCGAGTAATATTACGAAATGCATTGATGTCATCACCCTGTGCATATTGCTGAGGTCAAGTAAGACATATATATCCTAGTAATAAACACTTATACGTGAGCATAACTTTGACTTTCAATAAGGGAAATTTTGTTTCATATAAAACGTAATAACTAAAACGTCACTTCTCAAATCAATGTAAAGCAATTAAAATATTAACATAGTGACATAGCTAACAAGATTTTTTTGTTTACTTTAAAGTGCATTCGTATGACGATTTTAGATTGGAATGAATTCCCAGTTAATCTAAATGACCAAATGTATGATACATCAACACAAATAACTATATTTCCACCAGGAGGCAGAGCATTTACGAGACACAATCATCATAAAAGTATAAAATCAATGAACCATAAAAAGTACAATACAAACATACAGAGGAAACGACCATAAATACCGCTTTAGAATAGATTAACCGTGTAAAGATAAGCGCTTTAGAATGGATTAACGACGTAAAGATAAGCGCTTTAGAATTGATTAACCACGTAAAGATAACCACTTTAAATGGATAAACCACGTAAAGATTACCGCTTTAGAGTGGATTAAACACGTAAAGATTACCGCTTTAGAATGAATAATTCACGTAAAGATTACCGCTTTAGAATCGATTAACCACGTAAAGATTACCGCCTTAGAACAAATAATTCACGTAAAGATTGCCGCTTTAGAATCGATTAACCTCGTAAAGATTGCCACTTTAGAATAATTAATTCACGTAAAGATTGCCGCTTTAGAATCGATTAACCTCGTAAATATTGCCACTTTAGAATAATTAATTCACGTAAAGATTGCCACTTTAGAATAAATAATTCACGTAAAGATTGCCGCTTTAGAATGGATTAACCACGTAAAGAGTATCACTTTAAAACAGATAAACTTTAGAATGGATTAACCATGATTATAAACATAACCGCCTTCAGGGCCTCGCCATCTTTGTTTCAGAGCCCGTGTTAATTACATTTTCGAAGGGAGTCACCGACATAGTTTATATATTCCTTCGCAGAATGTTTGATAACAAAACTAGAATTGAATACATTGATTATATGATGTTAACCAATGTTTATTTTTTCTGGTATTAATAAGTACTCACAGGTTCTTACTTGGCTTATTCATTTTCCTACAAAGTTCATTTATTTATGCTACATATATTTCAACTCCATTACCTTAAACTTCTTTATCTTAATAATATGAATGTCCTGTAAATGTCTCATTTTTATGCAATGAAAACATATATTTGAATTATTTTCAATAAATTTATTATTAACGTTGCTGTGTAAATTTTATTGACACCTTTAAACTGTACCTAGTGACATAAAATTTGCAAATCTTGTCGTATTCATCAGACTATGACCTTGGTGCTATAAAAACAATACATTCTAAAATAAAACGTAAATAAACATGCAATACTACAGTCATTTGACAATTTAATCGTCGCGATAATGCAGTGGGTATGTTTGGTCATGCAAGAGGTCGGTCGTCGCGGATTCCAAAGTACTGTTCTACCTAGAAAAAGGACTCGAGAGCGATTCATTGAAGCTCTACACTTATTTTGAAATCGAGTTAAAATAAAAATACATGAAGTATGAAATATATACAACGATTATCAAAGAGAGACTAAATCTGTATTAAGCGGTTTAATATTATTATATACTTAAATTTATAAGAAAGTGTCGGTACTGTTTAAGCAAACCATAGCTCTGTAATGATGTCATTAACAGCATTTAAATATTAAAGAAAATTTATTTGATATCTTGGGTATATCATTCAAAAGTCCATATGTGTTATATTTTAAGAAGCATTTTGTAAAATGTGTATTCCCCTAATTGATAATTAATTGCTTTGTATATACATCATCTAATATTTAGTTACAACAAACAAATAGCTACAAGTATAAGCACAATCATGTTGTGTCGTGCATAGCTTCCAAATTATAGTTGAGGACCAGGATAAAACAATATGATAATCACGGTTTCATGCATGTGTATGTATGTTAAACAACGACTGGATGGAAAAAACAGACATAACAATGATAATGTGATAGTCACGTTCAACGTTCAAAAACATGTTAATGAATGACACGACAAAACAAGTATTCTTTGTAATCAAATTTGTACAATTCTGTTAATATATATGGAAATGATAAAATGAAAACATGAAACTTCATCCAATTAAAAATGAAGAGATATGTGAGATGTACATGTTTCTTAAGCGTTTTATTTCATATCTGAAATTGTTTTAAACAAGTAGGATAAATAAAATAAAATAATATATATTTGTCAAATTCGCAAAGTAATATAACAAGAGTGAATAAATGTCTTCCAATGCCAAGGAGAGCAGCTACACATTGCTCAATAGCGGATGGAAATTGCTACCTTGAAATAGTCCATAGAATATAAACCAAAAATGATAATATCTGCCTCGAAAAGTTCTGTTCCGAAAACTAGCATTAAATCACGATTAAACGTTAATGAATGTAATTTACAAAATAGTGAAGTGGAATGGTATTATAGTGAACGGAGTATCGACCGCCATCGCTAGAGGCTGCAAGTTTGATCTCCAGATTGACCAAGTGACCACACTAGTTACTGGTGCTATACAAGAAGCAGATTCAACACTTGTATAAGGTCTTAACTTACTTCACAATTGAAATAGATTAGTAAACACCAACCTTGGCACCAAGTTATTGAGTAATTAGTTACGTCAGGAAATATTGACTAACATCAACGAGACAACATGTAATGACTCAGAGAATATACTACATACTGTTTGAAAACATAACAACAGTTAATAATACAAACAACAATTGATAGTCTTCAATTTGTTTATCATATTACCCGGTTTGCAGCTGAATACAGAACAAAAATTTAAATATAAGGTATTCGTTATTGTCTTTGCAAAATATGATTTGTGTATTTTATTGATTTATTAATGTATAACAAATAATGCAGGTATAAAATAATGAAATAGCATCGGCTCAAATACTATTGTTCTACTATCATTGTTTAAAAAATGTCAACTTGGTAAGAATGGTAATATTATTTATTTAATAATAACATTATTCAAATGGTTAAGCATTGAATGAATGTGTTAATTGTCATGGACAATATCACCTTTTAATTTTACCTTTTTTTCTATGATGCCACTTTCTGTAGCTATTCTTACTGTAAAAATTAGATTAGTGCTAGGATAAACAATGAGTAATTGCTGTCTCTTGTCATTTCAAATCGAAAAAAAATTAATAGTTTGATAATTGTTTTGTTGAGTGTTACAGTGAAAGTGTTATTATATCAAGCAATTTTATGGATAAACGATGAAACACGAAACACGTAAGACTGATTGTGCCACAAACATTTTACTGGTGAATGTGTATACAAAAAGAAACATTCGAATTTGTAAACAATTTGAACTCGTAATGATAAAATGTATTTATAGAATTATGTATTCAATTCTAGTTTAGCTATCAGTCTTTCCCATTGGCAAACAATTTTAAAATAATAAATTACATTTTATCTTGTATTTGATCTTACAATTACTAAAGTTTCGATTGGCATTTTTTTACTGATTAATTGCCGATGTTACATGCCACATTATTTGATAAGTTGAGTGTACGGGCAATATTTCAAGAACGCACCTAATTTTCAATTGTGTCAATTTGATAATCATGCCAGCTCACGAAAGCATTTAGTTATTCAACTTGGCATTCACAATATTTTCTGGTCCCGGAGCTCAGATTAATTTGTAATAATTTCATATAATAAAGACCACCTTTTTAATAAATGACTCAGATTTTAGCGTGGCCGAGTGACAAAAATAGCTGTTTAATGTGATGCATTTTTAAACATCGTGCCATGAATGCCAACAAACCGCATTTGATTCTTGGCAATACAATCGACATGTTGAACGTATTGTGGAACATCTGATTTCGTCTACCATAATGATTAACATATATATCAGATAATTCATTGATGGATGCATGACCACGTTGCTGGTTATAATTCTGTTCTGTTTCAAAGATACGGCATAAATGCAATACAGGTATCTACTACTACAGAACATACTAATGGTATATGGGGACAATGCGCCACTACGAATTGCATGGTGTAAAAGTATACGGCATTTAACACACATAATTTAAGTTAAATGTAAAAACTACCTTGAAAGTCGTAATTATGAAATAAGTTTCTCCGATTAAAATGACCAGACATTATCAAAACGTACAGGAAACGCGTTAACTATCCAACGTCTGATATTAAATCTGAATTAACGTCCATTCTTTAGCCGTGTGAATAATTACCCTTCTTCTGCTATTTATGTTTAGATAAATACTCGATAAATTAATATTGACAAATCATTTGTCTCGCCATCATATTGATAGAAACAGAGTATGAGAAATGGAAACTGCACAGGTTAGACAAGACATATGGCGTTGGATCGACGCTGCATTGTATTTGATAGGAATTCATTATAGTTAATGATGCGATGTTTTTTTTGTGCGTACGAGTCTTATTGTAGATAAACAAAGTACATTTCCAATTCCAATATATCGATACTTCCATTAATAAAACTCTATGATTTGATTTATCAAGATACAAACGTGCGTTAACAATCAGTTTAAATGTATTTCTAACATAGATTTAATAACATAGGTACATAATAATAACATAGAATTAATTATATTCTGACAACCAGAAAGTTTGGTACAATTTGCATTAATTGCGGTACTAACAAAATTGCGACTTGTTATGCAAACGATCAATTTACGTTTACTACAGCACTGACGAAACCGTATTTTTATGTTAACGATCATTTTGCATTAACTACAGCACTGACGAAAGCGTCTTATTATGTTAAAAATTTAAATTGCATTAACAGCAGCACTGAATAATGGGTTTCGTAATGTAAAATGATCAAGCACCAGCACTGAATAATTCGTTTTGTATTGTAAAATGAACAATTTACGTTAACAGCAGCATCAATAATGCGTTTTGTAATGTAAAACGATCAATCTGCGTTACTGCAGCACTGAATAATGCGTTTTGTATTATAAAACGATCAATCTGCGTTACTGCAGCACTGAATAATGCGTTTTATATTGTAAAACGATCAATTTGCGTTAACAGCAACACTGAATAATACGTTTTGTTATGTGCAACGATCAATCTGCGTTAACAACAGCACTGAATAATGCGTTTTGTAATGTAAAACGATCAATTTGCGTTCACAGCAACACTGAATAATGCGTTTTGTTATGTAAAACGATCAATTTGCGTTAACAGCAACATTGAATAATGCGTTTTGTAATGTAAAACGATCAATTTGCGTTAATAGCAGCACTGAATAATGTGTTTTGTAATGTAAAACGATCAATTTGCGTTAACTGCAGCACTAAATAATGCGTTCTGTAATGTAAAACGTTCAATTTGCGTTAACAGCAGCACTGAATAATGCGTTCTGTAATGTAAAACGATCAATTTGCGTTAACAGCAACACTGAATAATGCGTTTTGTTATGTGCAACGATCAATCTGCGTAAACAGCAGCACTGAATTATGCGTTCTGTAATGTAAAACGATCATTTTTGCGTTAACAGCAGCACTGAATAATGCGGTTTGTTATGTAAAACTTTCATTTTGAGTGAACAGCAACACTGAATAATGCGTTTTATAATGTCAAACGATCAATTTGCGTTAACAGCAACACTGAATAATGCGTTTTGTTATGTGCAACGATCAATCTGCGTTAACAGCAGCACTGAATAATGCGTTTTGTATTGTAAAACGATCAATTTGCGTTCACAGCAACACTGAATAATGCGTTTTGTTATGTAAAACGATCAATCTGCGTTAACAGCAGCACTGAATCATGCGTTTTGTAATGTAAAACGATCAATTTGCGTTAACTGCAGCACTAAATAATGCGTTCTGTAATGTAAAACGATCAATTTGCGTTAACAGCAGCACTGAATAATGCGTTCTGTAATGTAAAACGATCAATTTGCGTTAACAGCAACACTGAATAATGCGTTTTGTTATGTGCAACGATCAATCTGCGTTAACAGCAGCACTGAATAATGCGTTCTGTAATGTAAAACGATCAATCTGCGTTAACAGTAGCACTTAATAATGCGTTTTGTAATGTAAAACGTTCATCATGAGTGAACAGCAACACTGAATAATGCGTTTGGTAATGAAAACGATCAATTTGCGTTAACAACAGCACTGAATAATGCGTTCTGTAATGTAAAACGATCAATCTGCGTTAACAACAGCACTGAATAATGCGTTTTGTAATGTAAAACGATCAATCTGCGTTAACAGAAGCACTGAATAATGCGTTTTGTAATGTAAAACGTTCATTTTGAGTGAACAGCAACACTGAATAATGCGTTTTGTAATGTAAAACGATCAATTTGCGTTAACAGCAACACTGAATAATGCGTCGTTTTGTTATGTGCAACGATCAATCTGCGTTAACAGCAGCACTGAATAATGCGTTCTGTAATGTAAAACGATCAATCTGCGTTAACAGTAGCACTGAATAATGCGTTTTGTAATGTAAAACGTTCATCATGAGTGAACAGCAACACTGAATAATGCGTTTTGTTATGTGCAACGATCAATCTGCGTTAACAGCAGCACTGAATAATGCGTTCTGTAATGTAAAACGATCAATCTGCGTTAACAGTAGCACTGAATAATGCGTTTTGTAATGTAAAACGTTCATCATGAGTGAACAGCAACACTGAATAATGCGTTTGGTAATGAAAACGATCAATTTGCGTTAACAACAGCACTGAATAATGCGTTCTGTAATGTAAAACGATCAATCTGCGTTAACAACAGCACTGAATAATGCGTTTTGTAATGTAAAACGATCAATCTGCGTTAACAGAAGCACTGAATAATGCGTTTTGTAATGTAAAACGTTCATTTTGAGTGAACAGCAACACTGAATAATGCGTTTTGTAATGTAAAACGATCAATCTGCGTTAACAGCAGCACTGAATAATGCGTTTTGTTATGTAAAACGATCAATCTGCATTAACAGCAGCACTGAATAATGCGTTCTGTAATGTAAAACGATCAATTTGCGTTAACAGCAGCACTGAATAATGCGGTTTGTTATGTAAAACTTTCATTTTGAGTGAACAGCAACACTGAATAATGCGTTTTATAATGTCCAACGATGCGTTTTTAATGTAAAACTTTCATTTTGAGTGAACAGCAACACTGAATAATGCGTTTTGTAATGTAAAACGATCAATCTGCATTAACAGCAACACTGAATAATGCGTTTTGTAATGTAAAACTTTCTATTTGAATGAACAGCAACACTGAATAATGCGTTTTGTAATGTAAAACGATCAATTTGCGTTAACAGCAGCACTGAATAATGCGTTTTGTAATGTAAAACGATCAAATTGAGTGAACAGCAGCACTGAATAATGCGTTTTGTTTTGTAAAACGATCAATTTGCGTTAATAGCAACACTGAATAATGCGTTTTGTTATATAAACGATCAATCTGCGTTAACAGCAGCACTGAGTAATGCGTTTTGTAATATAAAATGATCAATTTGCGTTAACAGCAGCACTGAATAATGAGTTTTGTAATGAAAAACGTTCGTTTTGAGTGAACAGCAACACTGAATAATGCGTTTTGTAATGTAAAACGATCAATTTGCGTGAACAGCAACACTGAATAATGCGTTTTGTAATGTAAAACGATCGATTGCGTTAACAGCAGCATTGACAAATGCGTTTTGTTATGTTAAACGATCAATTTGCACCACTGAAAAAGGTGTCTTGCTGTGTATCACGATCAATGTTGGTTAAATGCATCACTCAAGAAGCTTTCTTGTTATTTAAACTATTCATGTGCGATAACACCATCACTTACTTAAGCGTATTGGTATGCAAAACGATCACTTAGTGTTAACTGCAGCACTGAAGAAAATGTCTTGTTATACAGCGATCAAGGCTTTTCTGTTATAATGTCCTCGAAGCTAATGCCTTTAACTTCGTGAAAAATCGTGTATAGGACCATACATCGCCTAAAAAATCCATTTAAAGATCATATCATCTCATACCAAAGTAAAAATAATGAAAATTAAAATTATGTATGTAATGAAACTTGATTATTTATTATGTATTTACCATATTTTCAATATAGGTTCAACTAAAGAGTACACGTTACAAATAAAACATCGTAGTAACTATTATTATTAATAATATTAATTTTATTGAACATGCTTAATGTTAAGATCTACAGGCAAATAATTATATTGATTTTTTAGACATAATTATTTTTATTGATTCACATATGATTATATTTATTTTATTGGTTGAATTATACTGGTGTACTTTGATGTTGTTATATTAATTTTATTGAGAATACTTTTTAAAGGGACATTAGTATAAAAAATTCATCAGTGACACCTTCACACTCCACACAAACATATATCCACAACCACCCTAAAACTAAAACAAACTTGTTTATGTAAGCCTGTGGGATAAGAGATAATATCCCACAGGCTGACATAAACAAGCTTGTTCTCTCAATGCGACAATATCCCACAGGCTGACATAAACAAGCTTGTTCTCTCAATGCGACAATATCCCACAGGCTGACATAAACAAGCTTGTTCTCTCAATGCGACAATATCCCACAGGCTGACATAAACAAGCTTGTTCTCTCAATGCGACAATATCCCACAGGCTGACATTAACAAGCTTGTTCTCTCAATGCGACAATATCCCAAAGGCTGACATAAACAAGCTTGTTCTCTCAATGCGACAATATCCCATAGGCTGACATAAACAAGCTTGTTCTCTCAATGCGACAATATTCCACAGGCTGACATAAACAAGCTTGTTCTCTCAATGCGACGTCGCTGTCAAGCAGTCATCATCGCACGCGGCGGCCACACACACTACTGATAACCAGATTTTGAAATCATCCTTTTCTGTTTTAAATTCAAATCAAACAATAAAATTGATAATTTCTGTCCAGTTTTGCTATTTCAGTAGATTGATAAGACATAATTATACAACAAACAGAAGATGTCAGCCAAATTGAGTTAAATGTTAACAAATTATTCACATTCAAACTTAGCAAAAGTTTCTTTTTTTGGTTCAGTAATATATATTATCGCTTTGTCGTCCACTCTACCTGTAATATGACATAAATATTATGTAAAAGTATATGTATAAATAATTAAAATAAAACTAGTTAAGTATATGTATGAAAGTTACTGATACATACAACACCTTTCATGCCTCCTGGCACCCGATTAAACAGTTTTTTTCTCGAAAAAAAAAGATAACACGAAGGAACACCGAATGATAATAATACTGAGCCAAAGTACGTGACGCCAAATACAACCGATGACATGTGTATATAATCGCAATAATAATGCTTACAATAAACACAGGATTGAATTTAAAATCGTTTGAGAAATGTAGTATAACAGTAAGGTAAAACGTCCATTAAACATTAACTGCCCAAAAAGCTAAAAGCCCCAGAACAACGTTGCGTACATTCGCATAAAATAATGTTATAAAGTTAACCATACATTAAATAGTAAATGTTCTTTCATGCTGCTTTATTTGTTCATTTCGGCATTTCTAACGGCCCAATCGGTACATATGATATCAAATTATATGTTTTTCATTACATTTTCCTGTATGATGTTTTCCAATTTGTAAATATTTATGTGACTGAAATAAAATATATATCAAACACGATTTGTGTTGTGTTGTTTATTGTTTGGTGTCTATTTCCACATTTATCGTTATCGGCGTTGTCTTTGACAATCACCGAGTTTTAAATACCCATCGTTATTTTGAATCAAGAATATTATTCCAAATTCAAAATATGTAACTTGAACTTAATAATATATCAAGTATGGATGGGGCTATATAATCAATGATATTCACTTAGTATTTATCCTGTCTGTGGTTTTATTTACGATTTTCTATTATTCACCAGTATTCATTATTCCCAGATGGATTGTATTTATAAAACAAAATATTCATTTGAAAAACCAATATGATCTATTAAATTTTTACATTTTAAATTAGGTGACAGAAAACTTTCACAAAAGTTTCAATTCGATATTGCTTAATATTGATATAATGAGATTAAGTTGCTCTACATCTTTCACGTTTATATGTTCGTTAGTGTGTTTATTTATGAGGCAACTTTATCCTTGAAACAATATAATGCAAGTGTATATAAATTGTTTTTCATTAATAACAGCTTTTAAATTTATGGAAGTTTGTACATTCCAACTACATAATATCAAAAACATTGCATGTTTACCCTATATGCCGCTGGTTTCTGTAGCTCTAAAATAATGGATGGAAAACAATATTAAATTATAACTGGTATCCAAATGTTACATGGAATAATAAAGAAATAAAAGGGATATCAAAAATTGCGGCATCGCCTAAAACGCTCGTTAACGTTTCCGCAAGGGGCATTTTAAAGTGTCGCATTACTTTTTTTTAATATAAAATATCTATAATTAGATATCAAATCGGTTTAGCATAAAAATTGAAATGTTACTTTAACTGAATACATGAATGAAAACATCTCATATTTGCAAATGCAGTCTTGTGTTTTAAGACTAATCCAAAACGTTTAAAACGTATTAAACGTAAATAATCTACTAGGTCTAACATCCGATTTCTGCTCACTTGATAAACAACACTTAATACAACGTCATAGATTTTGGAACCGAATAGCAAATATATTAAGGTATTAGATCTGAAATGGTCAATATCGCAACCATGCCTAAACTTGGTGTCTTAGTTATCACCATCCTATGAGGGATGTATTTCTGAAATTTTAGAAGATTTTATTGTCTAAAATGAAAATTATTCAAATTTTAAGTGTAAAATACCTATAACCTCAAAACAGCAAAAAATTAACAACTATAAAACACAATAAAATAGCTATAATTTTCATATATACTATAAATGATATATAAAAGGCATTTTTACATCATATCAACACCGCTGAATAGACTTAACCTAAAGAAACTAACATATCATGTCTCATTTTTTATAAATCTTAAAAAATCTTACCCTACCCCCATTTCCGAATTGTTACTTTTTTCACAAAATATTCTAAAACTTTATATTTTAAAATGTTCTAGCATCATTTCTATTATAACTAACCACTAATGTTGTATGCCATTATTTTTCACATTGTTAGAAGTGAAAAATGCATAAAAAGTAAACAACTTTTACCGTCTTGTTTTTTCATAATATGGTAGTTTATAGGATAAGTATCAAAGTAAAAGTCAGCAAATTTGACGACATAGTGTTTTTTCCACATCTACTAACAGCAAACAGATAATGTGCCCTTGTTAAATATTGTATTAAGGCAACTGTTTTTATTTAAACAATATTGCTGATGTAATGACACATAAGAAACTATGTTCCTACTCTAATAGCTTGACTGGAATATTTAATTAATTTAAAATATTACCCCACCCACTCAAAAATAATGTTGTTTTTTTCTCGAAAATTGTGACATAAAATATCATTTTCTAATATTTTAGCCCCACCACTATCACAAAACCCTTCTTATACTGTATATCGAACTGTTCTGCATTGTTAAAAGTAATAAATGCACGAAAATACAGCAAACTCTTGCCATAACCTTTGCCAAATGGTGAAATATTTTATAAAAATATACAATCAACAATTAGGAACCTACACTTTTATCAAACACTGGATACTTTCTATTGAAAACTTTAAAAGTTAGGTGTAGATAGTTGTTTATAGAAATATTTCATATAAACTTGTCTTTTATCTTTAGTAATAATTGTGTATTTATTGGTTTGACTTAGCAAATAATATACAAAACTAGAACTGGTAGCTACAACAATAAAATATATTTTGAGTGGGTGAGGATCAGGTGTTGGAATTTTAATCTAAAAAAATTGGTTGTGTTTGTGACACGTGTATGTTATTTACAGTTTAATGTGCTGACCAAACCGTCTCTGTCAACAAAATAAAACAATAAAATAAAAATATAAAAATTTTGTTTAGCGGAAGTCGGGATCGAACCCACGACATCTAGTTTGATAATACAACGCTCTAACCTCTTTACCAACGAGTCCGCAACGTCGAATGTGTTACAATTAATTTAGATATATGAAAACGTTTACAATAACATTACGGTATTACTTTGATCAATATCAAAATGACGAAAACAAATGTGACTTTCCGTGTTGTTGCGTGGATTCCCATCCATATTTTACCGACATGATGGTGCGCGAAATCGATTTTTTACCCACATGATAGATGTGGTCAACATTGATATCATAATCGTTATTCTGATCTGGTTTTTTTTTTATTTTGAACAACACCCTCGGCGATCAAAATTTGTTTTAGCTTCTTCTGCCATGATGGAAAATCCAATGTGACGTCATTTCATGCGAGATAACACCTTGTCATGTGACAATTTTACTATATTTAGCCACCACGAATGGTTTTCCGGCTGGCGGAAATTCTTTCCGGAAAGCAACGATTGATCACG
Source organism: Panopea generosa (assembly GCA_029582155.1). Taxonomy (NCBI): domain Eukaryota; kingdom Metazoa; phylum Mollusca; class Bivalvia; order Adapedonta; family Hiatellidae; genus Panopea; species Panopea generosa. Next base: position 12,100,623 of record CM055898.1, read on the forward strand.
GTGTTAGTCGATTTTTACCGAGAGCATTACAGATCTAATACCTTAAAAACATTATCTTTATAAATGACATAGTGATTCAAAATTTACTCACAGGTCGAGTATCTTAACACCATATAGTTAGTAGATTAAATGCCAGCGCAGACTTCTTCCATTACACTTGTCGCTAAATACTAGACTGAATTATTGCTATCTGCCATCCTACTGAAAGAAACAATTCGTGTCCATGACAACTAATGGTAGATTTAACGTAAAACGGTACATCTGCCAAATGGCGTCTAAAAGTGCACAAATGTATAAAAGTTAACAGCAATAATTTATTTTGTTTGAAGATCTTTCACATTTGTGTTTGTATAGATATACGTATGTGGGATATGTTTTTGTCTCGAACAAGGATTTAGAAACGTTCTAAGCAGTTGTGCACTTTTGTTTTGTAAAGTGTATTGTATAATTGTAGTGGAATTTATAACTATGTTTATCATAGCAGCATAGAATGGTTTTGGAATTTTCGTATTCTGTATGGGTTTTATTAAAATAATCAATTAATTTGCAGGGCTTCTTCACTCTGTCAATAGTGTATTAATCGAACAGGAACCACTGTCTTCATTTCCTATATGAGATGATCAAATACTACGTGTTATATTAAATAATCATTATGTAATCATCAAAAGTATTCATTTCCTATATGAGATGATTAAATACTACGTGTTATATTAAACAATCATTATGTAATCATCAAAAGTAATTATTACCTATATGAAATGATTAAATACTACGTGTTATATTAAACAATCATTATGTAATCATCAAAAGTATTTATTTCCTATACGAGATGATTAAATACATTTTTTATATTAAACAATCATTATGTAATCATCAAAAGTATTTATTTCCTATATGAGATGATTAAATACTACGTTTTATATTAAACAATCATAATGTAATTTCAATAGCTTGCAAAGTAACTTAATCAAGACACCATCTGTGGGAGTGCTGCTATGGTGGGTTGTATATTTGACCTCCCATATTGGACATTATTTCGAATCTAACCTTTTGTGTCTATTTTTGGGAGCACTGCCAGGGCCTTAATTGATCAAATGTTAGATCATGAAATACGATTCAGGCATCACATGTTTTGATGTATTGCTGTTATGGTGGGTTGTATATTTGACCTATAATGAAAATATGTTTTAAAACTTACCCGTATGCAAAATAAATTGGTAAGTCATTCCATAAACAGACAATATCATAGTCGATTTAGCGGGTGTGTGTCTTTGGGACATCTTTCAGGGCTTTAATTCATCAAAGGTTTGATCACGAAATACGATCCAGGCATCACATGTTTTGATCTTTTGATATATGCATATAGCTACCTATGATTCCATAAACTTCACATACTTGTTATCAATTCCATGTGTGCATGACAATCGACAAGAAGAAATTCCTTAATATACCGTCATACACACATTTCCTGACACAGTGTCAACATAAATAAAACAATATATAACAAACAGAGAACAAAGTAATCAAAGGACACATCAACAACGACGGGATGAACACACTTACTATACAGATTTATTCAAATAAGTACAATACATACCTAGAAAAGACATGATAACATCGATCTTTTATAAGACGTAACAGTTTAAATAAAAGTACGTATTACCGCCGTAATAGTGTCCTACATGGGGCGACATGAACATGTGTATATCATTTTACTAATAAATACTCAGGGAAATGCTATACATATATGTACTCGATAACTTTGTAGAAGCCAGAGTATCACAATATGTATAAGAGACGTACATAAGGACACGTATCTGCGCTAGGGCCTCCATTCATGGTTTTAGAAGGAATTCGACATTATCGTGTTGCCAGTCCCTCCGGTCGTCGCACAATTAAAGGGAAATCATGATGGCCAACTGCAAAGGGGTCCAATCACTACACATTCAGCACATTGCAGAACAAAAGGAAACATGTTCAGCATATACTATTTTAAGTAACACTGATCCGCTATCTCACGTCATTCAGTAAACACAAAATTTAACCGTGTCACAAAAATATTTCAAGTAGGTGTTGTATATGCACGACAATTGTGGTAGTAAAACTTAGACAACTTAGAACACGTAGTAATCTTTCTTTAAACAAGTTTTAACAAAATTGCATTCATTAAAATCCACAAGTGAGTCGTGATAACCCAAGCAAAACGAATATGTGCTCAATCATACACAATCCGTTACACATACACACTATGTCAGTATAAGTTCTACCGAAGGTGTATGATAGATGTTGTATTCATTTGTGTCTTGACAAGACAAATGACGTAAACTATGTTTTGTTATGTCTTCTCAAATTACTGTTATTATTCTTAAATTATAATTGATACAGTTGGATAGTTTTGCTTTGTATTGCTATTGTTGGACATACATTTTTAAATTAATTATTTTTATGTAATCTCGTCTCTCAAAAATGTCTTATATCAATGATTTTTACCATTGACGCCAAGATATGGTAAGTAATACATATCTTGCAAACGGTAGGTATTCTTTGAAATAGTAAAGTGTGTTGGTAGCATGTATAGTTGTTGTTTATATGTAGTTTTGTCGATGGGAAACATGCATACATTTTATAATAATTTGTATAAGCCGCGGAAGGATACAATGTTATTGATCAAAATAAAAACAAACGCATTTTGTCATTCATTTACAATACGAATTTTTCTCTTAATCATTTGTGCTGATACACCGCTTTAAAACCGCTTATAGATAGGTATCTACTATTTCCTTCTACAACATCTATATCAACCTCAGTAAACACGTCTGCGTTCCAGCCCATTATGTCTAGAAGTATCGACTTATGGCATTAAATTCTACGCCGTACTATTATAGTCCGATAGTTTCCTGTTAATAACTGCAGCCCGTCTATCACAAAATAACCTTCAAATGGAACAATCTTGTGTGTAATGGTGTAGACGATTATACTAAGGCTAGATTCGAGTTATGCATTGCCACCTTTGGGCGAGTAGTTTTACTTTTCACGTTTGTTTACGTCTATAACATAAACCGTGTCTGGCTAGCCCAGTCGTTAACGTGTCTGACTGTCAATTCATGGGTTGTCGGTTTGAATCCAAGTAAGAACACAGTCTATATGATGATTGCAATAAACTTTCTTCTGCGTCCTGAATCTCTCGCCTAAATATTTTGGAAAGCAGTCAGTGACAAAGGGTGTGTCTAATACTGATTAATCGCCTAGAGGATGCCAGAAACAATGGTTAGGTGTGCTGTTGTTTTCTGTACTTTTTCTTAAAAGTGTAAATAAACAAACGGTAAAATGACTATATATTGGTTTAATAAATGTCTTATATACTGGTATACTTATATGAAGTTGCACGTACAAAGCTCTCTCACATCCATTTGTTCTCTCGAATAATGTATATATTATATTCCTTTATGTCAAGTAGAAAAGCACGCACTACAATGAATCGCTCTATGAGAAGAAAATTGTCAAAAAAATAAACTCCGTGCAAAACAAAACGTGCTTTAGTAATACTTTCTATTTTATTTATATTAATGGAATAAATTATTTTCATCTACAGTCCGTTTTTGTTTACTTTGGAGCAGTTACATCAAAGCATTGACCGATGCAGGTAAATTGGTTGCATAACACACTATAGTTACCCGCTTAACCTAAACATATTTCTTGCAATGCTGTTGATGCCCAAGTATCAATTAAAGTTGATTCGATTGTGCATGACCGCATGAATCACCATAAGGATATTAAAAATAAATGACACCGTGACAATGGCAATAGACAGGGTCCTCCGTAGCTGAGTGGTCTAAGGTTCCGTTTTACGGTCACTTACGTCTCATCGCTAAGGTCGTAGGTTCGAGTACCGATGTGAGACAGTTTGCCAGTTACTTGCGGAAAAACTGTTGGTTCAAATCAGATTCATTCTGAGGTCTTCCTCCACCATTAAACTTGATAAGCCATGTATAACCTGAAATATGTTGAAAATGGAGCTAAATATAATTCAATGACAATAGAATAATTTCAGATCGATTTGGACCACAGATGATTTATGTTTTAATTGTTACCGTAAACAATTAGTTTACAGATATGCATTACTACAAATAAATTGAAACACAAACGTATATTGATGTAAAAGCAATGTGATCATGTTATTATTGTCTGACAGACTAACATTTATCAGATGGGTCTTACCTAACAATTTTAAGACTATCAGGACACTGACTTGGTATTCTATTTATCACATCATAATATAACAAACGAATGTGTGTTCAATGTGGCAAATGTGGTTGAAAATGGTTCGAAATTTGATTAATGAAATAAAAATAAAGCAAATTTATTTTTGTTGGTCAATTGTTTCACTCGGTTATATATTATTGACACAATTAACAGTTGTTCAATGGTTTAATACATAGCAAAATAAATGACGTTACCAATTAATGTGTTACTGCAAGATAGACATTCTCTGCCGATAAAGCAAAATAAGAATAATTTTCTAAATAATAAACAGTGTGTGGTCGTAAATCAACGTTAGGTTATATGTGTTACTTCGGTATTATTGACGTATATTGTATCACTCGTAAATATGACAGGAAACTTGAAGTGCGTATAAATGACAGAGAATGACATTGTTGTAGATCCTGGTGTAATATATGTTGTCAAGCACCATTACGTATCAATCGACATGCCTGACTTGAAATTTGAAACGTAAGAAAGGAAGCGTATACGAGTGTTACGGATGTTGATGAGGCATAATGTAACGCAGTTAGAGTATATGATGAAGACATTGTCATTGATCTCAGAGGATATGTGTGTACAATTGTTTCAGAAGAATTATTGCTCCATGTGCAATAGGAGGCGACAATGATAAACAATTGGCCAATATATGTGAAGGTCGGTAACCAGACTTATTGTAGATTTTTAAAATGTCTGTCAGTGCTTTTTGTTTTTTCTGATACCTTGAAAACTATAGTAGATTCAGTATTTGTCGTCAATTTATAATCTAAAACAACATTGCTAAATGCATCAGTACTTCAAGTCACGTCATTTCTGTTAGGTAAACACAATTAAGGAACCATTCTCTCTAAAATAATCTCTTCAATAATATTAAAATTTGTCAAAGAATTCTTTTATAAAAATGTTTAAATATAAATTCGGTTTTAAACTGTTACATTATACTTATGTCACGGCGGCATGTCATCTTAAACTCAAAGTGTCGGCAGCTGAATCGGTGCAGCAATGAAGTCTTTTACCATAACTGATCTTTTTTCGTATGACCCCTCCAATACGGATACGTCACAATTTGGTATCTTTTATTGCGTTTATTAAATAGCATTTTATTTAACTATGACATATTTTAAGATTAAATTTTCTGTATCTACACGGTAAAATGTAAATTTTAATATTTTTTCATTAGAAGCAATATATAGGTATGCTGGACGGAATTTTAGACATATAAATTTAATGCTATTTTTTTTTATTCATCCGCCTGGCCGCAACGAATTTTATTTTTGAAATCACAAACGGTTAACTGCAAGCTTAGAATAACATTTTCTATGGCATTTTTATCATCTTTATGCATTTATGAATGACTTTTTATTAAACGTGTGAATCATTTTAAATATCATTTGTGTATTTCTTGTAAAATCTAAATTTTTAAGCCAAAATTAAAACAAGGGTATATAGTTGGTGAGGTAATAACATTATTTTTATATTGCCTGTTTTAACGGATAAAGGATATATATCTTTTATTAAAGTCTCATCATAGTATAAACATATAACATTTACAGTTTCACATTACATTAACACATTTACCATGTCATTCTATCAGAATTGTAAGAGACTATTACATCAATTATATCACATTGTCAAGATCAATGTTACAGAGTAAAACAATATTAACAAACTGAGGTCGCTGTTAATCTTAACTCTGTTATATCACCTAGTTGGTTATATACCACAATCTAAAACAGTACTAAAATAATGATATAATTAAGAAACAAAGTATGAAAAAAACAGCGCCATGGTGTAATTATAAACGCATTATGATATATTTTAAAAAATCATTTATCACCACAAATCAGATTTGTCATGGCCTGATTAACAACGACCGCTAAAATTTGAATAAAAATAAGCAAAATATACAATGAATTGTCCATTTACATTATTTATAAGTAAATCAATCATTACAAATCTTGTTAATTCAAAATCTATTTTGATAAAAACAATAATCGTATTTTCAATATTGAAAAGCAGGCTTTGGCACAATTTCTTATTAAACGCGGGCTTGTAAACAACATAACAAACTTCTCATCGCATGATAACGAATCAAATAGGCTATTTATGTTAGTAGTTACTTCAAATAATTCATTACGTATGTCAACATATAAGGGACAGTTAAAAAGCACATGATATTCATCTTCAACACAGTCTTTATAGAATGGACATATTCTACTATTTAGAGGTAAACCTTCATATCTGCCTGTTTCAATTTTTAAAGGTGCCACTCCGCATCTAAACCTGTGTGATTTCGGCATAACAATTTTACAATATTTCTCAATAACAAATTCATGTTTCAACAGCTTGTACTTTCTTAACTTATTACCACACGTACCATTGAGGCTAGTAGCTCTTGATAATTTCCCATTCCAATCATTTATATACTCTGCGTGTACTGTAGAACTCACATTATGCACCATACACAGTTTATTTATATAATTAACATTGACAAACGTATTTAAACTGTTGACTTCTAGAAACGATTTAATTCTAAAACACCAATTCTTACATGACTAAGTAGCTTTAGAAACACAAAAATCATATATTCTTTTGTACACACGATCATTTGACATATAAATAAACCTAATCCAAATAAAGCTTATACATTTCCATTGACGGGATATGGCTGGCACCCAACCCATTTCACCAGCAGTTGCTGCATTTGAAGTGTATTTTCCAACCCCCAATAAGAATCGCATAGCTCGATTTTGGATGGCGTTTTCACACGAAAAAGACCTTTCACCCCATATTGCAACACCATATGCAACGGCTGGCCAAATCATACTGTCATATAGTTTTGTAAAAACATTATACTGCATACCACTTAGAGATTAATTTTTGGCTATAAAAAGACCGAGAGCTCTTCCTGCTGCCTGTGAAACCAACTTTGCCATTACATTTAAATCCAAAAATTCGGTCAATGTTAAACCAAAGTAAACATATCTTACTACGGTTTCAATATCGAAATTACCATATTTAAAACTGAAAGAGGTACGTTCAGTAGAATGGTGTCTGAAATGAACATTCTTACTTGTATTATAATTAATGATCATTTCATTTTATCACACCAGGAACTTAGTACATTAAGCATATTCTGAAGATCAATTTCACTGCCAGCAAGCAGAGTATGTATGCAAGTCCAAATAGAGACATCAATACATGCTCTAAGTCTACAAGAGACTGCTCCGATGGTCTTCCTGCAGTCAATAAACAAGCCTTTACAGGGTTCTTCACTGTCTGGCAGACTGTAAATCAACCTAATAATTCAGAGGGCAGTATCTACAACTATGATCAATGCGAAAGGCAAACTACTTGCTAATGTTTGGTTCATCAAGTAGTAACAGACGATGTCACCGTAGTCAATTTGGTGAGTATATTCATCTTTGGGGCTTTGCCAGGGCCTTAATTTACCATGGTTTTAATCATGAAATATGATTCAGACTTCACACGTTTTGATCCTCTGATATATTTCATATATTCATATGATTCATAAGACTATGTTTTTGCTAAAACCGTCATATCGACTATCACGTCTACCTTTGGATGACAATTTGACAGTAAATACGCCAGACAAATATCCCTTAATATATCGACGTACACAATTTATATATCGTGAAACAGAAGCAACGTAAATAAGGAAATATATATAACCGAAATGGAACATAGCATTCAATCAAAAACAACAACAATAAGTAGCAATATAACCACAAATAATATAAAGCACAATTAAATAAGTATAATATATACCTAGATAAAAGCTGATTACAGGAATCATTGCTTAGGAATAAGCAGTGGCAAAATATACCACAGAAGAGCTTAAACACGGTTAACGGTTGCACATAATATCGCTCTTCCCTAGATATCATATATGTGTAAATAAATGTATACGAGCCTGAAAATTCTCTTACATAGATGAAACACACAGAAATACTCAGGGAAGTATGTCATATACGTATACCAGTGACGCTGTGTGCAGATGTACACGATTACTGTGGAGAAGCCAGCCGCACAATACTAATTTTGGTCATAACAAGACGGAGACTAGGACTCTGTCCGTTTATGGTCAGTACACTGTCTGTGAGAAGTCACCGACAGAGTGTTACATATTTCTTTTGCAGAGCGCGTGATAGCTAAACAAGAATTGACCGTATTAATATAGATAATGAAAACTAAATGTTTATTATGTCTGGGAATCACTAACATTTATATATCTTACTACGTAAGCATAACTGGTATTCATTTTTTAATTTAAGTAGATCGATTTATGCTACGTATAGTTTATCTTCATAACATTAAACGTTTTGCTTCTTTATCTTAAGAATATGGATGTCCTGCAAGTGCACTGTTGTTTTCATCTTCGTGTTATGATAATGTGTTTTTGACAATCGTTCAAATAAAGTTTTGCTTTGCTGTTTGAAAAAAAATTCACACCTTAATACTCTAATCACTGAAATAACATTTGCAAAACATGTTATACAATCATTTATATGTGTTTTTCTAATCAAGGACTTATATTATTCTTTTTTTGCATTCTACATGGTGTACTGAATTGTATTCAGGGTAATAAGAATCGGAATCCAGACTACGAAGCTGGTGATGTATAGCCGATACATTTTAAACCATAACGTACATAAAGATACATGAACATCCTAATACTAAAGTAATTTGACATTTTAAGCAAAGTGATAGCAAATAAGGTATTCAGCGGAGCGATAGCACAGTGGGTAGAGTGTCGGCTCATGCCAGATGTCGTCGCGGATTTCAAAATAACATTGAGTATTAGGTCTACCTAGAAAAGGGACTAACTATCTATTTATACAGTCACAATTAAATTAAAAGAAATAAGTATAATCGTAATGGACAATTAACACAGTTTCACTTCATTATTATGAAATATTCCTGAACTAAAGAGAAAAATCTGCATTAAACAGTAGTGTAGAATAAAATGTATAAGCATAAAGTGTCGGTGCGTTTGACAAACCATAGCCTCATGTATAGATGTATTTAATGTAAATATCGCTGGGTTTTTTAAAGCCATGAGTTACCTTGGATAAGTCATTTAAATATACATTTACGAATGTAGAGTTTATACCGATAATGATTTTATTGAGCGACAATATTAAGCAATATTTCTTTGTACCGATATTTAAGAGAAAAATGAATGCACACTAATAGTGCTCGTGACTATTTAATGCAAAGAGTACAGTGTCAAAATTGTTTGAAACACTATGGCAACATAATGCAATAAAAGACAGATGTCTTTTTGAGAGGTATTTTGTAGGATGTGTATTCCCTTATTAGATAAGACGCTTTGCAAATATATCATCTAATTTATAGTTACAACAAACAACAAGTTTAATAAGTATAATAGTTTTGTGTTTCGATAGCCTCTAAAGTGTAAATAGGTTCTAAGATAAAACAACATGATAATCACGTTTGCATGTCATTGTATGTGTGTTCAAAACGACTGGATGACAAAAAAACATTCAAAACATCGTTCATGTGTTCACACTTTAACCTCAGATGGTTCTTCCATTTTCAAAGCATATGTTAGTGAATAGAGCGTGTATTTTACGTATTCACACTAGTGTCAACACTTCTGTCAATTGCAGCAGTATAGAAATGATAAAATGTCCACATGAAATGTGGCAAACCAATTCAATCAAATACAAAATGAAGAGATGTATGAAACAAATTTGATTCTTCTTTTGCAATTGATTTCATATCTGAATTAATAATTTTTTACATCAAAATTAATTATATTTCATATTTCAATTAATTACATGCCGTTTTTATGGTGTATTTCTTCTGCGTTTGTTAATAAAACAGATCTTCTATACTTCATACGTGAACAAGTTTGCCCGTTTTTCCAAATTATCAAATATTTATCTATATGTTCGTTTCATAATATACTTAAATAAATGGGGAAAGAAATAACAATATCTGAAGGTCTGAGCGTACTTCTCAATCCAGCTTAAGTCAAGTAGTGTACATTAAACTTTATACCAAGATATACAGGATAAACCAGATTCGATTCAACCAATACACGACAATAAACGTCGTGAAATGGTGGCCGACATCAACTAGCTGACTCAACATGAAATAACTATGAAAATAGCCGCCATACTGTATAAGAACAAAACAGTAAATAATACATCAGTTGATTGTCTTCATTATGCTTATTATATTATCCTGTTCACGTTCCCAAGCGGTGGATTTGTAACTGACGGTGGCGCCTGCAAGAACAGCTGAATATGTAGAACAATAATAAATCTGAAATGTTCATCATTGTCTTTGCAAAATATGATTAATTCATGTTTATTGATTTGATAAAAACGACGTATATTCACTAATGCAGTAATAAAATACTGACATGACATCGTCTCAAACAATATCGTCTCAAATAACATCGTCTCATTTACCATTGTTCCACTACCATTGTTAAAGTTATGTTGGCATGGTACGTTTGATTTTTTCATTGCTATTACATTATTGCAAGGGTTCAGCATTAATAAAACTTTCTGATATTCATGAACAATATCACGTATTAATTTTGTCCTTTGTCTCTGATGACCCTCTCTGTAGCTCTGTTTACTATACAAATGAACCTATTACGCGCGTAAACAAGAAGTAATTGGTGTCATTTGTCTTCAGTAACCACCGACAATAAGTTATATATAAACGTTTAATCAAAAGAAATAATTCAGACATTGTTTAAGTGAGGTTTGCAATGAAAGAATTGTGATATTAAGCAAAGTAATTACTTTATATGTGTTGGATGAACGTTTTAAAACCGGCCATGTTAGATACGTTTAGAGATTCACAAACATTGACGATTAGTGATTGTGTCGCAAAAGAAACAATTTTAACTTTTTATATTAAAATATTGCATTCTTGATAGTAGACCGGGTGACACAATTTATCACGGTTCGGGAGCTGTCAATGGAGTGACGCAGTAAAGGTTGCAGTATTTTTAAATTAGTGAAAATAGTTATATTTTTTATGCTTATAATGACAATGCAACGGTGATTTTAAATGAGCAAACAAAACATATGCTTTGTTATAATAGTTTGCATATTGTTTCAATCAGGGAAAGAGAAAGTCAAAGATCCTGGTCTGTTTGTGACTTTGGCTTTATTAGACAATCGTAATATGACTAGTTTGTACCAATGCAGAATAATTTTCAGCCATGTAATGGTGGGCACTTTAGACTGATGACCGACTTTGATAATTTGCATCAATATTTTCTTTTTTTCATAACTACCAATAACTTGTAGTTACTCGTATGCAGTCCTTCCCGTCGGCAAACAAGTTTAAAACAATAAATTTCACTTTATTCTAGTAATTGATTTTATAAACCCTATCGTTTAGAATGGCATTTTAGTTGATGTATTGCCCATGTTACATGCCATATTCTTTGATAAATTGTGTGTACGGGCAATATTTTAAGAGAGCACCTTATTTTTTGTTTGTGTTAATTGAATCATCTCTCTATCTCATGATAGCATTCATTAATTTGTTTTTAGCTTGACATTAGTTATGTTCTTTCCTGCGCCGGAGACTTAGATGGCATTGCAAGACTGTTATAAAATAAAAAGTCACTTTTTAAATAAATGACTCAGATCTCACCGTAGCCGAGTCTGCTTTATATAATCCACTTCTCCGTTTTTAATTTCGAGCCATTTGCGCATGAAAACAAGTCCACACACTGCAGTTTAATTATTAACAATACAATTGACATGAAGTACGTACTATAAACATTTTGTTGTCATCTGACATATGCTTAACGGAACTGTCAAACAATCCATAGATCGATGTCTGCTAGTGAGGGAGATTACTGTGTACACTAGTGCTTCAAGGGAGATTATTGTGTACACTTGTACTTCAAGGGAGATTACGTTATTCGTTATTAGATAGTGAATATCACGGACAATAACTTTAACTGGAAAGATCTAAAGAAGCGGTGTAGCTAAAAAACAATAAACTAATGTACAGCATTCTGTTTGTTGTAAAGAAACAATGCACTTAACGTAATATAATTATCTAAGAGTAAGTACGTCTTTTAAATAAGAACGTAATTGAAGATGGGAACCATGCAGCACCACGGGGTTATAGGGTTATAATGTTTAGGCATGGGTCATGAATTTCGAACAAAATAATTCATGTTTTGAAAGTCTAAGTTAAATTAAAACTACCTTGTAATCCGTAATCATGATATGAATTACTCCGATTAAATAGATCATATTTTATCATAGAGTACAGGAAACGCTTTAACTACCCAACGTCTTGCATAATATATCTGAACTAACTTCCATACTATAGCTGTGTAAATAATAACCCTCCTTCTACTTTTAACATTTAGATATCTACTCGACAAATGAATATTGATAAATATTTTGTTCTGTCACCATATTGATAGAAAACTATGATAAATGTAAATTTTAATTTGACCAGACATCTGGCGTTGGATCGACGTAGTATTATATTTGATAAGGATAGTTTAGATGATTTGGCGTTTTTGTACGTTTTATAGTAGATAAGCATAATACATTTAATATTACAATAGCATAATACCATCAAAGTAAGAAGACATATGACAACAATAGCACTGAACAAGGTGTCTTGTTATCCAATATGGTCAATATACGTAAACAATACTACTAAAGAAGGCGCATTGTTTTGTAAAATAATCAATTTACCTAAATAATACCACTAAAGAGGGTTTCTTGTTATAATAAGTCTAAACACCACACTAGAATCACTTTAAAATCGTTTGTGGAATATAAAATGTCACAAATTTTCATGAAACATTATATTAAACAACAATCATAGCTGAAGTACATCGTCGTTTACGTTCACGTAAAACAACGTCGTCAAGTGAACCTTACATTTTACAGTCAGTTGTTTATATGCGGCTTTAGTTGCTTGGTTTCACTAACGGCTCCATTGGTACTTGTGATATCAAATCCTTGTTTTTGCATTTATTTTACCTGTTTTCAGTATTCCACTATATATGATACAGCGACTGAATTATGATACATATCAAACGCAGCGTTGTTATTATGTATTTTGTGGAGTCTTTATATTGCATAATCGGTGTTGCCTTTTATAATCACCGAGTTAGAAAATACTCATCGTTTATCGTGTATCCAGGCGTCAATAACGAGTGCATGTATCCAGGTGTCATAAGTCAATAACGAGTGCATGTATCCAGGTGTCAATAACGAGTGCATCGTAGTATTGCCAATTTGAAATATATAACTTGATAGTTGATATTATATTAAGTATGGACGGAACTATACCTAGTATGAGTTATTTTATATGATTTTTTTTATTGTGAATCAATATTTATTATTCCAAGTTGAGTTGTTACAAAGCACAATATTCTTTTAGAAAACAGATTTTACCCATTACTGTTTTACATTGTGAATCCGTTGACACTAAACTGAATATTTTATTCCATGTTGCTTAACATTGAATAATTGAAAGGTCGTTCTTCCTTAACATATTCCAAGTTTACACAGTATATATTCACATAATTTAGTGAGGACGTACGAGATGTGTTTATCCCTGACATCATAGTATGTATTACAGTTTGTACTTTCTAATGAAGTATGTACAATATATATATTATATATAAGTATGACACTTCAAAGCTGTCTATGTGAAGCGTTTAAGATGATAACACAAATTTCAATACCGCTTTTATTTCGTATTTTTCTATATTTTTCTATATTTGGATGTTCGTATTAATTTTTTTTTCAATATATCATTTTAGGGAGTGGCGATATAAGCAGACTATAGAAAAGACAATCGACGCATCATGCGTATACTATTATGTATTTTACATGAGATTAAATCTATTAGATATAAAATATACGTATCGGGGTTATTTTCTGAAAGACAAAATATTTACAATCTAATACCAATTACGATCTAGTATTTTGATTGAATTTTAATATAATTGAATTCATAATTCATAAATTACGATCTAGTATTTTGATTTAATTTTAATATAACTGAGTTCATAATTCATAATTTAATATAACTGAATTAAAACATGACACTGGCAAGTGTGAACGTGTGTTTAAGCCGTTTCACTATATTAAGGCAATACTGTTGAAACAGTTTTTCATATACATTATTCGTACCTTATTTTCATCGATCACGGAATAAGCTAAAGAGATTGAATTTATTAAACGTAAATGATATAATAGGCTAAACATCCGAGTTTCTGGTCGACTGGGAATAAAAAAATAAACGAAACGTCTGGAATTAGGAACCGAATTGTAACATTAGTAAAACCCTAATTACTGACGGAGCTATTTGAAGTGTACTCACCAGCCGAGAACTTTAGCACCATATAGTTAGTAGATTAAATGCCAGTGCAGACTTTTTCTATTACACTTGTCGCTTAATACTAGACTGACGTATTGCTATATGTCATCCGATTGAAAGAAACAATTCGTCTTCATGACAAATAGTTCTAGATTCGAGGTAAAATGGTACATCTGCCAAATGTCGTCTTTACTTATAAAGGTACACAAATGTATAAAACATTTCTAAAATCTCATTTTTGGTTATTATTGATTTTGTTTGTGGATCTCTCATACATTTCTATATATATTTATCCACAAACAAAGCTACATCAGGTTGTCAACAGTGTACAAATTGAACAGGGGACACTGTCTTATATTTATGTCAATTTATGATTTCATAAACTACACTCAGGGATTTTAAAAAAGCACCACTTATATACAGGTAATTTCATATTCACAGGCGTCAATGACGAATACATGTATCCAGGCGTCAATCACGAGTACATGTATCCAGGCTTCAATAACGAGTACATGTATCCAGGCATCAATAACGAGTTCATGTATCCGGGCGTCAATAACGAGTGCATATATCCAGGCGTCAATAACAAGTACATGTATCCAAGCGTCAATAACAAGTACATGCATCCAAGCGTCAATTACGAGTACAAGTATCCAGGCATCAATAACGATTGCATGTATCAAGGCGTCAATAACAAGTGCAAGTGTCCAGGAGTCAATAACGAGTTCATGTATCCAGACGTCAATAAGGAGTACATGCACCAAGTCGTCAATAACGAGTATATGCACCCGGGCATAAATAACGAGTACATGTATCCAGGCGTCAATAACGAGTACATGTATCAAGGCGTCAATAAGGAGTGCATTGATCCAGACGTCAATAAGGAGTACATGCATCCAGACGTCAATAACGAGTACATGTATCCAGGCATCCATATCGAGTGCATATATCAAGGTGTCAATAACGAGTGCATGAATCCAGGATTCAATAACGAATGCATATATACAGGTGTCAATAACGAGTGCATGTATCGAGGAGTCAATAACGAGTGCATGTATGCAGGTGTCAATAACGAGTGCATGTATCCAGGTGTCAATAACGAGTGCATGTATGCAGGTGTCAGTAACGACAGAATGTATGCAGGCGTCAATAACGAGTGCATGTATCGAGGCGTCAGTACCGAGTGCATGTATCCAGGAGTCAATAACGAGTGCATGTATGCAGGTGTCAATAATGAGTGCATGTATGCAGGTGTCAATAACGACTGCATGTATGCAGGCGTCAATAACGAGTGCATGTATCGAGGCGTCAATAACGAGTGCATGTGTCCAGGAGTCAATAACGAGTGCATGTATCAAGGCGTCAATAACAAGTTCATGTATCAAGGCGTCAATAAGGAGTACATGTATCGAGGAGTCAATAACGAGTGCATGTATGCAGGCATCAAAAACGAGTGCATGTATCCAGGCGTCAATAACGAGTGCATGTAGCAGGCGTCAATAACGAGTGCATGTATCCAGGAGTCAATAACGAGTGCATGTATCCAGGTGTCAATAACGTGTGCATGTATCCAGGTGTCCATAACAAGTGTATGACGAGTGTATGAATCTAGGTGTCAATAACAAGTGCATGTACCCAGGCGTCAATAACGAGTGCATATATCCAGGTATCAATAAAGAGTCCATGTATCCAGGTGTCAATAACGAGTGCATATATCCAGGTATCAATAACGAGTGCATGTATCCAGATGTCAATAACGAGTGCATGTATCCAGGCGTCAATAAGGATCACATGTGTACAGGCGTCAATAAGGAGTACATGTATCCGGGAGTTAATAACGAGTGCATGCATCCAGGTGTCAATAACGAGCCCATGTATCCTGGTGCCAATAAAAAGTGCATGACGAGTGCATGTATCCAGTGTCAATAACGAGTGCATGTAGGTGTCAATAACGAGTGCATGTATCCAGGCGTCAAAAACAAGTACATGTATCCAGGTATCAATAACGAGTGCATGTATCCAAGTGTCAAAAACGAGTGCATGTATCCAGGCGTCAATAACGAGTGCATGCATCCAGGCGTCAATAACGAGTGCATGTATCCAAGCGAATGGTTCATACGTTCGTTATTGACAACTGTGAATTTTCAATTGTGTTGGTAACTTCGTTAAAATGGAAAGCAATGCATAAAACATTCAAGTCTCAGTCATGAAATTTTGACAGTATAAGACAGATGGCACTCTTAACGTAAACTTTCTTTGAACTCAGGTGATATGTTCTGCACTAAAATTTCCTGTATGTAAGTGTTGCGTTTTCAATGTTCCTGAGTGTATGGCTGGGAAATCCGTTTGTTCCTTCTATTAACGTCCTATTGACAATCACGTGTCTTCTACCTATGTTTTTATCACTTTCCTTAAGTTATCGGCCTACAAACATTCCCTGAAAACGTCGTATAATCAACGGTTTAATAAAAAATAGAATTGAAAGGACACAACCACCAAAGGATTATAAACACAAGCAATATCAGTAATAACTATACTACATAAATAGACTTTTTTCAACATGCACATGTGTATATTGCTGAAAAACACAGAAGTACTTAAGTAATGATGTATGCAGGTGACTTTGCATAATCCAGAGTAATTATTTAAAAAAAATAAGGCTAAGACAAAACAAATGGTTTCAAATATTTCGAAGAGATGATGCACGGAGTCTATATCATTTGCATGCATGCCTCATCGAAAAGTCGGTAAACGTAATCATTAAGGCAATGTTTTATTTTCTTCTAAAGGCATCCTGTGTTATTTACGTTTTTGTTACTGCTGGTTTAATTAACATAACCACTTCATTGTAAGAACGAAATACTTTTCTCACTCAGAATGTTATTTATTTATTGTATCTATTCATATAATAGTTAGTTTACTGAACCGATCCATTTTTTGTAAATAAATTCTCACAACGTATTTTAAATATACACACGCAAAACTGTATGAATGGCCTATCACTCTGTCGTTATAGCATACGTTAATATCAAATACTTATACCTAAATAAAAAAATATTCGTTTAATAATGTGTTCTTCTGTTTTGTTTGATACGAACTATTCAAAGTTTTTTTCTATCATAAATCAATATTTACTATTCCACGAGCTTTTATATGTAACAAAATATTAATTTAGAAAAATATATTTGATATATTTCTGTTTATATATAAAATTCAGTGATACTTAACTGAAGATGTATCTTTCTCGACATTCATGGTCGTGGTATAGTTACTCTACATATTTCACGTTTTTTAAAGAAAAAAACAATAGTATCTAGTTAAACCTTAGTTTGTTTTTATTAAAAATTATCTAGACACAATTATCCCTTGAAGATAATGTGTGTGTGTGTGTGTGTGTGTGTGTGTGTGTGTGTGTGTGTGTATGTGTGTCTCAGTAGTGACATATTTTACATGTATACCATTCCGTATTTCCCAATAAAAAAATGTCAAAAAAGTCGTTATTCCCATGCCGCATAGCATGCCTTTCATAATACCCTGCTTGTTTCGTTACTCCCTACAATAATGGATGGAAACAATATTAAATTATACGGTGCATTGAAATGTTACATAGCATAATAACGAGATAAAGGGATATTAAATTTTGCATTACCGCCTGAAAAGCTCGTCTCCGTTTCCATAAGGACCGCTTTTAAGTGCCATATTATCAGTTTTTTACTGAAATTTCACATAAATAATCTAAAACAAATTACTTTCTAGCATATGATTTAAATTTTAAGATAACTTAATGCATCTTATACTAGCAAATGTGTGTTTAAGCCGTTTCACTTTATAAACGACAAGCGTTTGAAACAGTTCATCATACACGTGTCTTTTTAACATTCATAACAAAAATAGCCAAAACAAATGTAAATTGTATTAAACGTCAATGATATAAGATAAACTTCCGGATCTGCTCGATTTGTAAACAACAATAAACACAACGTCTGGGAATCGGAACTGAATTGCAACAAAAGTAATTCCATAATCTATATTATTGACGGACCTATCAGAAATATACTCACTAGTATACATACAAGGTAGCAGATTTAATGTCAGCGCAGACTTCTTCCATTACACTTGTCGCTAAATACTAGACTGAAATATTGCTATCTGCCATCCTACTGAAAGAAGCAATTCGTGTCCATGACAACTAATGGTAGATTTAACGTAAAATGGTACGTCTGCCAAATGTCATCTTTACTAATAAAAATGCAACTGTTTAAAACGTTTCTGAAATGTCGTTAACTGCAATAATTTATTTTGTTTGTGGATCTCTCACCTCTGTACACATATCCACAAGCAAAATAAACTATTGATGAGAACGATGTTATGAAAACGTATTGAAAGTTGTGCACATTTGTAAAGTTTATTGTAATGTATATGATTTTATATGGATAAAATTTTTTTTTCTTATTCTATAGTTATGGTTTTTTTTCTAAACAAAATAAATAAATTATTTTTGAAAGAATGTTACACTTTGTCAACTGTGTACATAATGGAGAGGAAATACAGTCTTGCTAGAACATCTCACTACACTGTTATTCCCCCTTTTGAGCCACGGTTACATGGTTTTTGCGTAAAAAGTTACTGCGTTATTCAGTTTGGTGTATTTTGAAAATAGTTCCAAACATTTACCTCTTCTGTTTGACATACATTTCCTAATGTATAAACTTAAATTAGTCCAAATGCAGACATCAATAGATGTTCGAAGTCTATAACAGACTGCTCCTAATGATCGCTCTATAGTAAATAAACAAAACTATTTACACGCAGAATATAGATCAACCTAATATTCACAGGGCAATATCTCCTGTGGAAAATAAATTGCTTGTCGATGTTTGGTTAATCTGGCAGTAACATACATTGTGCATTTGTTGTGTCTGTCTTTGGGGCTTTGCCAGGGCCTCCATCATCAAAGGTTTACGAATACGATTCAGGTTTTGCGTGTTTTGACCCTCCGATATATTTCATATATTAATATCATTGATTTGATATACAATGAAAAGATAAAGTGTTTCTTTTATCTATTCATCCATTCATCGGCTTACATACCTTAAAACATTGTTAACATAATGAGAATGTGTCCCTTTGTGTATCAGCCTACCTACATACCCTGAAACAGTGTTAACAAACTTACATTGTGTCCCTTTGTCTATCTAAATTAATACATACCCTGAAAAACTATTAACAAATTTACAATGTGTCCCTTTGTCTATCTAAATTAATACATACCCTGAAAAACTAGTTAACAAAATTAGAATGTGTACCTTTATCTATTGGCCTATACATATACCCTGAAACAGTGTTAACAAAATTAGAATGTGTCCCTTTGTCTATCGGCCTATATACATATCCTGAAGCAGTGTTTACAAAATTACGAATGTGTACCTGTGTTGATCTACCTTAATACATACCCTGAAAATCTATTAGCAAAATTAGAATGTCTTCATTTGTATGTCGGCCTACATACATACTCTGAAACAGTGTTAACAAAATTAGAATGTGTCCCTTTTGTCTAAGGATATTATTACCCTGAAACACTATTAACAAAATTAGAATGTGTACATTTGTCCATCTACCTTAATACATTCCCTGAAAGATTATTAACAGAATTAGAATGTGTTATTTTGTCTACCTACCTGAATACATACGCTGAAACACTACTAACAAAATTAGAATGTGTCCCTTTGTCTATGGACCTTATTACATACCATGAAACACTATTAACAAAATTAGAATGTGTCCCTTTGTCTATGGACCTTAATTCGAGGGGTGATCTAGAAATAACCGGACTGCCCTGTATCATTTTTCATTTTACGGATTTTTAACATGAACATTTCAGCAACTACACCTCTATCCATGCCAAAACTATAACTAGAACGATTTTCCTTTCAGAAAAAAGTAATTGTCATTTAATTCGTTACTATAGCAACCCATTGACGTTAAAGTGGGGCTCGTGTCTTTTTTATGCTTCAAAGTGTAAAATATAAGTTGAATTGATCAACTTATAAAGCACGATTATTACTCGACTACTTTGACGTCATATAACAAAATCTCAACTTCATTCTGGTTTTCGTTGGTAAACAACAATACATTAAGGAATACTATTGGTTGTTTATTACGGCGCCATTTAAGTCACATGAAACGCACGCAATTATTAAATTTTGTTGTCAGCTTGGACAATCGACAACCAAACCGTATGAGATTATACAGCAGGCATCTATGGGAAAAAAACACAAATGCAGGGTTTTGAATGGCATCAGAGGTTCCGAGACCGAAGAGTGTCACTAGAAGATGGGAAGGGACGGGGCCGTAAGACCTCTTTGTACGCAACGTTAGTGACTACAATTTAGGACGTCGTATACAGCGACAGGCGATAGGACATACTGTTAAAGGGATTAAATTGGCAAGTAACACAAACACGCTTTTAATCCAGACTTTTCCTTTATGCAGTGTGCACAAAATAATGCTTATGTATTGACGTATAACCTTTATTTATTTGAAAGTTATCAAATTAACAGTAACTGAATATTGGTCAAAACTTGAATACGTCCTGCAATAAAATAATGCGCAATGTTTACATTGAGCTTCGTAAACTTCCCGAACAAAGCCTCGAAAACGAGATCGGGAACTAGTCTTCACGATGTTATCCGATGATTGATCGGAAACCCGAAAGCGGTTCGTTGAAAATGGCGAATGAAAACAAAAACAAAAACGGGGCTTCAGAAACCCAATGTATGTAATAAAGAGGTTATGCAATTAGACACTTTAGACGCGTATATCTCTAAGTTGTAAGTGTATCTTCATGCAAGGCATGTGTATTTAGGACAGGGAATGGACGGTATTATGCCGATATAATACCTGTTAATGCTGCGTATTATGTAAAAGTGAATTTCATTTGAAATTTGAAACACAAAATAAATCTATTAGTTATTATAATATAACTCTACTAATAATTTATTTGCGATAAAATGTTATTCTTTTTCTTAAATTATATGTTCAGTGTATGCTACGCAATTGTCATTTTAAGACCATAATACATTAATTGCTAGATAATCATCCCTGCCCGACCCCTAATTGTCATGCTGCCTCGACCCTTTTTATTTTCATAAAAACAAAAAAGAATTAAAAAGAAATTATAAGAAATAAAATATAAAATCTTGCTACGCTCCCCGTTTCTAAGAATAAATTGGATGATAATGTAGCAATAAATTAATAATGACCTAATAAAAAAAATCTGATAAAACTTCTTTTGATTTTAGGTTCTGCGTAGAGACATAACAAGTGCGTTTCAGACGAGGAGGCCTGGTGTTAACTTCGAAGATGTATTATTACACCAGGACAACGCGTCTGCCCAAACGGCACAGATGACTATGCTAGAAATCTGCCTGCTTGGTTTTGGGATAGTGAAACACCCTGCCTACTCTCCAGATTTTGCCCCTATGGACTTCCGTGTTTTTCCTGTCGTGAAATCAGCTTTGAAGGGTTACAGGTTTGATTCTTTTCAGGAACTGTTTTATGCGGTACATCGTGCAGTGTCTGGTTAAGACCCTGAATGGTTTACGCTTATGTTTTGTCAGTGGATCGCTCGACACAAGATATGTATTACACACAAAGGAGTTTACATAGAGAAATGACTGATATACGTATTGTGACAGGAATACGGCGTCACAGACGTTATTTTGTGTTTGTTGACGCTCTCTGTATGTCTGTTACAGGCAGTGTGTTTATGTTTTTCTTGTGCAAACGTCTTGAAATTTTCAGGTATCGTGTATTAAAGATCGGATATCATGTGGAATGATTTTCATTAATGTAAAATATAACATATAGAAGTAATAAACTCAATCCGGTTATTTTTGGATCACCCCTCGTACAAACCCTGAAACACTATCAACAAAATTGGAATATGTACAAACACTAAAACTGTGTTAAAATCAAAATGTCTCCCTTTGTCAACACACATACCTTGCTTAATAAACATACACACCCTGAAACTCTTTTAATATCAGAATGTGTCCCTTTGCCAACACACATACCCTGCTTAATAAACATACACACCCTGAAACTCTTTTTATATCAGAATGTGTCCCTTTGTCAACACACATATCTTGCTTAATAAACATACACACCCTGAAACTCTTTTTATATCAGAATGTGTCCCTTTGTCAACACACATACCCTGCTTTATAAACATACACACCCTGAAACTCTTTTTATATCAGAATGTGTCCCTTTGTCAACACACATATCCTGCTTAATAAACATACAAACACTAAAACTGTGTTAAAATCAGAATGTGTCCCTTTGTCAACACACATATCCTGCTTAATAAACATACAAACACTAAAACTGTGTTAAAATCAGAATGTGTCCCTTTGTCAACACACATTCCCTACTTAATAAACATACAAACCCTGAAACTGTGTTAAAATCAGAATGTGTCCCTTTGTCAACACACATACTCTGCTTTAAAAACATGCAAACCCTGAAACTGTGTTAAAATCAGAATGTGTCCCTTTGTCAACACACATACCCTGCTTTATAAACATACACACCCTGAAACTCTTTTAATATCAGAATGTGTCCCTTTGTCAACACACATACCCTGCTTAATAAACATACAAACACTAAAACTGTGTTAAAATCAGAATGTGTCCCTTTGTCAACACACATTCCCTGCTTAATAAACATACAAACCCTGAAACTGTGTTAAAATCAGAATGTGTCACTTTGTCAACACACATACCCTGCTTAATAAACATACAAACCCTGAAACTGTGTTAAAATCAGAATGTGTCACTTTGTCAACACACAAACCCTGCTTTATAAACATACAAACCCTGAAACTCTTTTAATATCAGAATGTGTCCCTTTGTCAACACACATACCCTGCTTTATAAACATACACACCCTGAAACTCTTTTAATATCAGAATGTGTCCCTTTGTCAACACACATACCCTGCTTAATAAACATACAAACACTAAAACTGTGTTAAAATCAGAATGTGTCCCTTTGTCAACACACATACCCTGCTTAATAAACATACAAACCCTGAAACTGTGTTAAAATCAGAATGTGTCACTTTGTCAACACACATACCCTGCTTAATAAACATACAAACCCTGAAACTGTGTTAAAATCAGAATGTGTCCCTTTGTCAATACATTATTATGATTATTTATTTCACTATTACAAACATTTACTTGTCTACGTTTCCGTCATAAAAATGGAGACAATGACTCTTAATTCATTTATTAATTAACACAACTATTATGTTGAAGGAATTAAATAGTTGTTTTTTTTAGTTTTTTATTTAATAATTCGGTATTATATATGTTAATTTTATAGATATTGGGTTATTTTATTGAACCGATGTTATTTTTCAAAATGTTTTTTCTTAATATAATAAGATCGATGTAATCTATAGCTGTAATAATGTACTTTCAGTGTTCTGTCTATGTAAAATGATATCCATTCATTTATTTATTCAACCGACTATTTTGTAAAATTACACAATATAGAAACTATATGTCCACCAGGAGACGTATTTACTTTCATTATACCAAAATACATATACATAATACATAAGTCATTTTATTTCCGCTGGCATTTGCAGAATAAAATCATCATAACAGACAAAAACTAATCACAGTAAATTCATTTAAATTTCACAGTGTCACACTAATTGCACCGTGTCAATTTGATTTACACCTTAATACTGTCACTGATGACAGGAAGCTTATAAAGCATGTTATATAGTCATTCAATTCACATTTATAAACCAAAAACGTAATATATAATGTATTGTATTTATTTAAAAGGCGGTATCCTTGTAAGCATCGTAATAAAGACTAGAATCCATAAACTACTAAGTTGGCGGTATAGAAGAAGTATGTTTTAAAATAGAACGTACATATTATATTTGTAACTGATGCGTATACTAAAGTCGATGGGCAAATTAAGCGGGGACAGTAGCAGTGATTCATAAAAGCTTTCATCGCATTTGAGTTTATAAGTTTAGAGCGCGGGTATTTATTACACTGTTCAGTAAACCATATATCTATACAACATGTTTATATATAACTGAAAGTATTAATAATTTACAAAATGACATTTGTTCTCTTTAATTGGTTATTGAAAACTACGTGTTTGCAGTGCTTATTCGGATAATGATTGCGCTTAGAGACGATTCAATAATGTCTTGACAGTGTTTCCATGTGCCAATATTTGCAATGGCAATAATTAATGCAATATACTAGAATGTATTCCTAACTGTCCGATGCAGAAAACGCAGTGCCGACATTGTAACATAATGAAATAATATAAAGGATGGGATAATAACAGGTATTTTGTAAACTGTGTATTCCCTAAAATCTATGACGCTTTGCATATATAGCATTTAATTCAATGTCAAATAATAAATTATAAGAATAATAATATAAAATATATTTGTGCTTTAAAGCTGTTTCCTGAATGAGCACATCTCAAATTTATTAGTTGATACTAATTTACTTTAGTTCGATTGCGATGAAAGCTCAGATCCCATTTGAACTGCTCTCGAGTCAGCTTCCTGGGTAGAACCAGTACTGAGTGTTGTTTTATGAGAGGCATCGAGTCGAGCTGGGGATCGAACAATTAACCTCTGACGTTACCGGCCAACACTCTATCCATAAGAGTACCGCCCCGCTTATCAAATATAAATGACGTCGAAGATGATTGATTGAATATCATTTTATGCCATCGAGGGCTAACAGATGGTCAGTAAACTAACCACTGTTTCCTGGGATCCTGAACGGTTAATCAACACTCGAGCACATCCCATCTCCGTAGGTAACTGATACTTTCCCACTTGAATCAGCGGTGAGACACAAATTATAATGAGACAAGTGTCGTATATCAATCATCTCGGAGACTGTTGCCGGGCGAGAATTCGACTCACTACCCCTGGATTGATAATCAGACGCGTAACTGACTGCGCTCGTCGGGCCCGACCTTCTAAGATAAAACATTATACCAATCAAAGTAGGATATCATTATCTGTGTGTTCAAAATGTTTGAATACTAATATGCAGTAAAAAAGTAGCATTTTGAATTGGACATGGCCTTTCCAGCAAAACCTGTAAAATATAACGCTTATTTTGAATTATATGATAACCCGTTTCATGAATTAACTATATAGATATAAATAAATTATGTATATATTGAAATGTAAACACGAAATATCTGAAAGCAATTCAATTACATTCATAATTTAAAGATTGCAGTGACATGTTTGGTTTTATTTTTGACGTATTATGATTATATTTCATATGTAACTAAATTACATGACGTTGTCATGGAGTTACTCTACTGCAACTGTGACAGATATTGTTAATCGAATAGTCAACAAACACTTCAACTTTTGACTTTACACATGAATCAAAATTTTACCCAGAAAAAATTGCCTTCAGTTCCGACTAATCAAATAACGACCTATGTTCTTCTAAGTTAAACTTAAAATGTTATCACTTTCAGAAATTTCTTTTCGAAAAGAATATCAAGACGTTAAAGGAAGCCTTATTTTAACATTATAAATATATACGATGTATATTTCGTGAAACAGCAAAACATTGAGACTGATACGATAAGCTACAGATTATACCAAGATTAAGCTATACTTCAGTGGAACAGCAAAACATCGAAACTGGGACGATCAGCTACACAATACACCAAGATAAAGCGATACTTCAGTGGAACAATAAAACAACGATACTGGGATGATCAGCTACACAATACACCAAGATAAAGCGATACTTCAGTGGAACAACAAAACAACGATACTGGGACGATCAGCTACACAATACACCAAGATAAAGCGATACTTCAGTGGAACAACAAAACAACGATACTGGGACGATCAGTCACGCAATAAGCTACACAATAAACCAAGATTAAGCGATATTTCAGTCATCGAGACTGGAATGATCAGCTACACAATAAACCAAGATAAAGCTATAATTTAGTGAAACAGCAAAAAAGTGAGACGGGCCGATAAGCTACACAATGAACCAAGATTTAGCTATACGACAGTGGAACAGCAAAAGATCAAAACTGGGACGATAAGCGCCAAAATTAACCAAAAATTAAGCTATATTTCAGTGGAAAAGCAAAACATCGAAACAAGGAAAATAAGCTTCATAATAAACCAAGATTACGCTATACTTCAGTGGAACAACAAAACAGTGAGACTGAGACGATCAGCTTCACAATAAACCAAGATTAAGCGATACTTCAGTGAAACAACAAAACAGTGAGACTGAGACGATCAGCTTCACAATGAACCAAGATTAAGCGATACTTCCATGGAACAGCAAAACATCGAGACTGGGACGATCAGTCACACAATAAACCAAGATTAAGCGATACTTCAGTGAAACAGCGAAGCATCGAGACTTGGACTATCAGCTACACAATAAATCAAGATAAAGCGATACTTCAGTGGAACAGCAAAACAGTGAGACTGTGACGATAAGCTGCACAATAAACCAAGATTAAGCAATACTTCAGTGAAACAGCACAACAATCCAGACTAGGACGATAAGCTGCATAATACTCCCAGATTAAGCAATACTTCATTGAAACAGCAAGACAGTGAGACTGAGAAGATCAGCTACACAATAAACCAAGATGAAACTATACTTCAGTGGAACAGCAAAGCATCGAGAATGGGACGAACAGCTACAGAACAAACAAAGATTAAGTGATACTTCAGTGGAACAGCAAAAAAGTGAGACTCGGACGATAAGCTACACAATAAACCAAGATTAAACTATACTTCAGTGGTACAGCAAAACATCGAAACTGGGACGATCAGCAACGAAATAATCAAGATTAAGTGATATTTCAGTGAAACAGCAAAGCATAGAGACTAGGACGATCAACTACACAATAAACCAAGATTAAGCGATACTTCAGTAAAACAGCAAAACATCGAGACTAGGACGAAAAGCTACACATTGTACCAAGATTAAGAGATACTTCATTGGAACAGCAAAACATCGAGACTGGGTCGATAAGCAACAAAATAAACCAAAATTAAGCTATACTTCAGTGGAGCAGCAAAACATTGAGACTCTGACGATCAGCTACACAATAAATCAAGATTAAGTGATATTTCAATGAAAAAGCAAAGCATCGATACTGGGACGAGCAACTACACAATAAACCAAGATTAAGCGAAACTTCCATGAAACAGCAAAACCTCGAGACTGGGACAAACAGCTACACAATAACCCAAGATTAAGCGATACCTCATTGAAACAGCAAAATAGTGAGACTGGGACGATCAGCTACACAATCAACCAAGATTAAGCAATACCTCTGTGAAACAGCAAAACATCGAGACGGGGACGATCAGCTACACAATAAACTAAGATTAAGCGATACCTCATTGAAACAGCAAAACAGTGAGACTGAAACGATCAGCTACACAATAAACCAAGATTAAGCGTACTTCAGTGGAACAGCAAAACAGTGAGACTGGGACGATTAGCTGCACAATAAACCAAGATTATGCGATATTTCCGTGGAACAGCAAAACAGTGAGACTGGGACGATAAGCTACACAATGAACCAAGATTAAGCGATACTTCAGAGGAACAGCAAAACAGTGAGACTGTGACGATCAGCTACACAATAAACCAGGATTAAGCGATACTTCAGTGAAACAGCAAAGCATCGAGACTGGTACGATCAGCTACACAATAAACCAAAATTAAGCTATACTTCAGTGGAACAGCAAAACATCGAGATTTGACGATCAGCTACACAATCAATCAAGATTAAGTGATATTTCAATGAAACAGCAAAGCATCGAGACTCGGACGATCAGCTACACAATAAAACAAGATTAAGCGATACTTCAGTGAAACATCAAAACATCGAGACTGGGCCGACGAGCTAAAAATTATACCAAGATTGAGTGATACTTCAGTGAAACAGCATAACAGTGAGACTGTGACGATCAGCTACACAACAAACCAAGATTAAGCGATACTTCAGTGGAACAGCAAAACATCGAGGCTGGGACGATCAGCTACACAATAAACCACGATTAAGTGATACTTCAGTAAAACAGCAAAAGAGTGAAAGGGGAAGATAAGCTACACAATAAACCAAGATTAAGTGATACTTCAATGAAACAGCAAAAAAGTCAGACGGGGAGAATCAGCTACACAATCAACCAAGAATAAGTGATACTTCAATGAAACTGCAAAAAAAATGAGACGGGGAGAATCAGCTACACAATAAACCAAGATCAAGCGATACTTCGGTGAAATAGCAATACAGTGAGACTGAGACGATCAGCTACACAATCAATCAAGATTAAGTGATACTTCAGTGAAACAGCAAAACAGTGAGACTGAAACGATCAGCTACATAATAAACCAAGATTAAGCGTACTTCATTAGAACAGCAAAACAGTGAGACTCGGACGATTAGCTGCACAATAAACCAAGATTAAGCGATACTTCCATGGAACAGCAAAACATTTAGACTGTGGCGTTAAGCTACACAATAAAACAAGATTAAGCTATACTTCAGTGGAACAACAAAACATTGAGACTGGGACGACCAGCTACACAATAAACCAAGATTAAGCGATACTTCAGTGAAACAGTAATACAGTGTGACTGAGACGATCTGCTACACAGTAAACCAAGATTTAGCAATACTTCAGTGAAACAGCAAAACAGTGAGACTGAGACGATAAGCTACACAATCAACCAAGATTAAGCGATACTTCAGTGAAACAGCAAAACAGTGAGACTGAGATTTATCAACTACACAATCAACCGAGATTAAGTGATACTTCAGTGAAACAGCAATACAGTGAGACTGAGACGATCTGCTACACAATGAACCAAGATTAAGCAATACTTCAGTGAAACAGCAAAACAGTGAGACTGAGACGATCAGCTACACAATAAACCAAGATTAAGCTATACTTCAGTAAAACAGCAAAACAGTGAGACTGAGACGATAAGCCACACAATAAACCAAGATTAAGTGATACTTCAATGAAACAGCAAAACAGTGAGTCTGGGACGATCAGCTACACAATAAACCAAGATTAAGCGATACCTTATTGAAACAGCAAACAGTGATACTGAATCGATCAGCTACACAATAAACCAAACTTAAGTGTACTTCAGTGGACCAGCAAAACAGTGAGAACCGGACGATTAGCTACACAATAAATAATGATTAAGCGATACTTCCGTGGAACAGCAAAATAGTGACACTGGGACGATCAGCTACACAATAAACCAAGATGAAGCGATACTTCAGTGAAACAGCTAAACAGTGAGATTGGGACGATCAGCTACACAATTAACCAAGATTAAGCGAAACTTCAGTTAAACAGCACAACAATGAGACTGGGATAATCAGCTACACAATTAACCACGATTAAGCGAAACTTCAATAAAACTGCACAACAATGAGACTAAGACGATCGGCTACACAATAAACCACGATAAAGCGATACTTCATGAAACAGTGAGAATGAGACGATCTGCTACACAATAAACCAAGATTAAGTGAAACTTCAATAAAACAGCACAACAGTGAGACTAGGACGAAAAGCTACACATTGTACAAAGATTAAGCGAAACTTCAGTAAAAAAAAAAGTGAGACTTGGCCGATAAGCTACACAATAAACCACGATAAAGCGATACTTCATGAAACAGTTAGACTAATACGATCTGCTACACAATAAACCAAGATTAAGCGAAACTTCAGTAAAACTGCCAAAAAGTGAGACTAGGACGATCAGCTACACAATAAACCACGATTAAGCGATACTTCATGAAACAGTGAGACTGAGACGATTAGCTACACAATAAACCAAGATTAAGCGATACTTCAGTGAAATAGAACAGTGAAACTGAGTTAAAATATAGAGCAGACTCGATCAAATAAATAATGACTATGAACTTTCAGAAATATTGGAAGACATAATAACATGATGCAGTATAAAACACCATAAAATACCATGTAATGGTAAGAAACATCGTCAAATAAACAGAAATGCTAATTGTGACATTGGAATTGATAGTGACAGTAAAACAATTACCAGTGTCCAAAAACTGTATTTCAATGATAAAGTACAGAAAATTTGTAAATCAAAATAACAAACTAGATTCATGAAGATCATCATCTTGGATAATTCTAAAAACACCAAAAATATAACTAAATAATTGATTTGCAAGTAATGGCAACTATTAGTAAATTAGCTAACAAGAAAACAATTCAACTAATTGAAAATTATGTTACATAGTTATTTGAATGTCTTTTATATACTGAAATTATAAGGAAATGCCGCTTTTAAAAATGTATGTAATGGTAAATTATTAAAGATTTTGTCAATACCAATGATCATATTTACATAATCATGGATGTTCTAAAAATGCAAAAAAACGCTTACAATAGTTTGATAATGTGGCTATGAAATTCAACCAGTTTCTTTATTATTTCAGTACATGTGTGATTAAACTGTTCGCGAACATCATTAAGGTAAATATCAGTTCATAGTATTAAAAATATTCACCATATTATCCGTTTACCTGGCATAACCCACCACCAGTGGCGACCTTATTCACGTTCCAAGCTGTCGCCTGTTGCCACTGCTTGTGTATGCATAGTATTTATTTCACTATATCATTATATTATTTATGTTTGTGCTGTTGTGGTGGTGACAGTGTCCTTTGAATGCTACATACTCTTGTAAACATATATTTTCTTAGATTTGACACTTGAATATATTTCACCTAATCTAGGGATGAAAACTCATTTAGAATAGATATAACAGCATTCCAAACGTAATGAGGAGCAAGTTTGAAGAATTCACTATGAGCTTGGTAAAATATTATAAATCTAAAGTGTATTGATTTGATAAAGACAGCAAAAACCCACTAATGCAGAAATAGGATACTGAAAAAGAATCGTCTTATATATAACTTGTCTCCATCTATTGTTCTACCACCATTGTTCTACTGGCTTTGTTCAAGTAATATCGGCATGGTTTGTTCAGTAACGTTATTGGCATTATTCCTAGAGTTAAACATTGAATAAAAGTTCTAATAGTAATTAACAATATCACGTTTTAATTTTATTCTTTGTTTATGTTTTGACAATATCTGTAGCTATATTTACTGTTCATATGAACCTATTACCTGGTTAAACAACGGGTAATTAGTTTAAACAATATTTTATTCACATAAGTACATATATTTAGCATACATTTAACAATAAAGTCATACGTTTAACGAATTATGTGGAAAGGAAACAGAAAAACGCGTTAGAAGCTTGTGTAAATCTGCTTCCATAACAGTTATTTTACATTTCTTATATACTTAATCATTTTGTTCCGAAATAATTTCAATTTGGCCAAATGTGCAAAAATTTATTAAAGAAATAATGGTTTATTCAGAATAGTTAAAAAATAAAAAGGGAGTATTTGATTGAAGAGAAAGAAAGAAAGAGACTCCACTGATTTTATTTTCATTATCGGTTCATTCCGATACAGGGGATGGGTATTTTGCAAGTTTATGTTTACCAATCGAATCCATTCATTAACCATTATTTCTTACTATCCAAGATCAAATAGAGGCGTGTTGTTATAATTAAGTAAGTAAAAATCATGACAAGTCATTTTCTATTTAACTGTGTGGGATACTCAAATCGTTTGGTCTTTATAATATCATTTGAACTGCCATGAAAATCGAGTTGTTGTCAGTAAGTGTAAGATTTTCATTACCATACAGAAGATCATTCAAGGAAGGATCATGTGGATAAGCTAAATTTATTTCAGTCATCATTCTTTGTCTTTATTGGTGAAATAGTCTGCACCTGAATAGATAATGATATGTGTCCTCAATTTCACAACAAAGACAATTTGAACTCTCAACTATGTTTTTATTGAATAAATGTTGATTCAAGCTACTGCAACGAGTAATTGCTATCCCGTATCTCTCCTAACCGAAAATAATAAATATCTACGTAATATCTTTTATCCAAAACAAACAACTCGGACATAATTGGGTAAGTTTTATAAAGTGTATCAAATAATTTAATAATTATATATTTGATGAACGTTAAAACACGAACCATGTAAGACAAAAGTCTAACTCGAAGAGTGTCACAAACTTTTATGATGTGTGAGTGTATACTATGAAAACTCATGTAAACAACCCGATCTGTTCGTGTTAGAATATTCTTATATATTGTAAGTTAGTATTTATCTTGCACTAATGACTATTCCGAATACATATGTTAATTAATTTTCGGTGACCGAACGTAAGTAGTGATATTACCGTTGTTAATCTGATACCAATACTTCAATAAGTCAGCATAACATTGCATTCAAGAATAGTTGTACGGGGAAGGCGCTTAAAAGCCAAATAAATTGTGTAAATATTAAATAATACCGGGCAAATACTAAGGCACATTACAATATTTTATATTGATATTAACACATAACAACTGATAATAACGTTTATGAAACCTTTCCCATTGGCTGATAGTTTTAAAACATTATATTGCATTTTAGTTCATTTGATTAATTGTCTATCGAACATGCCATATCATTTAATAAGTTATGTCTATGGGCAATAAATCAAGCACGAACATTTTCATGCGTGTTAATTGAATCATCAATCAAGCTCATGATAGCTTTTATTTGTGTATAAATGTTTTCTAACGTAGAATGCTTAGATGGCTTTGCAAGCTTTTTATATGATAAAAAGTCCATGTTATAAAAACTTTTGTCCATTGGCGAATGCTCTTAATATTACTACTCTAGTTGCGGGTTCGAGACATTTTTGTGTAAGTGAACATGCCCACAAACCGGATGTTCATCATTAACAATAATAGTAACATTGATAAAGTATTGTTAATACTTCGTTTGCCATCTCATATACATGTATTATCTAACAAAAACGTAAAACAATTATAGCATCATTATAAGATATGTTTATAGCATCATTATAAGACAATAATTAGAGCATCATTATGAGATTACAAGTAGAGCATCATTATAAGATAGTTATCATAACATCATTATAAGATAATAATTATAGCATCATTATAAGATGATAATTAGAGCATCTTTATAAGATAATGATAAGAGGATCATTATAAAACAATAGTTAGAGCATCATTATAAGATAACAATTATAGCATCACTATAAGATAATATCTAGAGCATCATTATAAGATAACATTTAAAGGGTCATTATAAGATAATAATTAAAGCATCATAATAAGACAATAATTAGAGCATTATTATAAGATAACAATTATAGCATCGTCATAAGATAATAATTAGAGCATCATTATAAGACAAAACTTAGAGCTTCATTATAAGATAACAGTTAAAGGATCATTATAAGATAATAATTAAAGGATCAATATAAGACAATACTTAGAGCATCATTATAAGATAATAATTAAAGGATCATTATAAGATAATAATTAAAGGATCATTATAAGATAATAATTAAAGGATCATTATAAGATAATAATTAAAGGTTCATTATAAGACAATACTTAGAGCTTCATTATAAGATAACAATTAAAGTATCATTATAAGAAAAAAATTAGAGCATCATTATACGATAATAATTAAAGGATTATTATAAGATAATAATTAAAGGACCATTATAAGATATTAATTATAGCATCGTTATAAGACAATACTTAGAGCTTCATTATAAGATAACAATTATAGCATCGTTATAAGATTATAAATAGAGCATCATTATAAGATAATAATTAGAGCATCATTATAAGACAATACTTAGAGCATCATTATAAGATAATAATTATAGCATCATTATAAGATAATACTAAGAGCATCATTATAAGACAATACTTAGAGCTTCATTTTAAGATAATAATTAGAGCATCATTATAAGACAATACTTAGAGCGTCATTATAAGATAATAATTATAGCATCATTATAAAGATAATAATTTAAGGATCATTATAAGACAATATTAGAGCATCATTATAAGATAATAATTATAGCATCATTATAAGATAACAATTATAGCATCATTATAAGATAATAATTAGAACATCATTATAAGACAATACTTAGAGCATCATTGTAAGATAACAATTATAGCATCATTATAAGACAATAATTAGACGATCATTATAAGATGATAATTAGAGCATCAGTATAAGATAATAATTAAAGCATCATTATAAGATGGTTGATATCACTTTTAAGACAATTCTTGAAAAGGGTCATTGCATTTTAACATGTCATTTTTATATCAAAATCTATATTGGCTTCAATATCACTGTACGATTTTTAAAATTATATCTGAAGAAGGCGATTCGACAAATTTACAATTTCACATGTGACAACCAGATTTAGATATCTTAAATGACAATGTTGGGTGTACATACTCCATTCTCCGTGTTCGATGCTCCAACACTGCTTTGTGTGTTGTGCTCGAGCAAGACACTTTTTCCGGATAAGCTAAGTACGAGTTCTATCCAGGCAATCTCTGAGCTTGATTTTTTTAAATTGTAAGAACTTGCTTCACAAATGAACTCAAATAAATAAGTTTAAACTAATCTATACTCCAATATATTTTCCTGCATAAAGACATCAATGTTAAAACGACATTGTAAGTTGTTACCATGAAATAAGTCAAACTATTCAGACTATATAAAATAGTACAGCAAACGGTCTAACTATCAAACATTTGCCATTTTATCTGAAATAATTTCCCAACTTAAACAACAGTGTAATTGATAACCCTGTCTTCTAATATGTTCAAACAAATACTCGATAAAATGAATACTGACATGGCATTTGTCCGCAATCATCTTGATGGAATCGGACTGAGAAATGGTAATAACCAATGTCTGACGAGATCTATGACGTTGGATCGATGCTGCACTATTTGTGATAAGTATTTTTGTAGGACACTATACCTAACAACTGCCATAGGATAAAACATATCCAAACGAAAAAGAAAGTTTCGAGGAATCAAGGTAATATGAGCACAGTATATTAATACAGCTATCGATCTTAGTACAAATTGTTTTAACTGCAGTTACGAAGAAGGCTTCTTGTTATGTTAAAATATAAAACGCCGTTGTTGATATAATAACCGATAAAAAATCTTCATATGTGCCTCTCACATAATTTGGTTCGGAAGATGAAAGGATCTTATACCAAACACTCGTCTTAGGATAAATCTACCCAAATGAATGAAAACTATATAACGAATCGATGTAAGTTTATCAAAGTAACTTTACAAGTTAAAATGTTATTAACAAATGTAAGGAAATACGTGACCACCACCAGGTGAGGCAGCAGCTAAAGGACTCAACCGCAAATCAATACTAATTTTCCATTAATTAAAAGCTGTCAACTTGCAAAAGCTAACTAAAATTTACATTCATCTGTAACATGAAAAGAATTAGATGGATCAATTTAAACTGGTGAATAAGGAATAAAGTGAAAGTCTTGACATAGTTTTTTATGACAGAGGTGCTATAGATTTAATACTAATTCCAGTACTACTAATGATTATGATCATCTTTTCTTTACACAAACAACTGCAGTTATGAAGATGGCTTCTTTTTACGAAAAAGTACAAACTGCCGTTATTGATATCATTACCTGCACTATGTTTGCCTCTTGCATAGTTTGGTTTGAAAAATCAAAGGTTAGTATATCAAACGCTGCAATAAGACATCATTGATCTTCAAACGTCGACTTATATTGGTTTTTACAAGGCGGATGTATTTTAGTTCAGCTTTGAACTTCTTTTTTCACACTAAGTGATGTCAAACTGTTCAACGAAAGAGTAATTGTGCTTAGTGGTGTCAAACTGTTCAACTAACAGGTAATTGTGCTTAGTGGTGCCAAACTGTTCAACTAACGAGTAATTGTGCTCAGTGGTGTCAAATTGTTCAACTAACGAGTAATTGTGCATTTTCACAACCAGGTACATTCCTGCTACGGAAATCAATACTTTTTTATGTGGACGTATTTTACATCTGTAAACTCGTTCATTGATAGGTACACACATGTAACATCTGTAAATAATCCATCAAAATATCATGTCTCATAATGTTTTAAAAGACAGAAAATGTGTCTGTCAATGAATAACCAGGATGGTTTATGAGACAGGACCTTGATTCTAATATAGGTGTAACCAAAGAATAAACATTAAATTTCTACATATTTCATTAACGATTTGATATATATTTATTAATGTTGCGTTATCATAATGTTGTTGTAAATAATCATACTGATTTAGTTGAGTATAATGATATTTTTACAAGCTTTTAAAACAAAAAAGATATAACAAATATCGCAACAACAAATACGATAACAGACCATAACACTATATATACAATCATTTATATTATATATTCTTATCATATAGGTAAAATTGCAACATAATGTAATATACAGAAACGAATTAAATATCAAACAAGTGCAATCTTGTCAACCACATATGTCCCCTGCATAGTTGGACCAAAGATGATTGGATATTGAAACAAGATACTTGAAAAACTAGTGGTTATGAGTATAGTGATGAGCTAGATAGATGAATGGTTCAATTAACACAAATAAAAACGACGCGTGCTTGAAATATTGCCTTTAGACATAATTTGTCCTGCCGTATTGCATGTAACAAAGTGATGATTCAGCCTAAAGCGTCAGTCCAAACGACAGTGGTTACAAAGTCAAATAAAAGTGTAAAATACAATTTAATGGTTATTGAACATTTTCTCACAGCACGATTTGCACGCGCATGATTTCGAATTATAATTTGTGACACTAGCATGTTTATTTCAATTTCAAAGACATTGTTATTATAGTATATTTTAACACGAATACCTCAATGTATTGTGTCGCTCGTGTTTAAACGTTATCTAAACCAAATTACGTTGATGAAAGTGCATTTTACCCATTTTAACACCTTAATCAAAACAGCGTTTGATTTTTGATTTTTTGAAAAACTCGAAAATATTATTTCGTTTGTCCGTTCATGACCGGCGATATAGTCATAATTCCGTCTTTACTCATACTGGCTTCATTAAAATAGTCAATAGAGCTGCAAATAATGTAAAAAAATACAAAAAAAAGAACAAAACGAATACGTTTCATTGACTGTGTGAATCTGTATTCAGTGGCCTGTAATGGAACATAACAGTATAATACACGGACATAAGAGCATGAAAAAAGAGAAGAAGGGTTTATGGTACATTTTATTTGAGCATATTATTATTGCATTTGTTATTTTGTAATTATTCTAGTAAATCCCGACTGGAGTTAATGCATATCATGTCGATTTTTATTCAGGCCAGCATGACAGACTTTAAACATATGTACCATCGTCGGTCGCCATCTTGAATCTCGCGTTTAATATCAAATAATTAACAATGTGAAAGGTAATTTAAGAAGCGAAACAATAAGCTAGATTTAGCATCGTGGAGCCCTGTCTTAATTGACCCAGTACAAGATTTAGCAAATCCTGCGTCTAAAGTGTTGATTCTCTTCCTGTACCATTTATATAACTAAGAATATACATATTATGAAT
The DNA here is from genome assembly GCA_029582155.1 of Panopea generosa. Classification (NCBI taxonomy): domain Eukaryota; kingdom Metazoa; phylum Mollusca; class Bivalvia; order Adapedonta; family Hiatellidae; genus Panopea; species Panopea generosa. The sequence continues at coordinate 12,138,927 of CM055898.1, forward strand.
TTAATATAATAATGTATGGAGGAAATGGAATGTTTTTCGGTTGTTAAAGATCACAAAATGGCAGTAAAGTAAGACATTTTTGCTGTTCAATGTAATAAATTATAATCCAAATGTTTCCTTTAAATCTGACAATTCCAAAGCTTGTGTTATGCCTTGTAATTGACCTGATGCGGGAGCTGGCCACGTGTCATTGTTTTTTAAAGTAAATTCAATGTCACTGGCCATGTGTTATTGTTTGTTAAAGTAAACTCAATGTAGTGTTTACTTCTACTAAATAAATGTCTGTCTAAAGAAAGTGATGACGTAGCAACCAATATCGTTTGCTATTGGTTTGTCGGTTGTATGACTGACAGTCAGGTGAAGTTAAAGTTGCTTTGATTTTACATTTTCCTCATCCAATTCTTTCTTTTATAATTGTCAATTGATGCTAATCTCCGCAGCACATTGGGCTGATTTTATGAACCTGGAAGTGTAAAAAATAAAATAATTTTAAAGAAGTGTATTTTTACATAAAAAATACCATCATTTTTATGCCAATCTGAAACAGATCAGTTAATCTTATCACGCTTTTTCCTGGGATCCTTGAAGGTTAACAAGCTCCTGAGCAAACGTATCTTAGCAAATAACTGATAACTCTCCCGCTTGAATCAGCGGTGGGAGACAAATGACAATGAGACACAATGCTGTACATGAATCATCACAAAGACTAAACAGGGTGTGTATTATAACTCACGAAATAATTCTACAGTACACTTGATATTAGAAAACCTCGCAAAAACAAGACTTGTAACAATTCAGTAAACGCATACTTTTTTCTCGCTGCCAAATCGTTCAGCTGTGCAAAGAAAGAAAATAAACAAGAAAATAAAGATAAATAAAACCAAACATTGCATTCAAGAAATCATACCCTCTATCTTCTTTTTTTCATTTTTTCTTTCCTTCTCTTTCTCTTGTCCTTGCTCTTTATTCATTATATTCATTTTAACTTTTCATTTTAGTGAAAGTAGAAAACTTAAATGTAGATATTTATAAACGTAATTACTAACAATAGCGAAAGTAGACATAGTTCACATTTATTGCAACATGAAATGTATTTAACCCGTAGGAGTACCTGATTCAGCCTAGCTTGTTTGACAATGAAGCGTCCATATCGTCTTCGAGGTCAGCTTGGGATATGTAGTTAATGCCTCACTGACAATGCCCGATTTTTTCAGCAAAAGACATTTTGACTGTGTCATTTCGTTTATGAGTTTCTATGGTTTTGATTCTTACTAGGCCTAGTAATTTGTTGATCTCTCTTTTTATCTAACGTGGTGTAATTGCAACAAAAGTCCTTTTGTCTTAGTCAACAAAATGTCTACCAAATTGCGATGATAACTCCATTGACATTACTGGTTTCGGTGATTTCCTTATCCAAGCCTTGTTTACATCGTCATTTCGGTCCCAAAAACAGAAAAAAAATAGTATCTTCTGAATGCTGGTATAGAATAAACAGAATATTCTCGTTGGATAGTTTTGTTTATTCTACCTTGTGAAGTGACGAATGGGATAAAGTCAGGTAAAAGGCACACGTTAACCAGGTGTAGGCTTGGAGTGGCGACTTTCGTCTATGTTACTGATGTACTTATCATAATTATTCTTTAAATAAGTTTTGCTTATATTGCTATGGTGGTTTCCTTCTCCATTTGGTGTTCTTTGTATTTGGTGTATTTGTGTAGTTGGTTGTGGTTGCTATGGTTCTTTGAACGCTACATTTCCTTTTGGCATGAATATTCTCTCGTGTTTTTTGTGTTGTTGGTTTGGGGGGTTTTTTGGCAATTTTTTATAACATGTCCTACTCTGCTTATTTTAACATGATAATCTCATTTTAATTTATATACGATGCGAGAATGACGAGGGTACAAACATGAGTATGTATTTCTGTATTGTATTTATTATTGTTGTCCATTCGTTTTGTCTTATTTTTTTAAAACAATTCCTATGCCTATCACATCCTGATTATTTCAAAATATACTTTAGTTGTTACAGTTAAAACATAAACGGAAATTACAAACTTATAATTGTCTTTTCTTTCTTTTGAAGGTTTAAAAAATTAAACAAAACACGTTCAATATTTATTTGCTTTGATTCAATGCCAGCAAAATGAAATTACAAGATTCTTACATCGTATAAACAAAAATACTTCCTTTTATAATTGACAAATTCTTTCAAAAGCAATTTAGGAAATTGTCAGATGCGTTTCGTATTCCTCTTTAATCCAATTTACTGTTGGAACTGCAGGCAAGCTTTGTCTGAGTATATAATTTTGACTTTAATATAAAATTTAATTGGTTTCAAACATTTTATTTTACTTTCATTATTTGCATATAACAGACAAATTTGTTAAAAGCAATTGAATCTATGTAACGTACTGTTATGTTGTAAGACTCCCATTCCTAGATTTCTACTTATGTGACGTAGCAACTATAAACGGATGCAGTTTAGATGCATTGCCTTGGTTACTCTCTTAAGTGGGTCCTCCGTGGCCTCTCACCGCTATGGTCGTAGGTTCGAGTCCCGCTCGCTCCAAAAACTTTAGGTGAGAAAGTTTCCAGTTACTTGCGGAAGGACGGTGGTTCTACTCAGTCTGACTCAGTCTGAGGTCTTCCTCCACCAGTAAAACTGGATATGCCATATATAACCTGAAATGTGTTGAAAATGGCGTTAAACCCCATTCAAAAAAAAAAATAAATAAAAAAATTGGTTACTCTCTGGTTTTATTTCATTTATTTCAGGTATTTCAATCTGGGGATGTCTGATAACGTATTGTTAAAGCCACATTTAACTTTTGAATATGTAATGATTTAAAATATGATTAAAATTAAATGTGTTTGCAATATTGCTAAACCATTCCTATTTACCCTTTAATGGTTGATTTACTAAAATGTACAAATAAAGAACTTCAGTCGAAAATAAACGGTCCGCTGATTTTACCTGTTTGTTTATATTCAGTTATGTCGTTTTCTGACAGTTATTTACCAATGTTCGGAAGTACATAAAGCAATGAGTTGATGGACACACTGTGAGAAGGCATGATATAGGCTCAAAGATTCAGACAACACCCAAAGCATATGGCTTGAGACAACAGTATGCATCATCTTTCCTAAACAAATACATCTACTCATGATCCGCCCTTGCAAATATTTGATTTACCGTGCCCGCCGTTTCATCACGAACGTATCTATCAATTTCCCTGTCGATATCGACGACTGCCTTTTTATTTAGTACAGTTATTAAGAATGACAGAGTATCACTATGCATCTTTAAACTATTATAGCTTTATCAAACCAAATTAGTCACATTCTTTAACGTGCCCTAAAAATGAATTGACCAACGTTCCCAAAAGATGTATTCTTTTTGTCTTCATTCTATTCACTCTGTTCCCCAGATGTTTGAGTTCACATACAAAGACATGCAACTGATCAATAGCGTTGTTTGATCTCAGACATGGACTATAATTTGGAAAAGCATGTTATACTACCATCAAAACACCATCATTATTATATGTGTAACTCTTTGCTTATTATTTGTTGGGCCTTCAAACGAGACGACATATTTGCACAGCGTCATTCCAATAAAGGGAAAACACGTTCAACGAAATGCTTGTTACGCTCCAACATTTGCCCATTATTTCATTATGTTGACATTTTGTTCTGAACAATTTCGGCGCTGCAATTTACACATCGAACAGTCACGAATTCCATTAGTGTATATGGATTCTTACCATTTCAAATATTGGTACAGGGAAATAGTACTTAGAAATATATTTTCCTAAACACAATCATTATGAAAATAAACACTACAGAAATGTATTATTATTCCATATAACAAATAATCTTTTAAAAGAAATCGATAATTTCCTGTTTTATAATAATGCTGTAAACTACACTTTTGACATGTTTTAATAGGAAAAACATATTTAAATGGTTCTTTTACAAACTTTTGATATAAACAATATTATGGTATGAACGTCAATTATATAATGTGTTTGATAAATGTACGATGGATTTAAGCAGAGAGCAACATTAAGAGTTATCTGAATGTCTAAAACAACCGAATGCCTTTGATATTGAGGCAAAATGTTCACATAAATTGAATGATAATGATCAATAAATTTATACTGATTTAAAACTGAACATAAACAACGATTAACTTAAAGTCCTTGTGAAGTAAAGAACTGTTAACATTACCCAGACTTAATAAATATTCACAACGTAAGTTAATATATTATAGTTAACTATAACTGTGTGGAAGTGATATTGGCTGACTGTTCCAATGCGGCAACCCTTCTTGTTATTTCTCCTATATATTATGATATACTCTTGGTAATAATAAATTATTATAAACGTGTTTATATAGATTATAAATATAAAAATTAATAATTTCAATTAGGTCACTATGATTTTTTTATTGTATTTACTTTGTGTTGAGCAATAGCGTCTCTAATGTTCATGTTTAAGTGTTTATAAAATAATTGTGAAAATTTTAAAACAAAATTCGTGTTTTTGGTGCAAAGAAAGTGCATCATCAAGCCGCCATGTTGCTAGTCGTGTAGGCATTTTCATTTCGTCTATACCAGTTTGTCCGTTTCTACCATGCGAAATAATCGGAAAGACAAATGACTTGTCAATATTCATTTCATCCGTTATTTGTATATGGAGTCATAGATAGACAGGTCATCATATACAGAGATACAGAGCGAGTTAAGAGAATCATTATATGGATAATATCATTTATTTTCGACATTTCTTACTTTTTTCTATATATTACAGTGCGGTTGCTCTTATTTGAGTAAGTGTTTACATACAGTTGAGGGTCTTTCGTCTTTTTTTTTAGGGGGGGGGGGGGGGGGGGTGGTTATTCTATTTTTTTTTTTATTTTGGTTATTTAATGTTTTTGTGTGTTTTGTTTGTGTGACCTATTTATAAGTGGAGTAGTGTTTATGATTAGAAGTCCGTTCATTGAAATTTTCCTTTACGATTAATTATTTTATTCGATAACATCAAATATAATTATGTTCAATATAACGTTACATGTTTTGCTAACATTAGGGAGATTTGATAGGTATAATCTACGCGTGATACAAATATGTCCCTGTATACGAATGTTCTTAAAAGTGCGTGTGCATGTATCTGAAATATAAAAGCATAAACTCATAAAAATGGTTGGTGGCATTTACATATCAATTAGCCTGCTTCATAATTTATTATCAATATATCAATTGTTCTGTCTTTTTTCATATATTAATTCAAAATAGTTTAAAAATTATGTAAAATACACCTCTTTTCTCTCCATGTATATACGTATGCATAAATTAATAAAAAAAATAAATATAAACAGGTTGTTCATTGAATTCAATGATAAACCTTGGGAAAAATAGAATATACAATTCAGTGAAATTATTGAATTCCAGTTGTAAATATATATTGTAAAATGTTCACCGACATTTAATCTTAATGCACCAATACAAACTGATCTATCGAATACTACAGCATTTCCGTTAAATAATATTACATACGAACATCAACTTGTCTGGCATATTCATGTTTATTTAGTTTTGTCTATTGCAATACCGATGCATTTTGCTGATATCATTTAATCGAACTAATATAAACATTTTGTTTGTCTTAGTCACGAACAATCACTTGGTGTAAGATCCTGCAAATATTTTATGGTTTGATGTAAGATCCTTCTAATGTTTTATGGTTTGATGTAAGATCCTACAAATATTTTATGGTTATATGGTTTGATGTAAGATCCTTCTAATGTTTTATGGTTTGATATAAGATCCTACAAATATTTTATGGTTTGATGTAAGACCCTTCTAATGTTTTATGGTTTGATGTAAGACCCTTCTAATGTTTTATGGTTTGATGTAAGATCCTTCTAATGTTTTATGGTTTGATGTAAGATCCTACAAATATTTTATGGTTTTATGGTTTGATGTAAGATCCTTCTAATGTTTTATGGTTTGATATAAGATCCTACAAATATTTTATGGTTTGATGTAAGACCCTTCTAATGTTTTATGGTTTGATGTAAGATCCTACAAATATTTTATGGTTTTATGGTTTGATGTAAGATCCTTCTAATTTTTTATGGTTTTATGTAAGATCCTTCTAATGTTTTATGGTTTGGTGTAAGATCCTACAAATATTTTATGGTTTGATGTAAGATCCTACAAATATTTTATGGTACATATTGCAGCATCGATCCAACGGCATGGGTCTGGTCAAACTTTGTTATTCGCATTTCTCGCTGTATATGTGTATGTATATGATGGCGTAATAACTTGTCAATATCAATTTTATCGAGTGTTTATTTATAAATATAAGAAGGGCCATCATTTATACGGCTAAAATAGAGAAGTTGTTTTTGTAGACGACTGGAGCTTTAGCTAAGCTGTGGTACCGGATATCGCCTGTTGTGTTTTTTAATATTATTAATGAACACGCAGTTGTATGTATATGCGTATACACAATGGTTCAGTTATTGTAGAGAATAAATATTTGTGCCTTATTTGTTTTCTTTTAAATCACAAACATACAGTCATATACTTGCAGGTGAACATTTTACCTTCAATTTATCTCTGGGTATACAGAATGAAATAGTATTTGAATAAAAATAGATATTTGGAATCATTATTACAAATTAACAATGTCTTTTTTATTAACTTCTTATTTCACTTTCCACCTTCAACGATATCATATTATTTGAAGAAATAATTTAATATCAAATCAAGGGCATAAGATAATATTTAGATTATCTTTAATATCTCTCATAACGTAGGTAGGTAGGTAGGTAGGTAGGTAAGTAGGTAAGTAGGTAGGTTAGGTAGGTAGGTAGGTAGGTAGGTAGGTAGGTAGATAGATAGATAGATAGATAGATAGATAGATAGATAGATAGATAGATAGATAGATAGATAGATAGATAGATAGATATAACGGCAAATCAATCGTTAATTTCCCCAAACATTTCATTGTAGGAACTCAAGATTGTTTTACAGCTATAGCTTTCCGAAAGCTAGTAGTTATTAACGGACTGGTTCTATTACCGGTCTGAAACGAAATAACAATTTTGAAACATTTCCAATAAAATAACCTGGAACACGTCACATGAACAAACAATATAATAATCTTTAGAAAGAAGGTATTTTATTCCCTTTAATAAAGTGGCGGTGTCAACTAAATAAATACATGTTTCGAGGGTAAAAGTCTGCATGGTATTGACGATTCACACAGACGAAGTGAAAAAAGAGTAAATGTTTTAAATGTAGAGCAAAGCATAACTACTTGAAAAAAAATGAAACATTGTTTGGTATATGTAGTCATGCAAATACATGACATATAACATTAAAACATGCGAAGTCTGAATCGTATTCCATGGTTTCAAACTTCAATGGATTAAGGCTCTGACAAAGCTCTCAAAGATAAATAATCGCATCAAATTGAATATGATGGTGTCGTCTGTTACTACAGGATAAACCAAACATCGACAAGCAATTTGTCTTCCACATTGATCTCAGTTGTAAATACTGCCCTGTGAAATATTAGGTTGATTTATATTCTTCCAGACAATCTTGGGTTCACTATTGTTCTACTATTAGGCATTATTTGGTTAAAAATTGGTTTATTTAAAAATTGTAAATCTAAATATATCGACGTCTTAAATCAAGTCCGTTGTATCATATTAAATAAGTCCATACATGCGTATCATAAAATGAATGTGTTTTAGCTTTAAGCATAACAAACTCTTTGTATAAAAATACTTCCATGTTTTTGGTGAATAACCCTGGTTTATTCAATTTGATTCCATTGCATGTTTTGGATTTGTGTGGTCATTTCCTATTTTAAGCGACAATATTCATATATCGTATATTTTAAAAAAATGCAATCTCATGTTTGACGTCTTAAATTAGAAAGCCAAATATAGACGGGAAAATTAAAGTTTTGGAAAATCAGGTTCATTTACCACAAACAGAAATACGTCTTTTGTATGATACACACGGCTCTTATGTTTTATTAATATGTGTGTCTGCAGATGTGAACAAACAAATAAATATAATTATTCTTCAATTGAAAAACCACGATTAACATTTTATTCCATACAAAAAAAAAGATGAAACGTCCTAGCATATATATGTTCTAGTAGTAGAAATACCGCGCACGCAGAGGTGTTGCACTCTTTATAACCCATCATGAATCAATACAATCGAGTATGCTAACTTCTTCTTTTGCTGCCAAACAATAATTCTGTCAGATATAAGTATGATTGGGCTTTATTATTTTGCAGCATTTCCATGTTTAAAGGGGAAGAGCGAGGAGTATTGAATGGATAATCAGAGTTTAACGTTATAGTGCCGGTTTCTTGCCACTGATTGCTTCAAAGAGGTTAGTAAATCCCTTTTTTATTTATGTAAGTATTGTACATATTAAGATTATAATCAACCTCTCATGCTGAACATATATTTCCTAAATCTGTATTTATTTTCATTATCTATCTTTTATCATATTTCTCTAGCAAGGAGTAAAATAGTGTCATTGAGACCCACAGAAAAGGTATATTCGTCTATCAGTGATAAACGTGATATAATACGGAATGTCGCTTTTTTAATTTACAATTAGACATAAAAAAATAAACTGTAAAACATTATAACCAAAAAAGCGGAATGTAAATGTTCAAAATATAGTTAATAAATTCAATACCAAACAAAAGGCACAAATGAATTTAAGCCGCTCGCCTGGTTCCATTTGTCATTTCTTTTCAAATTTTGAATGTAAAAATAAAAGTCCCTATACTGGGTACAATATACTTAGTCCCTTCATTTGAACAAACTTCGAACCTATAATCATTTAAACACATGTGAACGAATTATACTTATCAGTTCTTGAGTTTTGACAATGCACAATTGAATCCCTTTTAAGGACCCAACTGGCCCCTTGTGAATATTTAATCTCCTTTAAAGGACTCAGTCTCAACTGTTGTATCTATAAACTACTACAAATCCTAAAATGGCTTAAACAATCCCTAAAATAGATGAGTAAAATAAATTTAACTGTTTCCCATAGTATTCCATCCCTCGCCCTTTCCACCCTGATGGATATTAAATCCTCTTTAAAATACCCATGCTTACATGCTATACACTATTATAAATTAACAATACTCCGAATCATGAAAATAATAAAATAGTTCCCAAATTAGAATCTAAGAAGATAATTAGCTGTTTTCATATATGTGAAAATCAAACCTCCCTTAGCAGGTCCCAATAAAACCCAACTACTTCAACTGAATACATTTAGAACAGCCATTCATAGGAATCATTTAAACCACATATAAACAGATTTTGCTCATCAATTCTTGAGTTTAAAATTTCGCAGTTTCATCCTTTTCTCGATTCATGCTCTCCATTTATGGGTATTACCCCTCCCCCTTTAAAGGAACACATTTCAATTTTCATAAAAAAACAATGCTCCGTACAGATGGTTGAAAAAAAAGTAAAACAGATAGGCTAAGATGAGATAAATCGGATTTTCTGTTTTCCCATGGTATACTAATGTAAATTTCACTTACTGAACCCCAATAAACGCTAGCCACTTTGAACGAACTTGAAACCACTACCCAAATATGAACAATTTGACTGATCGGTTAATCTAAATGAAAATGTTCATATGTTAAACCGATAAGTCTTCGGTACGGGATATATATTGACACAAGGGTCATGAAAGGGCAAATCGGAGAGAAATGGTTAGGTGATACTCTCTGAAAAATATCAATTATTTGCCTTTTTGGAGAAAAAATGTTGTATACTTTGAAGAAAAACAATTATACAAGCCCATTGGTCTGATACAATCTTAATTTGACAAGGTCATAATTTAAACGAACTTAAGAGAGCTTTATGCAAAAAGTCTTCGAAAAGTATTCAGTGAATATATGCCAAGCAGACTCAGAGACGAAGTCGTTCGAAACATGACGGACGGGCGATTAACTGTGAAACTTCGGATCAGGTGAGCTTACATAAGTCGTCCAATGAATATAGGACGAGGGTCTGTGTCGTAATCAGACATGCGAATAGCAGCTCTCAAGTACCAATAACAGTTGGAATAAACTTAATGTAAACTGTTTTAGATCCAAATAATGTATGATGTTCTGGTCCGTAAAGAAACATATCTTACGTTTTTATCGCAAATCAGATTATCGGCATAGAAAAGTGACAGTGATCAAAATGAACGACGTTGTTTAAACGGTTTGATGCCCAATTGCCGCATTGCAAGACATGTAGTATCTATTGCCGATGTATAACTAACCATTCAAACTTAATGTGATGTTTCTGATGCCTTGTTTAGATAATTATTTCGTTAAACTTTATCAAGATTTTACACATCGACAGTTTACAGTATAAATGAACGCTAACGGTTATCAAATAAACAGTCATGATATATTACCGTTAAGTCACGTGTTTAATATCAAAAGGGGATTGCTTAAAATTGATGAGATATGCATTTACTAACGTTTACTAATCATATAATATTACTATATTGTTCCTTCTCCCTTCAAAGTTATGTTCCGATTAGCTCATCCAGGGGTCGTGAGTTCGAACAGTCTCCGTGATGATTGATATACGACTTTGTGTCTCGTTATCATTCGTCTCTCATCGGTGATTCAAGTGGAAAATTTATCAGTTACTTGCGGAGATGGGGTGTACTCGAGTACTGGTTAACCTTTCAGGATCCCTGGAAATAGCGGTAAGGTTAACTTATCTTCTGTTAGTCATCAATGGCATAAACATACGCTAAATATTAAGTCAATCAATCATTGGTTAAAAATATAAGGCCATGCTTTACAGTCTAAAATAGTTAGTTAAGGTCGATATTTCGACATATCTTTAACAATAATCTTCAACAGTAATCTTCAACAGTAAACTGCAACAGTAATATTTAACAGTAATCTTCAACAGTAATCTTCAACAGAAATATGCAACAGTACTCTTTAACCGTAATCTGTAACAATAATCTTCAACAGAAATCTACAACAGTATTCTTCAACCGTAATCTGCAACAGCAATCTTCAAAAGCAACGATGATCGAAATGTCACTATGCGGTTACAATAAAGACAATTCTCCAAGTATAGTTTTCCCAATGGAACTTTTGAAGGAAAATGTATTATGATACATTCCCAACTATACCTTGGTTACATACGATTTAAATTACTCACTCATTCCGAACAAATGTTGCTTGTTCACCTTTAAATCATATATAAATAAAAATATGTGTAAGCAAAATAATAGTAATAATTTTAATTTTTCATTTACAGTTCAAAAGAACACATTCCTAAGAAATAATTTACAATATCTGATAATATGTTTTGTTTGTCAAAAATGTCTTGATGACTTGTTTTGAGTAAAGTCAAATCAAATACCGTGGAATAGTCATAAAAGTGAGTAACTATACGGCGTCTTACAAATAAAACACGATAGAGAAACGGCAAATTAGTTTCACCTAATTTGAATCGTAATTCCATCTTCTTCATAAAACACAATTCAAGGGAATATTTTTATATGGAACTCTTGACTCGATACAATGCTTTACTAGAAATCTAATGAATATATAACCCATTCATTTTTTCTATATGTCATTATATAATATCAGCAATATATTGTGTAGTGCCGTTAATTTATATCAATACAATAAAGAATGATTTTTTTTTCAGACATCACCATCGTGGTTGCCACAGGCAACACCAATTATTAAAGATACAAAGTCCACACAATAAACAACAAAATGTAGTTTTATGCCATATGTAATTCACATTAACATTCATAAAGTTGAATAAGTCAGACAAAAAAAATAGGTAAGAACATTTATTTATATATTTCGATATCATTATGACTGATAAAGCTATCAGAAATGCCAAGATCAACAAATAAGGTCATATAACATATATCAGTATTTTAAAGTACGCTGTTATATCCCAAATAGGTATAAAAAGTCATATGATGACAAACATTTCATAGTGTGGTTTAAAATAAATGTCCATATATTTTGTATGTAAGTCGTCATATATCATGACTGGCAATTAGAATGAGTAAATAGTCATAGGGGACTGGGCATGATATATACAGCGAATATAGATAACCCGTCATTTTACTAGAAACGATATGTCTATAAACAACTGTATTATAGAGAACCCGTCATTTTACTAAATACGATATGTCTATAAACAACTGTATTATATAAAAAGTTACGATCCTTCAATTAAAGTGTAGCATCGACAAAGCATCCAAGATATTGCCAAGTATTTGTGATTCCCACTTATCATTGTTCTTATCAACGATATAGTGCGTCAAAAACACATGTCGACATCCATTTTATCGTGTATTTGTTTATTAATATTAGAGTGATTGCAATTTTAAGTTTTAACAAAATAATCACCAGATGCATCTACACGCCTGTTTATTCGTATGATCAGATATGGCACAATAACGTCTGCTTCAGTTTGACAGACATAATATAATTACAGTGTGTTTAAACAGAGAGAGCTCCGAATGTATACGGATTCGATGTTTCCTTTTTTATAAATTCACAAATATCAAAATGTTCGTGACATCCTTTAATTTAAAACATTTATTAAACAAAAACAATTGACGGATCCAGGCATTGAAGCACTTGCCTACCCACCCCCTACGTTTTATTTGTAGGCGTATTGACCTACATTGTGTTGCCGGTGCACTTCTTTTAAAATTTGCCATATTGCGATCACATGTACATGTTCTCTAAAATCATAATTCTGTCCCCCACCCCCACACACGAGAACATACACTTATTGAAAATTTACCTCTGATTTATACACCCACCATAATGCGATATGCCAAACCTACACCTGAATACAGTGTAGTATTGTTTGATATTGCCAGCCACCACTATTGAGTTTTTTATAGACTAGCATTAAAACGTTTGAACTTAGTTTCACTTTTTCTAACATTCGCGTACCAAACTTCCTTCATCATAGTTAAGTACTATACTAAACTTAAATGAAAATGTCAAAGAAATCGGGTCATATTTATTACTTCTAAGCACGTTTAGCCCCTTGATTTTGGCTATCCCCACTTTCAGCATGAAGAAATCTGAAACATCAGTTTATGTTTTTAACACTAACAGACTAAACTTAAATTGCATTGTGATCATTGCCATTTTGACATTTTCATCCAACCAGAAATGAGCTTACTATCAATATATATATATATATATATATATATATATATATATATATATATATATATATATATATATATATTTATATATATATATATATCTTAATCATCTCATACTTTTTTAAAGCTCATCCTAATGGTGGTGGCTGACCTTATCACAAGTCTTTTCACTATTTACACCTCAATCAAAATAATGTTTGACTCGCTTCATTCATGAAAAAGCAAATATTAATTAGTTTGTCCTGCAAGACACGAACATACTAATTCTTATTAACTTATTTCGTGTTCCCCCCAAAAAAAATAAATAAAATTATTAAAATAGAAAACAGAGTTACAGATTATGTCAACATTATACGAACAACAAGTAGAATACATTATATTGATCGTGATGGTTATAAAGTGTATACAAACCTGATCCCTGACTTTATTGTGATTATAATAAGAATAACATTAAAGTCTACACCATGCTGGGATTAGATTAACACTGCTAGTAGATCGTGGTATATTGTGCTATGTTTGTTCAGTATCTTATTATATATAAATGGTTATGCATTGTTGCTTTATAAGCATAGTTATTGTGACATGTATATAATCTACTAGCAATTTTGTTTAACTTTTAAAATATGCCAAATAAAACAAAACATTAGAAAATGACTTTAACTGAAAACTCAATGCATTTTTTTCTGTTGTCAAAACATCAAAAAATTAGATTGCAGTAAATTTTAATAAGCGTAAAATATTCATATCAAGTTGCACAAAATTCTTTGTTGGGGGTGGGGGGGGGGGGGGGTGAAGTGTGGTGGTCTTCAACCGATTAAAGAAAAGAATTGTATTTACTTTCAACGAGACTCTTCAAGTGATACATACATAATGTTTTTACTCTAAAATATTGTTTAACAAATTAAAAAATTATTTCACTAAAACAATCGTTCTAAACTGTACTTGAAACAGTATCGTGTACTTGAAAAAATACCGTGTAACAAAACTATAATGAACAAATTTAAGAACATCAAATGATATTTACTGTAACTATTCTCTTAGACAGTTTAACTCAGTAACCTTATTAACGTATAATTCAAATGGTTGATAACGGCTTTATTACAATCTCAGTAGCAGTTGCTTTTATTTACATCTTAGAACATTGTTGTTGTTGTGTTTCTAGTACTTTCTGATAAAGTAACTGACAATTCCAAGGCCACGTTCATCATAGTTTATTTTTATATTATTGAATATTTGATGATTGCTTTTACTGCCAATAACTATTCCAATGCTGTAATTCTAATAACCATTAAACTTTCAGTGTGTTTTAATACCGATATTACATGGCGACACTTGTCATTGATGTTTTCTGTTGAATCTTGTTACTGTTGCCATCATTTCTTGACGTTCATTTCCATTACTGTTTTTATGTCAGGTCTGTGAAAGAGTATCACAAGACGTCAATCGATATATACTGTAAATGATTATTGCAAGACGGTTATCGATATATCCTGTAGATGATTATCGCAAGATGGTAATCGATATATCCTGTGAGATTATCGCAAGACGGTTATCAATATATCATGTAAATGATTATCACAAGACGGTAATCGATATATCCTGTAAGATTATCGCAAGAGTGTAATCAATATATCATGTAAATGATTATCACAAGACGGTAATCGATATATCCTGTGAGATTATCACAAAACGGTAATCGATATATCCTGTGAGATTATCACAAGACAGTAATCGATATATCATGTAAATGATCATCACAAGACTGTAATCCACATATCCTGTAGATGATTATCACAAGACGGTAATCGATATTTCCTGTAAATGATTATAACAAGACGATAACCAATATATAATGCAAATGAGTATCGCAAGGCGATAACCGATATAGCCTGCAAACGATTAACCTATATATCCTGCAAGACGGTAAACGATTTTGTTTCTGTATTGGAAATTTCATACAACGTTCAAGAGAAGATGCTTATTTAGTACAGTGTCGTTGTATCTCGATTCCCAATTAGTTTATGGAACAAACATATCCAAGACAGTTAGTGTTATTTATATCTTAAGTTGAGTCAGTAGTTCTTCCGGCACTGACTAGTCATAAGGTGGTCATTCACATTATCGTTTGCTATTTAGCAACGGGTAGCAGCTTTTACGAGCTTTCAATAAACAACTCAATAATCCAATAAGGTATCGATATTGGTTGCTAGGTCACCATTTTCCTTAGATAAGCTAACTGTGTCTAAGTTTACATTTCATTGTATTTACTTGGCCAAACAATGGCACGTGGTTAGTGGGCAGAGGGATAATTGGTTATGACATTGTGGAGCATGTGTATCTGTATTCGGGGTTCATTTCTTTGAAATGTTTGTTGTGTTCTTCGATTTATTTTGTTTTATTTTAATACAAAGTAATATCATAATGTTATCATTAATTAATTTAGATACTTAACCTAGTATAGTTTTATGTAAGCTCAAAATAAGAAAAGGTAAACTATCAAGTTAGATAAACGTATTTCCTTTGGCAGTTATGATGATTTAGATTAAATATTTAAAGCTTGTTCCTGTATTAATGTAACTGGAGGGGAATGTGATATTTGCCTAATTCAATACCAGCAAAAAACATTTGCAAAAAACATGCATCATGTATAATTGAAATAAAATGGTTCCTTTTATATTTTAATATACTGTTTGAAGAAAAATTTCTGGAAATGTAATATTTGTTTGTTATTCATCTTAAATTGCATTTATACGTCGAAATGAAAAGGCTTAATTTGATTAGTTTGTACTGCGAGCAGAATTTGTCTGGTTTTATGGGAGAAATATTTGATTTACAAATCATGTTACAATTGACAACGCCATGCAATCAAATTAAATATTAAATAAAACGTAAAAATATAAACAGATCGCATCCATCATTTTTCAAAGTAATCTAATTATTTTTTATCTTTTCTATGTTGAATTTCATCACCTACGTCATTTTAAAGCTGACATTGGCAGAATTCTTCAAGATGTTGGTATCTCAGAATGGAAATTGAGCATAATTATGTAATCGCGAATGTTAACAATTTTTATCTTAGATTTAATTTATAACAGTATTTTGGAAAATATTATTATAACAGTTATAAAGACACAATACTATTTTACAATACTTAATGGCATTTTAAACAATGTGATGTTATACATATGCAGAGCGGCATATCACATTAGGGATACATATTCGCAAAATTCTGTTACAATCTAACATTTACTCATTATTTCATTATGATGGCACAGTGTTCTGCACATTTTCGGAGCCGCACTATTCACATTAGGCCTATCGGCCAGGGGTTACTCCAAGTAGGCTCAAATAAGATATAATGAAATAAACATAAATTATTGGATTCGAAATTCGCATATGGTAAAATCAGGAACAAAAGCGAGTAAACACGTTCGCAAACGCATAAATATGTGCGCATGCCCGTACAAACAAACACGTACGTACATTTGAATTACATTTTCATATGTCAACTAAATAAAACGGTGATGCCAAGCTCAACACTTGACTATATAATGAATCAAATAAAAGATAGGTCCTGAATCTGTTGATATATCATAGGTAGATACATGACACATGCATAGTTGGTTATACTTGTGAGATGAACCTTGACAAAACGAAATACGCGGTAACCCAAACCATATATGCCAGATATACATTAGTTAGATACATTATACATGTATAGTTGGTTATGTGTGTGGGATGAACCTTGTCAAAACGAAACATCTCAGATCCCTGAGCTTGTTTGGAAACATTCCACAATTTAAATTGTTGTGTAAAAAGAATTTGTAACCATAATGTCCGTAGTTTTACAAGTTAATTATTTATAAGCCCGGTATGCTGTATATGTAAAAATAAAAACCAGCTAGAATAAGGTTTTAACCATATTTAAAATATTGACATAACGTTTTTTATACTAACCAATGGGTCTGCCTTTCAGGGAAAAAGACACAGACAGTGTGAGTAGTGTACTGGTATGTATGTAGACAGTGTAAGTAGCGTACTGGTATGCATGTCCAGTAAATCTCATTGAGTTTGGACCTTGTAGAAGATACAACGTATGGTTAAAATGACGAAAATTCGAAATTTTATGAAGGAAATCTATATGTAGCAGAGAAATATATATCTTCACTGATTTAAAACTGGATATAAGCAAACATTTGCTTTAAAAGAACTTGTAAAGTACAAATATATTCAGCAATTCCCAGACATAATAAACATTAGCTTTCACCGAATAAGTTGATAAATTCTAGTTAACAGCCGCATACTCGACATAAGGAACAGATAGTATCTTATGTCGTAGTCTTCCAAAACCAGGTTTATTAGACATGGATTAGAAATAAAGATAGCGAAGAATATCCATCGATAATTCCCATCGATTGTATTTATATCTATGAATGAACTTACAGTTGTACTTATATATTTTCTTTAAATGACAAAAAAATGGCAGCTTCTCGGCGGCTTGTCGGTGATTTGTCGGCGGCTTGTTGGTGACTTGTCAGTGTGTCCTATCCTTGTTATTATTACCATGAGCATCTTTTATTAGCTTGCTGGTTGTGTGACCTTTAAACATTCCAATTATTTTTATTTTGCTTCTTAAAGCTCTATAATTTGTAGGATATGTTATCATATCAGACAAACTATCTTCTGAAAGACAATATCTATTCCCTAAACAAAGTGGAATGAATGAATGAATGAATGAATGAATGAATAGGGTTTTACGGCGTACCAACACATTCTAGGTTATTCGACGCCAACAGGAAGGAAGATTCCAGGTTCACTCTACATGTACAAAAACAACAAAATAAGATACAGATTAAAATAAATACATCAACAAATGAATATGCAGAATGAACCTAGAACATTGATACCTGCAGAACTGCAGAGTTTCAGCAAATTTTATCGTATTACTCAATTTGTCGCTTCTTACGACATGCATAAGCCACAGTGATGCTATTCTTGCCATCACTCATGGCTCCCTGGAACCACACGGGGGTTGATAATTTAACCACAATAGTGAACATGACAAAAAATTACAAAATGAACATGACCCTACCCACTACCCCTCTGCAGAGATCGACAGTGATTCAATTCTTAGCCGGAACAAAGTGCTAAACAAAGTGGAGAGTGGAGGCGTTAAGTAAAACATAAGCTGTTTCATATGTTAAAACACGTAATATTATATAGACATATAACACATGCGTATGTAAATAAAATATCATGAGACTAATAATTCTATTCAACATATTTCATTTCAATATGAAACGGCTTTTGGCCACACTTTCTTTCAACATTGGTTGCGATTCGTCCCTTATACGTTTTACATTATCAAAATAAGTATTAAAATGCCGTAGATTAGCATTTTAACCAATATAGTGAAAATAGGATACGGTCGAGAAATAAGGAAAGGAATAAGGTGTAAGAGGAAAAGTATATCATTTTTCAATATGTTGTCCACACGCTGTTGTATAGTATCTACATTTAAGTAGCACCAGGGTTAAACAATGATATCAGCTTAGACAAGATAGCAAATAAGTTACATTTATGTCGGTTATAACTGTCCTTTGTATACAATGAAAAATGAGAAAAAAATACAAGTTTGCAATATCAAAGTAATGCAGTATATTTTAAACAAGACAGAAATACACAAATGGGATAATGCAAAATGTTTAGTTTCTTAAATATAATAAAGTACAGCTTTGACTACAATAATTTTTCTAGAAACAGTATTGTTTGGTAATGTGCCCAACATCAATGTTTTCACTAAGAAGGGGACAAAAATAGCAATAATTATATAATATACAATTACGGACTTTTCAGCTGTGCAATATGACGTGCTATGCACCAGAAAAAAATAATATTGTCCAAGGCGGTAGCCGAAGTGCAACCATGTGCAGCCACCATAACAAAACAACATACACAAATATGCAACCACCACAACAAAACAACATATAATAATCTGTAGTTGCCATAATTAAACAACATACAACATTTTGTAGCCACCATAACAAAACAACATACAACAATGTGTAGCCGCCATAATAAAACAACATACATCAATGTGTAGCCGCCAAAATAAAACAACATACAGCAATATGTAGTCGTCATAACAAAACAACATACAACAATGTGTAGCCGCCATAACAAAACAACGTACAATAATCTGAAGCCACAATAACAAAACAACATAAAAAAATGTGTAGCCGCCATTACAAAACAACATACAATAAACTGTATCCGCCATAACAAAACAACATACAACAATAAGTAGTCGTTATAACAAAACAACATACAACCATGTGCAGCCGTCATCACAAAATAACATACAACAATATGTAGTCGTTATAACAAAACAACATACAACCATGTGCAGCCGTCATCACAAAACAACATACAACAATAAGTAGTCGTTATAACAAAACAACATACAACAATGTGTAGTCGTCATAACAAAACAACATACAACAATGTGTAGTCGTCATAACAAAACAACATATAATAAAGTGTATCCGCCATAACAAAACAACAAATAACAATGTGTAGTCACCATAACAAAACAACAAACAACAATGTGTAGCAGCCGCGATAACAAAACAACATACAACAATGTGTAGTCGCCATAACAAAACAACAAACAACAATGTGAAACCGCCATGAGAAAATAACATACAACCATGTGCAGCCGCCATAATGAAACAACATACAACAATGTGTAGTCGCCATAACAAAGCAGCATACAACAATGTACAGCCACAATAACAAAACAACATACAACAATATGTAACCATCATAACAAAACAACATACAATAATGTGTAACCGCCATAACAAAACAACAATCAATAATGTGTAACGGCCATAACAAAACATCATACAATAATGTGTAACCGCCATAACAAAACAACATACAATAATGTGTAATTGCCAAAACAAAACAACATACAATAATGGGTAAACGCCAAAACAAAACAACATACAACAATTTACAGCCACAATAACAAAACAACATACAACAATATGTAATTATCATAACAAAACAACATACAATAATGTGAAACCGCCATAACAAAACAACATACAACAATGTGTAACCATCATAACAAAACAACATACAATAATGTGTAACTGCCATAACAAAACAACATACAACAATGTGCAGCCGCCATGACAAAACAACATATAACAATGTGTAGCCGCTGTAACAAAACAACATACAACAATGTGTATCCGCCATAACAAAACAACATACAACAATGTGCAGCCGCCATAACAAAATACCATGCAACAAAATGAAGCCGCCATAATAAAATAACATACAGTCATGTGTAGCCGCTATAATAAACCAACGTATAACCATGTGCAGCCGCCATAATAAAATAACATACACTCAAGTGTAGCCGCCATATCAAAGCAACATATAACCATTTGCAACCGCCATAATAAAATAACATACAATTAACAAAACAACATATAACCATGTTCAGCTGCAATAATAAAATAACATACAATCATGTGTAGCCGCCATAACAAAAACAACATACAACAATATGTAGCCGCTTTAATACAATAACATGCAGCAATATATAGCCGCCATAATAAAATATCATTTAACAATTTTTAACTGCAATAACAAAACAACATACAAAAATATGTAGCCGCCATAATAAAAAAACATACAACAATGTGTAGCCACCATAACAAAACAACATACAACAATTTGTAGCCGCCATAATAAAAAAACATACAACAATATGTGGCTGCCATAACTAAACAACATACAGCAATATTTAGCCGCCATAACAAAACAACATACAACAATGTGTACCCGACATAACAATATAACCTTCTACAATGTGTAGCCGCCATAATAAAATACATTCAACAATATGTAGCCGCCATAACAAACCAACATACAACAATGTATAGCCGCCATAATAAAACAACATATAACAATGTGAAGTCTCCATAACAAAACAACATACAACAATGTGTAGCCGCCATAACAAAACAACATACAACAATGTGAAGCCTCCATAACAAAACAACATATAAAAATGTGAAGCCTCCATAACAAAACAACATACAACAATGTGTAGCCGCCATAACAAAACAACATACAACAATGTGTAGCCGCCATAACAAAACAACATACAACAATGTGAAGTCGCCATGATAAAACAACATACATCAAGGTGCAGCCGCAATAACAAAACAACATATAACCATGTGCAGCCGCCATAATAAAATAACATTCAGTCATGTGTAGCCGCCATAACAAAGCAACATATAACCATGTGCAGGCGCCATAATAAAATAACATATAAGCATGTGTAGCCGCCATAACAAAACAACATATAACCATGTGCAGCCGCAATAATAATATAACATACAATCATGTGTAGCCACCATAACAAAACAACATATAACAATATGTAGCCGCCATAATATAATATCATTCAACAATTTGTAACCGCCATAACAAAACAACATACAAAAATATTTAGCCGCCATAATAAAAAAACATACAACAATGTGTAGCCACCATAACAAATCTACATACAACAATTTGTAGCCGCCATAATAAGAAAAACATACAACAATATGTAGCTGCCATTACTAAACAACATACAGCAATATTTAGCCGCCATAACAAAACAACATACAACAATGTGTAGCCGACATAACAATATAACTTTCTACAATGTATAGCCGCCATAATAAAATACATTCAACAATATGTAGCCGCCATAACAAACCAACATACCACAATTTATAGCCGCCATAATAAAACAACATATAACAATGTGAAGCCTCCATAACAAAACAACATACAACAATGTGAAGCCGCCATAACAAAATAACTTGCAATAATGTGTAGCCGCCATAACAAATTAACATACAACAATATGTAGTCGCCATAACAAACCAACATACCACAATTTATAGCCGCCATAATAAAACAACATATAACAATGTGAAGCCTCCATAACAAATTAACATACAACAATATGTAGACGACATAATAAAACAACATACAGCAATGTGTAGCTGCCATAATAAAACAACAAACAATAATCTGTAGCACCCATAACAAATCAACATAAACAATGTGTAGTCGCATTGATATAACAACATACACAAATGTTCAGCTGCCATAATAAAACAACATACAACAATGTGCTGCCGCCATAACAAAATACCATGCAACAATATGTAGCCGATATAATAAACAACACACAGCAATGTGAAGCCGCCATAACAAAACAACATTCAACATTGTGCAGCCGCCATAACAAAATAGCATGCAACAATATGTAGCTGCCATAATAAAACAACATACAACAATATGTAGCCGCCAAAACAAAACAACATAAAACAATGTGTAGCCGCTATAACAAAACAACATACAACAATATATAGCCGCCATAATAAAACAACATACAACAATGTGTAACCGCTATAACAAAACAACATATAACATTATGTAGCCGCCGTAATAAAATAACATGCAACAGTATGTAGCCGCCATTATAAAACAACATAAAACAATGTGAAGTCGCCATAATTAAATAACATGCAACAATGTGTAGGCGCCATGATAAAACAACATACAACAATATGTAGCCGCCTTAATAAAACAACATACAACAACAATATGTAGCCGCCTTAATAAAACAACATACAACAATGTGTAGCCGCCATAACAAAAAAAACATACAACAATGTGTTGTCGCCATAACAATATAACATACAACAATGTGTAGTCGCCATAACAATATAACATACAACAATGTGTAGTCGCCATAACAATATAACATACAACAATGTGTAGCCGCCATAACAATATAACATACAACAATGAGTAGCCGCCATAACAATATAACATACAACAATGTGTAGTCGCCATAACAATATAACATACAACAATGTGTAGTCGCCATAACAATATAACATACAACAATGTGTAGCCGCCATAACAATATAACATACAACAATGTGTAGCCGCCATAACAATATAACATACCACAATGTGTAGCCGCCATAACAATATAACATACAACAATGTGTAGCCGCCATAACAATATAACATACAACAATGTGTAGTCGCCATAACAATATAACATACAACAATGTGTAGCCGCCATAACAATATAACATACAACAATGAGTAGCCGCCATAACAATATAACATACAACAATGTGTAGCCGCCATAACAATATAACATACAACAATGTGTAGCCGCCATAACAATATAACATACAACAATGTGCAGCCGCCGTAGCAAAACAACAAACATTGCGTAGAATAATCAATATCCGGATACTTCACACACACACACACACACACACACACACACACACACACACACACATGCAATATTCCTTTTAATGATAAACATCTCTGTTTATAAATAATTGTTTATAGGGTATTTAAAGGTTATAGTAAATAAATACAGTACACTGAGATTTAAAAATGGCGTTTCATTTACCCCGAAAAAAATATTATGTTGGTATTTGCTATGGTAGTTTAACTCGAACTGACAAATGATGTAATTTGAGATGATGAGTTTAACTATGTCCAATCATAAATAGAATGCATTATGGAATCAAATAGGCCTCTTTATATGAAACTGACAAAACTAAGTAGTGGTAGTTTGATAATTTGATTTACATTCTGAAATTGGAATAAATGTCAAAATGAATTGATGCAACAGAACAGTTACTTGTTGTTGTTATTGTTACTGCTGTTTTTTTTTTTGTAATTATTATTTTACCGATGAATTTGTAATTATTAGAATTAGAACTATTAATGTTGATGCTTGTGTGAATCTGTTATTTTTAATTTCACAAGAATTCATCAGCATCAACAGTAACAGTTCCATTTCTATATTAGAATATTTCATTAAAACATAACAATATGACCATACATATGTTCTTTACTGCTTTAATATTTTAATCGCGTATTGGAAGGGGGAGGAGGGGGGCAAGTGTGTGGGACATTCCATCTTTCCCTGAAATCATCTGGATGCTAGGATACTTATATTAAAAGGTACGTATATTTGGAATTTAAAGACTTATAAGGTTTACAAAGTCCACATATGACTCCTTGATTGGTTTCCGGATTTACTTAACAGCATGCAGACTTGTTTTTAATGGCTGGGAAGTATTTGCAATAAACAAGTTTTACAAATCATCTTAATTTCGTTTTGTTTTTTTATTTCAGGTTTTGTTTGTAGCCACACACCGCAAAGAACTTTCCTCTGAAACAAAAGTTCAATGTAACAGAAAACCGTCATTATAAACATAGGTTGCATGGACGTTCTTGAGATATGGATTTGCATGCGCCACTTGCAGAGAAAAAACAAATGGGAAGTTTTTGCTGGTAGCATGTGATATCGCATGGATGATCCAATCAGACTCAGAAGTATTGAAGACATCAATCTGAAGTGACATTAATTCATTGTCCCTAACCAGTAGCTATTTTGTGTCGTGTGCTACCTAACAATGTTCAATTATTAATATTTTTTCCTGAATAAATTGCGTATGTTTAGTCAAGAGATTTTCACCTTAATTGCCTAGTGTAAAACAGTAAAGTTCTGACAATATTTATGTGTTCAAACTGCTTGTGACAGTCACATTTTTGACAGATATCATGTGACTTTGTTTACATGATGACGTCGCTGTTTAGCTCAACAAAGCCTAGTCTATCTAGGTATTCCTTCACATTATTCGACCAAAATTTACCGGTGCTTTTTTGGCATTGTCCAATAAAAGATTGATTAAGTTTTTTCGTTACCTTAATCCACAATTGTAGTGCTCTCTCTTTAGCAATACTTGACAGTGGAAATCCTCCAAGTTTCCCAAAATCAATTATATTTAAAGTTTGCTGACGAACACCTAAAATCATTTACAGAATTTAATATGAGCTTTAAAAAGTGAGCTTTTTGATATTTTACCAATGTTCTACGCAATGTATAGCAAGTTAGAAAACTAAGTTAGTTATATTTTACTTCATTACAAACAACGCTGTTGACGATGACAATTATGTACGAAGCTTTTCTCATCTCTGAGTTCCTTTCATATATTTATTGAATAATTGCCATTCCCCTATTCACTTGTCGCATCGTTATAAACACAGTAATACTATTTCTATATTGCATGTTTGTATATATCGATTGATTTGGCTCATTTTCCGAGGAAATGAACGACAATAACTCGAAATGATTCGAAAGATCGTATTAAAGCGGTGATTTTAGAAAAAATAATTATCAAGTTTGATATATATTATAATGGCTACCGGTGACCGCGTTATCACTATTAAGTATATCAATTCGATTTAAACAGGTGTTCGATAAATATCCGTCTGGAAGTTAAATATATTCATTAGATCATATGTCATCATCCCAGGTGGGGTAAAACAGTACACCAACGTTACTCATGTATAACTGAGTTAGTTCCATGTAGACATGATTTTATCGGACTGGGAGAGGGAATATTTTTCAAGTTATACAGATTGATATTTATTTACTCGAATATTATATCCAATAGTAGTCATTTAACGAAGATATATTGTTTTTAATAAAGTAAGAGTCCAACAGAAAACTGATTTCTGAAAAATCATCTTTTGTTTCAATATAACCTTTTGATAGTTTCCTAAATATCTTAAAACTCTTGTATGTCAAAATTATTTTGATTCTCTCAGATTCAATCTGAGATCTTTTATAACCAATAAAACTGGATATACTATATACATAATTACTTCATGTGTTGCATGCTATTGTATAATGTAGTGCATTGTTAGATGTCAATACTTCTACGACTTATATATCAAGTTACAGTTTCGAACATTCACGACATTCATTAAATGCCAAACATTGACGTTCAGTTAAATGGTAAAGGCTGGAAACATATATATCACGCTCTTCAAAATGCGGTAATATCATCAAAAAGACGAACGTACGCTGTTCATTTTGATCACTGTCACTTAACTTTAACGGTAATCTCATTTTCAAATAAGACTTAAACCAGATATAAGTTTGAACTCTATAATTTAACATACACCATAGTTCATGTGAATATCAATACAGTTTGCTTCGTTTGTGAGAAGGTTTTTCATTCAACAGAGATGCTAGTCGAATGTCAATTTTTGAGACAGTTCGTTTCCATTAATCCATTGGGAGAATTTTGTTTTGGTTTTAAATAGTACTTTCAGAAAATAAACGTTCGTGGAAATGCGTTCACAATAAGTGTGTGCATATTTCTAAAACCAAACATTTTAGCAGAAAATCACAAACTTTAATTATAGTTTAATTATACATTATGAAATTCATGTTTATTTTGTTTATATATAAAAAAATTTTAACAAAATATTATTCATAAAATTTTCCAAATTATTGACAGGGAGTAAAATGAAATTGTTTGTTTACCTCTGGGGAATTATTTCTTATGCAAAGTAAGAGTCACGTGTCAGCATGAGATATCAGTCTAATATAAATCGGTGTAAATGAAACGCCATTTTGAAATCTTAGTGTACTGTTGTTATTTACTATAACCTTTAAATACCTTATCAACAATTATTTATAAACTGAGATGATTATCATTAAAAGGAATATTGCATGTGTGTGTGTGTGTGTGTGTGTGTGTGTGTGTGTGAAGTATCCGGATATTGATTATTCTACGCAATATTTGTTGTTTTGCTACGGCGGCTGCACATTGTTATATGTTGTTCTGTTATGGCGACTACATATTGTTGTATGTTATATTGTTATGGCGGCTACATATTGTTGTATGTTATATTGTTATGGCGACTACACAATGTTGTATGTTGTTTTGTTATGGCGGCTACACATTGTTGCGTGTTATTTTGTTATGACGACTACACATTGTTATAAGTTATATTGTTATGGCGACTACACAATGTTGTATGTTGTTTTGTTATGGCGGCTACACATTGTTGCGTGTTATTTTGTTATGACGACTACACATTGTTGTAAGTTATATTGTTATGGCGACTACACAATGTTGTATGTTGTTTTGTTATGGCGGCTACACATTGTTGCGTGTTATTTTGTTATGACGACTACACATTGTTATAAGTTATATTGTTATGGCGACTACATATTGTTGTATGCTGTTTTGTTATGGCGGCTACACATTTCTGTATGTTGTTTTATTATGGCTGATACATATTGTTGCATATTATTTTCTTATAGCAGCTGCACATGGTTGTATGTTTTTTTTGTTATGGCGGCTACACATTGTTGTTTGTGTTTTATTATGGCGACTAAACATTGATGTATGTTTTTTTTTATGGCGGCTACATCTTTTCAATGTTATTTGGTTATGGTGGCTGCACATTGTTGTACTTTGTTTTGTTACTGTGGCTACACATTGTTATATGTTGTTTTTGGTATGGCGGCTACATATTGTTGTATGTTGTTTTGGTATGGCGGCTACACATTGTTGTATGTTGATTTGGTATGGCGGTTACACATTGTTGTATGTTGTTTTGGTATGGCGGCTACATATTGTTGTATGTTGTTTTGTTATGGCGGCTACATATTGTTGAATGTTGTTTTGTTATGGCGGCTACATATTGCTGAATGTTGTTTTGCTATGGCGGTTACATATTGTTGTATTTTGTTTTGTTATGGCGACTGCACATGGTTGTATGTTGTGTTGTTATGGCGACTACACATTGACGTATGTTTTTTTGTTATGGCAATTACATTTTGATGTATATTGTTTTGTTATAGCGGCTGCAAATTTTGCTATGGTGGCTGCACATTGTTGTATATTATTTTGTTTAAGCGGCTACATATTTTTGTATGTTGTTTTGTTATGGCGGCTACACATTGGTGTATGTTGTTTTGTTATGGCGACTACATTGTTGTATAATTTTTGTTAAGGCGGCTACACATTGTTGTATGTTGTTTTGTTATGGCGGCTACACATTGGTGTATGTTGTTTTGTTATGGCGACTACATTGTTGTATGTTGTTTTGTTAAAGCAGCTACATGTTTTTGTATGTTGTTTAGGTATGGCGGCTACACATTGGTGTATGTTGTTTTCTTATGGCGACTACATTGTTGTATAGTTTTTGTTAAGGCGGCTGCACATTGTTGTATGTTGTTTTGTTATGGCGGCTACACATTGGTGTGTGTTGTTTTGTTATGGCGACTATATTGTTGTATAGTTTTTGTTAAGGCGGCTACACATTGTTGTATGTTGTTTTGTTATGGCGGCTACACATTGGTGTTTGTTGTTTTGTTATGGCGACTACATTGTTGTATAGATTTTTTAGGCGGCTACACATTGTTGTATGTTGTTTTGGTATGGCGGCTACACATTGTTGTATGTTGTTTTGGTATGGCGGCTACACATTGGTTTATGTTGGCTTGTTATGGCGGCTACATATTGTTGTTTGTTTTTTTTTGGTATGGCGGCTACACATTGGCGTATGTTGGCTTGTTATGGCGGCTACATATTGTTGTCTGTTGTTTTGGTATGGCGGCTACACATTAATGTATGTTGTTTTGTAATGACGGTTACATATTATTTTATGTTGTTTTGTTATGGCGGCTGCACATCGTTGTATGTTGTTTTGTTATGGCGACTACAAATTATTGAATGTTGTTTTGTTATGGCGACTTCACATTGTTGTATGTTGTTTTGTTATGGCTGCTATAAATTGTTGCATGTTACTTTGTTATGGTTGCTGCACATCGTTGTATGTTCTTTTGTTATGACGACTACATATTATTGTATGTTCTTTTGTTATGACGACTACATATTATTGTATGTTGTTTTGTTATGGCGGCTATAAATTGTTGCATGTTATTTTGTTATGGTGGCTGCACATCGTTGTATGTTCTTTTGTTATGGCGACTTCACATTGTTGTATGTTCTTTTGTTATGGTTACTACACATTGTTGTATGTTGTTTTGTTATGGCGACTACATATTAATGTATGCTATTTTGTTATGGCGACTACACATTTTTGTATGTTAATTTGTTAAGGCAGCTACATATTATTGTATGTTCTTTTGTTATGGCGACTACACATTGTAGTATGTTGTTTTGTTATGGCGGCTACATATTATTTATGTTCTTTTGTTATGGCGACTACACATTGTTGTATGTTGTTTTGTTATGGCGACTACATATTATTGTATGCTATTTTGTTATGGTGACTACACATTTTTGTATGTTAATTTGTTATGGCGGCTATATATTATTGTATGTTCTTTTGTTATGGCGACTTCACATTGTTGTATGTTGTTTTATTATGGCCACTACATATTATTGTATGTTCCTTTGTTATGGCGACTACATATTGTTGTATGTTGTTTTGTTATGGCGGCTATATATTATTGTATGTTCTTTTGTTATGGCGACTACACATTGTTGTATGTTGTTTTGTTATGGCGGCTATATATTATTGTATGTTCTTTTGTTATGGCGACTTCACATTGTTGTATGTTTTTTTGTTATGGCGACTACAAATTGTTGTATGTTGTTATGTTATGGCGACTACACAATGTTGTTTGTTGATTTGTTATGGCGACTACATATAATTGTATGTTCTTTTGTTATGGCGACTACATATTATTGTATGTTTTTTTGTTATGGCGACTACAAATTGTTGTATGTTGTTATGTTATGGCGACTACACAATGTTGTTTGTTGATTTGTTATGGCGACTACATATAATTGTATGTTCCTTTGTTGTGGCGATTACATATTATTTCATGTTTTTTTGTTATGGCGACTACAAATTGTTGTATGTTGTTATGTTATGGCGACTACACAATGTTGTTTGTTGATTTGTTATGGCGACTACATATAATTGTATGTTCTTTTGTTATGGCGACTACATATTATTATATGTTCTTTTGTTATGGCGACTACACATTGCTGTATGTTCTTTTGTTATGGCGACTACACATTGTTATATGTTCTTTTGTTATGGCGACTACACATTGTTGTATGTTCTTTTGTTATGGCGACTACACATCGTTGTATGTTCTTTTGTTATGGCGATTACATATTATTGTATGTTGTTTTGTTATGGCGGCTGCACATTATTGTCTGTTGTTTTGTTAGGCGGCTGTACATTGTTGTATGTTGTTGTGTTAGGCGGCTGCACATTTTTGTATGTTGTTTAGTTATTGCGGCTACAGATTATTTATGTTGTTTAGTGTTTAGTTATGGCGACTACACATTGTTGTATGTTGTTTTTTTATGGTGGTTACACATTGTTGTATGCTGTTTTGTTATGGCAGTTACACATTATTGTATGTTGTTTTGTTATAGTGCTTACACATTGTTGTATGTTGTTTTGTTATGGCGGTTACACATTATTGTATGTTGTTTTGTTATGATGGCTACATATTGTTGTATGTTGTTTTGTGATTGTGGCTGTACATTGTTGTATGTTGTTTTGTTTTGGCGGTTACCCATAATTGTATGTTGCTTTGCTATGGCGGTTACACATTATTGTTTGTTGTTTTGTTACTGCGGTTACACATAATTGTACGTTGTTTTGTTATTGCATCTGTACATTGTTGTATGTTGTTTTGTTATGGCCGTTACACATTATTGATTGTTGTTTTGTTATGGCGGTTACACATTATTGTATGTTGTTTTGATATGATGGTTACATATTGTTGTATGTTGTTTTATTATTGTGGCTGTACATTGTTGTATGTTGTTTTGTTATGGCGACAACACATTGTTGCATGTTGTTGTTTTATGATGGTTGAATATTAAGTATGTTGTTTTGTTATTGCGGCTGGATATTGTTGTTTGTTGTTTTGTTATGGCGGTTACACAATATTGTATGTTGTTTTGTTATGGTGGTTACACATTATTGTATGTTGTTTTGTTATTGCGGCTGTACATTGATTTGTGTTGTCTTGTAATGGCGGCTGCAGATTCGTGTATGTTGTTTTGTTATGCTGGCTACACATTATTGTATGTTGTGTTGTTATGGCGGCTGCACATGGTTGTATGATGTTCTGTTATGGTGGATTTACATTGTTGCTTGTTGTTTTATTCTGGCGGCTACACATTGATGTATGTGTAGTTTTCTATGGCAGATACGCATGGTTGTTTGTTGTTTTGTTTTGTCGGCTGCACAAGGTTGTATGATGTTCTGTTATGGTTGCTTGACATTATTGCTTGTTGTTTTGTTATGACGGCTACGCATGGTTGTATGTTGTGTTGTTATGGCGGCTGCACATGGTTGTATGATGTTCTGTTATGGTGGCTTTACATTGTTGCCTGTTGTTTTGTTCTGGCGGCCTCACATTGATGTATGTGTAGTTTGTTATGGCGGCTACGCATGGTTGTATGTTGTTTTGTTATGGCGGCTGCACAAGGTTGTATGATGTTCTGTTATGGTTGCTTGACATTGTTGTATGTTGTTTTGTTATGGCGGCTACGCATGGTTGTATGTTGTGTTGTTATGGCGGCTGCACATGGTTGTATGATGTTTTGTTATGGTGGGTTTACATTGTTGCTTGTTGTTTTGTTATGGCGGCTACGCATTGTTGTATGTTGTGTTGTTATGTCGGCTGCACATGGTTGAATGATGTTCTGTTATGGTGGCTTTACATTGTTGCTTGTTGTTTTGTTCTGGCGGCTACACATTGATGTAAGTGTGGTTTACCATGGCGGCTACGCATGGTTATATGTTGTTTTGTTATATGTTTATATGTTGCTTCACTTGGTTCATATTCTGTTGAAAATACATTTCCTACTTTACAACCCATATGAAACAGTTAAATAAATAGGTATGTGATTTCAAATACAAACGCCAATAAATACTCTAAGTCTCTGTGATACAGCTCTCAGTTGTCCTCCTGTAGTCAATGAACAAGTATTTACAGACTTCTTCACTGTCTGACAGGATATAAATCAACAGTATCTACAACTGTGGTCAATGTGGAATACTAGCAACTTGTCGGCGTTTGATTCATCCTGCAGTAACACACGATGTCATCATAATCAAGTTGACGAGTGTGTTTATCTTTGGGCGCTTTGCCAGGGTGTTTATTCATCAAAGTTTTAATCATGATATACGATTCATATGTTTCGATTCTCTGACAAAGATATTAATATTTATGATTCTTTATACTTTGGCATGAAAATGTTTTATTTGTCTTAGTTACTTTTATATTACTTGTACTTTAGATTAAACCTGCAGTGCAATTACAATGCTACAATGCAAGACATAAATAAATTGATTTAACAGTTGCCTGTTTTGTCGTTTCGGCATCTTTATTGTATTTTGTTCAATGAGGGATCATTCGGGCCAATCAGAATTAATTTATTCATAGATTATATAAAAATATATGATATCAAACAGTTTTTACTTTGGATTTTGGAAAACTGTATATTATATTACGATATACCACGGTTACTAAAAATAGATGCTGGGAATATTGTATACAAAGGACAGTTATAACCGACATAAATGTAACTTATTTGCTATCTTATCTAAGTTGATATCATTGTTTCACCCTGGTGCTACTTAAATGTGGATACTATACAACCGCGTGTTGACAACATATTGAAAAATGATATACTTTTCCTCTTACTCCTTATTTCTCGACTGTATCCTATTTTCACTATATTGATTAAAATGTTAATCTATGGCATTTTAATACTTATTTTAATAATGTAAAACCTGTAGTGGTCGTAGCGAAACCAATGTTGATAGAAATTGTGGCCCAAAGCATTTTCATATTGAAATAAAATATGTTGAATAGAATTATAAGTCTCATGATATTTTATTTACATATGTGTTATATGTCTATATAATATTACGTGTTTTAACATATGAAACAGCTTATGTTTTACTTGACGCCTCCACTTTGTTTATACCGTGTGGTTCCGGCTAAGAATAGAATCACTGTCGATCTCTGCAGAGGGGTAGAAATCCTCCGAATGGTTGTCGTGTTCATTTTATCATTTTTTGTCATGTTCACTATTGTGGTTAAATTATCAACCCCTGTGTGGTTCCAGGGAGCCATGAGTGATGGCAAGAACAGGATCACTGTTGTTTATGCATGTCGTTAGAAGCGATAAATTAAGTAATATGATAGAATTTGCTGAAACTCTGCAGTTCTGCAGGTATCAAGGTTCTAGGTTCATTTTGCATATTCATTTGTTGATGTATTTATTTTAATTTGTATGTTAATTTGTTGTTTTGTACATGTAGAGTGAACCTGGAATATTTCTTACTGTTAGCGTCGAATAACCTAGAATGTGTTGGTACGTCGTCAAACCCTATTCGTTCATTCATTCACTCCACTTTGTTTGGGGAATAGATATTGTCTTTCATCAGATAGTTTTTCTAGTATGATATTTAATCCTACAAATGATAGAGCTATAAGAAGCAAAATAAAATAAATGCAGCATTTAAAGGGCACACCATCCGCAACATAATTAAACATGCTCATGGTAACCATAAGAAGGATAGGACACACTGACAGGTCACCGACAAGCCGCCGACAAGTCAACGACTGGCCGACGCAAGAGTATGCGGCAGTTAACTAGAATATATCAACTTATTCGGTGAAATCTTATGTTTATTATGTGTGGGAATTACTAAATATATGTGTACTTTACAAGTTCTTTCAAAGTAAATGTTTGCTTATATCCAGTTTTAAATCAGTGAAGATATATATCTCTGCTACATATAGATTTCCTTCATAAAATTTCGAATTTTCGTCATTTTAATCATACTTTGTATCTTCTACAAGTTTCAAACTCATTAAAATTTACAGGACATGCAAACCAGGACACTACTCACACTGTCTACATGCATACCAGTACACTACTGACACTGTATGTCTACATGCATACCAGTACGCTACTCGCAATCTACATGCATACCAGTACACTACTCACACTGTCTACATGCATACCAGTACACTATTCACACTGTTTACATGCATACCAGTACACTTCTCACACTATCCACATGCATATCAGTACACTACTCACACTGTCTACTCACAATATCTACATGCAAACCAGTATACTACTCACACTGTCTACAAGCATACCAGTACGCTACTCACACTGTCTACATGCATATCAGAATACTACTCACACTGTCTACATGCATACCAGTACACTACTCACACTGTCTAGATGCTTACCAGTACACTACTCACACTGTCTACATGCATACCAGTACGCTACAAACACTGTTTATATGCATACCAGTACACTACTCACACTGTCAACAAGTATACCATTACGCTACCTACACTATCTACATCCATACCAGTACGCTACTCACACTGTCTACATGCATACCAGTACGCTACCTACACTATTTACATGCATACCAGTACGCTTCTCACAGTTTACATGCATACCAGTACACAACTCACACTGTCAAAAAGCATACCAGTACGCTACTCACACTGTCTACATACATAACAGTACACTACTCACACTGTCTACATGCATACCAGTACACTACTCACACTGTCGACAAGCATACCAGTACGTACGCTACTCACACTGTTTACATACATAACAGTACGCTACTCACACTGTCTACATGCATACCAGTACACTACTCACACTGTCTGTTTCTTTGTTCCTGAAAGGCTGACCCATTGGTTAGTATAAAAACGTCATGTCAATATTTTAAATATGGTTAAAACCTAAATATAGCTGGGTTTTTTACATATACACCATACCAGGCTTATAAACAATTAACTTGTAAAACTACGGACATTGTGGCTACAAATCTTTTTTACACAACAATTTAAATTGTGGAATGTTTCCAAACAAGCTCGGGGATCTGAGATGATTCATTGAATTAAAGAGTCATTTCAGTGGCACGCTCTCGTGCCTGTCCAGAACAATAATATTCATTGGAGTGTAGAGGAACTAGCATATGGAATGAGGGTCGCTCAAACTGAAAGTTCATAGAAGAGCAGAGTGCAGGATATAACATGATATGCTCTTCTGAAGCTAAGTCATACACATTGCGGAGCCTTGTATAGAGGTGTTGTCACAAACATCTACTATTCCACTGTGTTTACCATATTTGAAACCGATATGAGAGCAGAGAACAATTGTAAAATACAGTTTACCTGTGCATATAAACTGATTAATTATTCATGCCTGAAATATTACAAAGGGCTCATAAGTTTGGCGTTCTATGTTACACTAGATTAAATGGTGGCGTCAAGCATAAGTATTTTCAGCTAAATTGTCTTATAACAATGCAAGAAAGACGACGCAGTTAAATGGTGCTTAACTGCTTACTCTCACATGTATGGTTTGAATAACCGCGTATTTTGTTTTGACAATGCTCATCTTACACACATAACCAACTATACAGGTATCATGTATCTAACAATGATATATCTGGCATGTATGGTTTGTGTAACCGCGTATTCGGTTTTGAAAAGGTTCATCACACACACACATAACCAACTATACGTGTATCATGTATCTAACTATGATATATATTGCATGTATGGTTTTGGTAACCGCGTATTTCGTTTTGAAAAGGTTCATCTTACATATATAACCAACTATACAGGTATCATGTATCAAACTATGATATATCTGGCATGTATGGTTTGGGTTACATCGTTTTTCGTTTCAACAAGGTTCATCTTACACATAACCAACTATACATGTATCATGTATCTGACTATGACATATCTGGCATGTATGGTTTGGGTAACCTAATATTTCGTTTCAACAAGGTTCATCTCACACATAACCGACTTACATGTAACATGTATCGAACTATGATATATCTGGCATGTTTGGTTTGAGTTACCGCGTATCTGTTTTGACAAGGTTCATCTCACACACATAGCCAACTATACATGTATCATGAATATAACTAAGATATATCTGGCATGTATGGTTTGTGTAACCTCGTATTTCGTTTTGACAAGGTTCATCTCACACATAACCAACTATACATGAATCATGTATCAAACTATGATATATTTGGCATGTATGGTTTGGATTACCACGTAGAACGTTTTGACAGGGTCCATTTTACCCACATAACTAACAATACATTTATCATATATCTCTGTATGATATATCTGGCATGTATGGTTTGGGTTACTGCGTATTTCTTTTCGACAATGTTCATCTCACACACATAGCCAACTATACATGAATCATGTATCTAACTATGATATATCTGGCGTGTATGGTTTGGGTAACCTCGTTCTTCGTTTCGACCAGGTTCATCTCACACATACCCAACTATACATATATCATGTACCAAACTAAGATATATCTGGCATGTATGGTTTGCGTAACCGCGTATTTCGTTTCGACATGGTTCATCTCTCACATACCCAACTATACATGTATCATCAATCTAACTATGAGATATCTGGCATGTATGGTTTGCGTAACCGAGTATTTCGCTTCGACAAGGTTCATCTCACACATAACCAACTGTACATGTATCATGTATAACACTATGATATATTTGGCATGTATGGTTCGGGTAACCGCGTATTTCGTTTCGACAAGGTTCATCTTACACATAACCAACTACACATGTATCAGGTATCTAACTATGTTATTTCTGGCATGTATGGTTTGGATAAAATCGTATTTAGTTCGACATTGTTCATCTTACACACTTTACATGTATCATGTATCTAACTATGACATATCTGGCATGTATGGTTTTCGTTATCGCGTATTTCGTTTCAACAATGTTCATCTCACACACATAACCAGCTTTACATGTATCATGAATCTAACTATGATATATTTGGATTGTATGGTTTGAGTTACCGCGTATTTCGATTTGACAAGGTTCATCTCACATACATAGCCAACTATACATGTATCATATATCTAACTATTACATGTCTGGCATGTATGGTTTGGGTTACCGCGTATTTCATTTTGAAATTATTCATCTTACACATTACCAACTACACTTG
Source organism: Panopea generosa (assembly GCA_029582155.1). Classification (NCBI taxonomy): domain Eukaryota; kingdom Metazoa; phylum Mollusca; class Bivalvia; order Adapedonta; family Hiatellidae; genus Panopea; species Panopea generosa. Next base: position 12,176,175 of record CM055898.1, read on the forward strand.
TATTATGTATCTAACTATAATATATCTGGCATGTATGGTTTGAGTAACCGCGTATTTCGTTTCGACAAGGTTCGTCTCACACATAACCAACTATACATGTATCATATTTCTAACTAAGATATATCTGGCATGTATGGTTTGGGTTACCGCGTATTTCGTTTTCACAAAGTTATTCTTACACACATAACCAACTGTACATGTATCATGTATCTAACTAAGATATATCTGGCATGTATGGTTTGGGTTACCGCGTATTTCGTTTCGACATGGTTCGTCTTACACACATAACCAACTATACATGTATCATGTATCTAACTATGATATATCTGGCATGTATAGTTTGGGTTACCGAGTATTTTGTTTTGACAAGGTTCGTCTTACACACATAACCAACTATACAGGTATCATGTATCTAACTATGATATATCTGGCATGTATAGTTTGGGTTACCGAGTATTTTGTTTTGACAAGGTTCGTCTTACACACATAACCAACTATACATGTTTCATGCATCTAACTATAATATATCTAGCATGTATGGTTTGGGTTACCGCGTATTTCGTTTTGACAAGGTTCATCTCACACATAATCAACTATACATGAATCATGTATCAAACTATGATATATTTGGCATGTATGGTTTGGATTACCGTGTAGAACGTTTTGACAAGATCCATTTTACCCACATAACCAACTATACATTTATCATATATCTCTGTATAATATATCTGGCATGTATGGTTTGGGTTACCGCGTATTTCGTTTTGACAAGGTTCATCTTACACACATGACCAACTATACAGGTATCATGTATCTAACTATGATATATCTGGCATGTATGGTTTGCATAACCGCGTATTTCGTTTCGACAATGTTAATCTCACATATAACCATTTATACATGTATCATGAACCTAACTATGATATATCTAGCATGTATGGTTTGAGTTACCGCGTATCTGTTTTGACAAGGCTCATCTCACACATAACCAACTATACATGTATCATGTATCGAACTATGATATATCTTGCATGTATGGTTTGGGTTACCGCGTATCTGTTTTGACAAGGCTCATCTCACACATAACCAACTATACATGTATCATGTATCGAACTATGATATATCTGGCATGTATGGTTTGGGTTACCGCGTATTTCGCTTGGAAAAGGTTCATCTCACACATAACCAACTGTACATGTATCATGTATCTAACTATGATATATATGGCATGTATGATAAATAGAAAAAGACAATGGTGATATAGTTGAAAATCAGACTGATATTTTGAAAGAAATTAAATGTTTTTTTATACAAAAATTATATTCCTGTCATGGAAACGAACAGATAGATGTTGATCTGGAAAAAGAATTAAAAGAATTGATGTGCCAAAATTATCTGATAATGATTTACAAAATTGAGAAGGAAACATTGCTTAATCAGAGGCATCAAAACGTTAGTTTCAATGTCGAATGACAAAGGTCAAGGCAGTGACGGATTTTCTAGTAATTTCTATAAAATATTTTGTAAAACATTAGGACACTTTGTAGTCAGATCCATCAAATTTGGGCTTAACAAAGGTACACTATCCATTTCTCAGCGGCAAGGTATCATTAGATGCATACCCAAAGAAAATAAGTCACGCAGTCTTTTTAAAAAACTGGAGACCAGTTACATTATTAAATATTGTATACAAGATAGCCTCAGGCTCCATAGCAAACAGAATAAAAACAGTGTTGAATAAACTTATAAGTGAAGAAAAGACAGGATTTATAAAGGGTAGGTTTATAGGTGACAACACAAGACTTTTATATAACATTTTACATCTCTCTGAAGAAAAAAACATTCCATGATTACTACTTTTAATAGATTTTGAGAAAGCCTTAGACACTCTCTCTTGGTCTTTCATCAAAAAGACTTTATTTTTTTAAAATTTGAAGATTCAGTTCATAATTGGATCAAACTTTTTTATAATAATATTCAGTCATCAGTTATTCATTTATCCGAGTTCTTCAGTATAGGGCGCGGCTGCCGTCAGGGAGATCCCCTGTCACCGTACATCTTTATTTTGTTTAGTGAAATTTTAACAATGAGAATAAAAATAATAAAAATATAAAGGGAATTAACATAAATAATAATGAGTATAAGTTATCTCAGTTTGTAGAGGATACCTCAATCTTACTAGATTGATCACACACGTCACTTAATGAAACTCTCTCCAAACTACACTACTTTTCAGAAATCTCTGGACTTAAAGCAACACATCCACGTTTAAACTTTTTAAAAAAAAAATTCAATTGAGTTGTGAGCACAATTCCCATACATAAATATATGGTCAGTGAGCTGTATATGTGCTAACAAACACTATCCAGAACGCTTTAGAATTATAAAAAAAGATGTTCAAATTATAAAGCGTGACAAACGCTTTATAAATTATTTTTAAATTGCCGAGGATTCCAACTTTGCTTCAAATTGAATTATGCGAGTCGTATTAAAAAACTTCACGTTTTAGTGCGTAGTGTACTTTACCTGCCTTGAAAGTCATTTTGACAGTTTTTTTGACTCTGGTGAATTACACGCTTGTTTTATAAAGTGTTAGTCACGCATTATAATTTGGGCATCATTTTGTTCGGGATTGTGTTTATATGCTCATACATAGCTAATTGATCATATGTTTGTATGGGAAAAGTGCTCATAACTCAATTAAAAAAAAAAATTAAAGTTCAAACGTGGATGTGTTGCTTTAAAATCAATTTTGACAAGACACAAGTTATATGGATTGGATCAAAGAAATACAGCTCATATTCAATAAAAACAAAATGGAAACTATCATTCGGGCAAAAATGAATTCAAATTGCTAAGCATTACATTTAGCACTGATTTGGATAGAATGATAAAACTAAATTTTAAGGAAAAACTAAAAAAATCAAAAAGTCATTGGAATATTGGAACAGAAGGTTTCTTACACCAATTGGGAAAATCACAGTCATTAAAAGCTTATTATTACCATCCTTAAATTATATTTTTCTTTTCTCTTCCAAACCCACCAGACACCTCTATTAAACAAATTAATGAAATGTTTTATACCTTCATCTGGAAATGATCCGCAAAGATAAAAAAAATCAAAATATCATTCAGAAGAAAGGTTAAAAATGATTTATTTAAAAGCTATCATAGCAAGCCTAAAAACACTTGGCTAAGACGATTACTATGTTCAGATGGAATGTGGCAGCATTTGACCAATTCTGTTCTTGATATAGATAAAATATCATCTTGTGGTTAACATTACCCTGAAAAGTTATTTAATTCCATTGAAAACGAATTCTGGAAATATGTCATGCAGGCGTATATGAATTTATTAGATTCTTACAACGTTGATACATATGAAAAATTCCTCAAGATGCCATTTTTTTACAATCAGAATCTAGTATTTGGAAAGCATTTTTTTCCTTAAAAGTTGTTATAACAAAGGAGTCCAATATATAAATGCTATTATTAATGAAAATGGATACTTATTTACTAAGGAAGAGTTTGAAAAAAATACAAACCTTAAAGTTCACTATTTGCATTTTCATGGCATATTGCAGTCAATAAAAACATTTGAAAATTTAGATAAATTTGAACATAATACAAAAGAACCTGTCCCTTTAATCCTATCTCATATCTACCCAGCGTTACAGAACAAGTCGAGAACTAAACCAATTTACGACATTCTGAATAAAAACAATGATAAACCAGCTGGTCAAAGTAAGTGGAATGAAATATATATAATAAATAACGATGACTGGAAAATATACTACAATAGTCCTTTCCAAGTAACTAAAGATACTCAGCTTCAATGGTTGCTATAAAGACTTCTACACATTATCCTCCCAACAAATAGATACTTAACTTATATCAATATCAAATCTGATGAAAAATGTACTTTCTGTCATATACACACAGAAACACTGTAACGTTTGTTTTGGCAATGTTATCATATAAGAGCATTGTTTTCAGATATAGGTAAATATCTAGATCAAAGACATGTTCAATTTTGCTTTAATGAAATCCAATTAATTTTTGGAAATAAATCAAACAGCAAAAATGCATTAGCAGAAAATATCGTACTTCTTGCCATTTAGAGATATATTTACTCAAGCATATGTCTGAATAAACTCGCATGGTAAAATTACCCCATCCCCTACATATTTTCTACACCCCGTCATTTAAAATATTGATATATTGCCTAAATAGACAAAACAATAATTTGATTTTTTTTTCTCAATAATTTCGCATTATAGAAGTAATACTATATACATACTAAGAATGAGTGGTTGGATGAGAGAGCAACTTAAATAATAATTATATCTTACTTCATAATTGCTTGCTTTGTGTACGGTGTGAAGGAGGGTGGTCCTCCCCGACCTCCTCAGACCTATGACGGGGAGAATAAACGGACCATCAAATGGTTGTTCCAAAAAAAAAAAAATCATAACACTGACAAAGACTGTATCTTTACTCATTGCTTGTCAGTATGTACTGGTTATTACCCGCTGTATTTAGGTTTGCAATATTGACATTCTTTGGAATATATAATGCAGAAGATAATTAAAAGTAGCTAATGATGATAATGAGTGATGACAATGATTATTATAATAACATACTAGTTATTGATAATGATGATATTATGCTGGAAATGATGATGACAAGATTATGATAATGTCGCTGATGGCGATGATGGTTATTTTGTTGAAGTATAAATATTCATGTTGATTTTGATAATAATGATTTTGATGAATATGATGATGATGACGATGATGCTGATGATGATGATGATGATGATAATGTTGCTGTTGATGATGAAATATAAATATTATATGCTAGTATTGATAATAATGATTTTGATGAAAATGATGATGATGGTGAATATGATGTCATAATGTTATTGATAATAATGATGATTATAATAATAACGATATTGATGACGGGTTATTATGATAAAAGTGTTATTGATAAAAGATTGTGATAAATATGAAATGTAAAACTGATATAACTGTAAGTTAAAATGATAATAATGATGATGATAATGAGATATAAACAGGATGATGATGATGATGATAGTGATAAACATGATGATTAAGATGATGAAAATGATGAAAATGATGATGATGATGATGATGATGATGATGATTATGATGATAATAATGAGGATTAAGATTATGAAAATGATGATTAAGATGATGATGATGATGATGATGAGTATAAAGCAGATTATGATGATGATAATGATGATAATAATTATGATAATAATGGTGATTAAGATGATGATGATGATGATGATTTTTATTATGATGATTAAAATAAATATGATGATAATGATGATGATGATGATGATGATGATGATGATGATGATGATGATGATGATGATGATGATGAAAATGATATAAATGATGATTAAGATGATGAAAATGGTGATGATGATGATGAGGATGATGATGATGATGATGAGTTATCAGGAGGATTATGACGACGATAATGATGATAATGATGATAATAAGTATTATTAAAATGATGAAAATGATGATGATTACGATGATGATGATGATGATGATGATAATGTTGCTGCTGATAATAAAATTGATGAAATATAAATATTATATGCTAGTATTGATAATAATGATTTTGATGAAAATGATTATAATGGTGATTATGATGTCAGTGTTTTTAATAATAATGATGACTATGATAATATTAATGGCAGGTTATTATAATTTAATTATTATTGTTAAAGATTGTGATAATGGTAAAATGTAAAATGGATACAACTGTTAGTAAAAGTGATGATGATGATGATGATGAGGAGGAGGAGGATGATACAACTGTTAGTGATGATGATGATGATGATAATGATGATGGTGATGATCATGATGATGATGATGATGATGATGATGATAATGATGATGATGATGATGATGATGATGATGATGATGATGATGATGATGATACTGAAGGGAAATGGTCAATAAGATATATGTGTTATTGATTATGCTGCTGCTGATGATGATGATAATGATAAGAACATGTTGTTTTCTCATCCTTATAATACTAATACTGTGAAAGGTCACAACACTAAATATCATCATAATTTGAGTGCATTTATTAATGTTGATTATGATGGTGATGTTGATGATGATAATAATGATGTAATGATGATGATGATAACTATAATCATGCTGATTATTTTAATCATGATGAGAATGATGATGATGACGATTTTATGAAAGTAAATAAATTACTCTTTTTGATGAGTTGTTGATAGTAATGTAATCAGCTATTCTTTGACATCAAAAATTGTTTATATATCTTATGTGTGATGTTTAGGTAATGAGTTAAGTGGTTCATCTTAAAAAAAATCATATGATTCTTTATATAATTTTTTATGAAATAATAGTTGTTGAGTTCAGTCCTTAGATATTATTTAGTAGATTTTTCCTGTATATATATATGTATATTTATTGGGGTTTCTTTCTTTCCCTCTCTTTTTACATTTTCCATTTTGCAGAAACAAAGATAACAATAGTTTCTCATGTTTTGTATAAAGTTATGTTTCTCCATTACTAAGGAGTCATGAGAACATAGTAGAATATAAACCCCCTACAAGTCTTCTAAATGTGATAAATATGTTGTAATTCGCCAAAATTTCACTATATATATTCAGTTGACGCAAACGATAGCGTCAGTGTTTTTCCTATTTTGAATTCTTATTTTTCTCTATCTCATTTGTCTTCTATCATTCTCTCTTAACTTTACTTCAGCAAAAGACACTTTGCAGATGATTGTATTAAGCGGTCCAGTATCAATGGCAAGTCCCGCGTTTGCAGTAGTATTATTCCCCAATGGGTAATGATCTAAATGCGTGGAGAAGTGCCATTGGTCTGTTCTGCAGCTCATACCGATATTTATACAAATCCTTTAGAGTATTATATTGTCAACCCCTGTTTTTTCTCAAACTTTTTATGTAGTATAATTAAATACGTACTGTATCATTCTTATGATTATCTAAAGCAAGCATTGTATAACTTGAATTTTAGTCTGGTTTTAATTTTACTTTTACTACATTCGGGTGATAATGGAAATAATCCAGGCCCAGTTAATTCTAAACACTGTCTATCAGTTTCGCGTTGTGATATTAGAAGCATTCGAAACAAAATGGAGTTTATCAAAGACTTGATTTCTTATGTTTTACGGAAACTCATCTTGATGCCCTAGTTACAGATGGTGAGATTCTTCTTACAGATAACTACGATGTCCCATATAGAAAAAATAGAACAAACCATGGTGGGGGTATTTTGATATATCTGTCGAAATTATTGATTCATAAAAGAATTCATCAATTAGAAGTATATTGCAGCGAATCTATTTGGGTTGAAATTAAATTTAAAAAAATAAAACTTATCCAATAGGAACATTTTATAGCCCCAAAACAGCTGATACAATTTTTTTTGTTAAGCTAAATAATAACATTGAAAGAGCTTTTGAAATTACAAACAATGTATTGATCATTGGTGAGTGAAAATTTGATGAATCCGAATTATCACAATTTAAGAGAAGTGCTAAGCACAACTCATTAAAAATACAGTAAATGAACCAACACGTATGGGAGCTATTTCAGATCCCATTTTAATTCAAGAAGATCTTTGTTATATCGAATCTGGTACGCTTCAAGTCCAACCTGACATAAGTGATCATAGAACCACATATATAACTTTGCCTTTTTCTTACAATTTACAGCCAACTTATATTCGTACAGTATGGCTATATAAAAAGATAATTTAAACTTATTGAATGATCTCATATCAGACTATGACTGGAGATATATTTTAAGTGGAACTGTTAATGATGCCTGTAATAGTTTTACAGATACCTTTTTAGTACTTGTCAAAAGATGCATACCATCCAAAACGGTTACTGTACGCCCCAATGATAAACCTTGGTATGACTCCACTATAAGAATATATTCAAAAATAAGAGATCGACTGAAATCCAAAGCAATAAGATCAGGAAATTCATGTGACTGGTGTAAATATAAACAATCTAGAAATAAAGTTAATAATTTGAAAAACAAACACGCCAAAGAAGATTTCTTAAACACCCTGGATCTTACTCTAACTGATTTGCAATTCAATGATAAAAGACGTTACTGGAAAGTTATAAGACACTGTGTTCAAAATAATGACACATCTAGTAATATACCAACATCATATCGTGCCACAACGACAGGTGAAACTTAGTTCTTTCTTACTGATCATGAAAAAGCTGACTGTTTGAATTCTTACTTTGCATCTATCTCGTTTATTAATGAAGATAATATTCATCTTCCCCCAATTTCATTGAAAACTCATAATGTTTTTGATAACGCCATGGTAACAGAAACAGAAGTAGAATATGTCATTATCTCATTGAATCCAAATAAGGTAAGTGGGTCGGATATTATAAGTCATCAAATGTTAAAAGGAGTTCCTAAAGCAGTATCTAAACCATTAACATTACTATTTAATCGCTTTCCAGATAGATTAAAAACAGCAAATATAATTCCTATATTTAAAAAAGGAGATAAATCCATGGTTAGTAATAATAGACCAGTGTCATTATTAAGCTGCACTGGAAAATTATTAGAAAGATAAGTGTTCAAATATTTGTATAATTTTTTACTAAGCAATAATTTTTTATATAAATATAAATCGTTTTTTTACCTTACCACTCGACATATTTTCAACTCATTGATATATATCATCACATTTGCCAATTATTTGACAGTATTATATTTCCTGTATGATATTTTGTGATATTTCTAAAGCATTTGATAGAGTCTGGCACAAAGGTTTATCCTTTAAACTAAAAGAGAGGAGGTAAAATGGCAATATGCTCAATTGGATTTATAACTATCTTAGTGACAGAAAACAAAGAGTGTGATTCAAACGTGTAATTCTGATCATCTCAAATCTATATCGGCAGTTGTTCCTCGAGGCTCTATACTTGGTCCATTACTGTTTCTTATATTCGTCAATGCCATAACAGAATCAGTGTTAAGTTTAACAAGATTGTATGCAGATGACAGTTCACATTTCTGTTCAGCAGCAACTCTTCAAGATATAGAAGGAATTATAAATCATGATTTGAAAATGATCTCTAATTGGGCCAGTCAGTGGCTAGTTAAGTTTAATCCAGATAAAACTGAAGCTATGCTATTTACTTTTAATCAATGTGAGGCTTTGCCTCAATTAATGTTTTATAACACCCCAGTCACTTTTGTTGATAATCACAAACATCCTGGATTAACCTTAAGTAACACTGGTAAATGGTATACTCATAAAGAAAATATTTAAAAAATCACCATCTGAAGTGTTAAGATTAATGATAAATTGAAATTTGCCCTATATCAAATTTACCTATCATATGTCAGACCCCTTTTTGAATATTCATCAATTGTTTGGGATGGATGCCCAAATCATATTGCTGAATCACTTGAAAAGTTACAAAATGAAGAAGCAAGACTTGTAACCGGATTAACAAGATCAGTTTCTTTACAAAAGCTTTATATACAGTGTGGGTGGGTTTCTCTAAAAGAAAGACAAAAGCAATAACAACTTATGTTCATGAACAAAGCCACGAATAATAGGGTGCCTTCCTATATAAGCGACTTGATTCCTCCATCGATTCGCAACACTACTGGTTATCAATTAAGAAATTCAGACAATGTAGCAACTGAAATAAGTAAGCAATCTTATATACTTTCTTCGATAGCATTGTGGAATAAGTTAGACGAAGCAGAAACAGCGATAGAATGAAGTATATCTGCTTTTAAAAACAATATAAGAGTGTCACCTAAAAAAAAACTCACAATTACTACTCGACGGGAAACGGATACTTATCAACTCTGCATGCTAGAATCAGAAATAACTGCAGTAATTTGAAAAGTGATATGTTTTTAAACAATTTAGAAAATAATCCAGTCTGTACTTGTGGATATTTGACTGAAGATGCTGAGCGCTACTTTTTTAAATGCGACTTATATGTGGCTTCAAGAATTGAATTTTTTAGCTCAATTAGATCATTCCACCCAATAGGTTTAAGGTTAATATTGTATGGCAACTATAATCTTGTATATGATGATAATACTAAAATATAATAAGCTGTACAACAGTTTAATAAATCTGCAAAAAGATTTGAATCCGAGTACTAATTAAGAAATCCTTCATAAAAAACATTTTTATATTTAATAAGACAGAAGAAAAGCTTTCTATAACTATTGACAAACATTCATAATCAATATTGATAATTAGAATATGTAAACAGTTACTTAATGACAACAACGCTGATCATATCAGGTTAACCTTTTTGTATTGTTGTGTTACAAGTCTGCATAGTGTCTAAATGCATCTATTGCATTCCTATTCCTTTTCCAGTTTTCTATATTTTTAAACTTATAAGAACCAAATTGAATTGATATTACAGATTTTTTTTAAAAAAAAAATCTCTATTATTTCAATTGGTATTAACTGATGGATAATTGTATTTATACTGTAGATAGTCTCTTTACATTTTGTATTAACTTTTACCCTTTATCATGTGTTATGCCATGTCATGTTGTTGTTGTTGTTTTTTTCAATAACTTTAATATTTAAGGGGAAGGGCCGTAACTAATGTTGTGAGAACTTGTGGCCCAACCCCATTGTTACAATTATAAATGCAATAAAATATAACTAAACTAAAAAATATCGCATGAACTTTATACAAATAAAGTTATTTCCTTATAATTATATTTGCAGCCACACAATACAATGCGCATGGACAATACATACACTGGTCAGTATTTTCGTCGTATATATCGACGTCAGCCATGAAAGTCTCCGTTTAAGAGTGACCCTACACGATCTCACTATACAGTTGAATTTGGTTCTTTGTTAGAAATAAAATAAGTTCTAGAACTTCCACGATAAAAATAAATTTTATAAAGTATTTTTCCATAGCAGGAATGTATCCGCACATAAAAATGTATGAAAGGGCCTAACTGGTATATTGACCAGCTTGTTTTTTTAAGGCAGTGCAGTGACTCCCTATCATTTTTTTAAAAAAAATAAATCCTCAAATGCTCATAAATACATGCATCTGTTAAAATCCTTTACAAGTCACATTTTAACGCCATTGATGTCTTATTCCAGTGTATGATATGCCAGCTTTTGCTCTACGCATCTGCAGAAAGAAATCACAGCCCCTATAAACCATTTTGAAAATATTTCAAATCAAATTACATAGCATTTTTAAAGCGCAAGAATCTTGTTATCGTGACAAAAAAGGAGCGCAACTGTGTAGAGAGACATACAAGCGTGTCCATTTATACCTGCAATTAATACTCAGACTTGAGTGGGCGATAACTAAACAGCAAAATATGTATTTTTGCGATCTGAAAAACAATGTATGCAATTACACGCATGACTGAAGTATTTAATGTTCACAGTTGCGATTTAATGAAAATTTACGAGATTTCAACATGAAAATCATGTGTCTCTATTTTCCATTTGGCAGGAATAATTAATCATTAAACAAAACATTCCTAACAACCTACCAAGGACACGGCGTATATCGCACACTCGAATGCAAAGTTGTTGAAGATGTCTTATTACTTTGTGTCAGTAAGCGATCTTCAATATGTATTCAATCATAAAATAGTTGTTGTTGTTGTTGTTGTTGTTGTTGTTGTTGTTGTTGTTGTTGTTGTTGTTGTTGTTGTTGTTGTTGTTGTTGTTAACAAGCTTCCAGTCCTATTGCGACGGAGTCTACGCGAGACAGTATTTTGAGCGCTGCCACACGTGTGTATCATGTCGTAGGCACAAGGTATGATACCTTATCCAGTCACATTATACTGACACCGGATTTACAACTATCCCCTCAATGGTGAGCGCCAAGCAAGGAAGCTTCTAGCATTGTTCAAATCCCCAATATTTTTTATCCCCCAGTGGAATCGGACATTTAACATCCACAATACAAAGTGGGCGGACTTGCTGAAAAATGAGAAGACGTAAAAATGATAATAGTAATAAGAAACATACAATAAAAGATCAATCTCGCTTAGTGTATCTATTCAATATGGTGAATGTGACGTAGATATATCCTTAGGGACATTCGAAGCGCCAACTTGGTTCTGTGAAGCGCCTAACAAATATGTATGACTATATTCAGAAATATTAGATTAATATTAATGAACTTAATGGTACCTCCCAAAGGTCTTACACATTCAACGGAATCAGATAAACGTATAGGTTATTTTTAAAATCGAATTCATTTCTATTTGAAAGTGAAATCTTTACACTCGAACACTTATGTGATTGATTATCTATTGAAAAAATATTTATGTAAATTACGTAATCAAAATGTAAATGAAGCTAAACATCTTTTTACCTTTATGTCGGCTGAAAATAAACATGTTTTAAGTTTCAAAATTCACCAAAGAGGCAATTATTGTACATATAAATTACTGTTGAAACTTTCATTTGTTCGTTATTAATGATATATTGTGTTTAGACAGATGTTTAGCCTAGTTGCTAATTAACTTTGAATCTTGAATAATACTCACATTAGACATCCCTTTGTCAGTTTGGTGGTAAAGCACTATTGCTTGAGCGCAAGTTTCAGCCAATTGCTGATTGTTGCTATTTTTGATTTCGTAAATAAAGTTTGAGTGGCATATAAAAACAAGGTTCCAGGAGATATATAATTGTTAGTGGTCACAGTAAATTAAAATGTTGTATCTTCGAAATTGGGTCAGTTAAAACAATTGTATAACAAAAAAGGCCGCAGAATCAATTCAAATTCTGTGGCAGAGGAAACAATGCCAAAGAAGGCAATTTTTCCAGGTGCTTGGAATGGACAAAAATTCATATAATGCAATTTGTGTCCATTCAAGGACTATAACTACCGGATATGGCAAATTAAAGAACTTGTCCAACATATTATGGTTAAATAACAGTTGTGTAACTTTGGTGAGAATCAAACGAAAAATGCTGGCGTTAGAGTGCACACAAGTTCAAAATGTTTTTGGCAATTGAAGGGCCATTACTCTGACATTAATATTCCGATTTAGCCAGTTAAAGAACTTGTCCAAGATATTATGGTTATATAACTACTGTGTAAGTATTGTGAGGATAAAATGAAAAATTGGGGTGCTAGAATGCTCACAAGGTAAAATATTGCCTTTTTTAATGTTTAAAGTTCAATAGCTTGTCCCGAGTTATAAGGGTTATATAACAACTGTGTCCGTTTGGTGAGGATCAAATGAAAATGTGGGTGCTAGAATGCTAGTGTATTTCTTAATGTATCAAGGGCCATAACTCTGACATTAATAATCCAATTTGGCTAGTTCAAGAACTTGTCCGAAATATGATGAGCTTTTCCGAAATATTATAGGTATATATAGTTACGTAAAGTTTATGGATGGACAGACAGACTGATGGACAGACAATATACAAATGGTGATCAGAATACATAGGGTACGTTTTAAATATATTACTCACCATCAGGAACAAAATATTCAAGTCAAACAACAACACATTTTTTCTTTCACCAATACACAAGGGTTGGTTTAAAAGAAAGATCAGAACAATTCTATGAGATTGCGATGTTTTATTCAAGACAATACACAAATAATGAATCATTAAGATATGTACTAGTTAAATACATAGGTGAAAAAGCACTTATTTATGGAATGATTTTTTATCACCTGGGTAAAACTGCTTAGAGACAATTCCCTTGAATACATAAGTCATTTATTAAATAGGTGTCTCGGAAGTTACATTTATATGCACATGTATTTCCCACATGTTTTTTTATTTCAAAGAAAATTAACAGATTTTTATAAATTATATATGTTTCTGTAAATATTTATTAATGATATGAATATAAAATAAGTGAAAGTCTAATCGGCAGTCACTGTCTTCAGTGGTAAATTATAATAAAATATTGGTTTGACTAAAATGTCAACTTAAGACATTGATGCCCATACCATTTTAAAGTTCACCCAATTAAATAAAAATAGTTTTACAGTAGTTTGTATAAAAATACACATTCTTCAACCCTAAATATTTCTCTCATGATGATTTGACATGATTTATGGATGTTGTCTCTCGCCTTCGATTTTCAGGAGATAGGAAAGGTAATTATGTCAGGAGCAGATAATACCTCATTGTTATATATGACATATCCAGGGGCATATAATACCTCATTGTTATATATGGCATATCCAGGGGCAGATAACACCTTAATTGTTATATATGGCATATCCAGAGGCAGATAATACCTCATTGTTATATATGGCATATCCAGGGCCAGATAATACCTCATTGTTATATATGGCATATCCAGGGGCAGACAATATCTCGTTGTTATATATGGCATATCCAGGGACAGATAATACCTTCTTGTTATATATGGCATATCCAGGGGCAGATAATACCTCATTGTTATATATGGCATATACAGAGACAGATAATGCCTCATTGTTATATACAGCATATCCAGGGGCAGATGATATCTCATTGTTATATACGGCATATCCAGGGGCAGATAATACCTCATTGTTATATATGGCATATCCAGGGGCTGATAATACTTCCTTGTTATAATTGTTATAGATGGCATAACCAGTTTTATTGGTGGAAGAACACCTCAGAATGAATCTGAGTGGAACTACATACAGTGTATTAACAAAAAAAAATCTCAGATTATTTTTTTTGACAAAGCTGGGTTCGAACCCACAATCTCAACAATGAGAGGTAAGTGATCATAAAACAATCACACCTTAGACCATTAGGCAATGGAAGGACCGAAATATGAAATGAAATGTATTAAAATATATTAGTTAAAGTTTTTCATAACAGTAAAATGCCATCATTTTATTTAAAAATCCCTAAATACTGAATAAAATTCTTTTTTAAACCTTTTTTAAAAAAGCTTTAGGATAAAAACTTATTTATGTCCTATATTGGTCAATTGTGATAAACAAAATCTCCTTTTGCCAACATGAAACATTAAAGTTGTAGTTTGAAATTTAAAGATAAATATGAGGGTTAAAGATAAACCTTAGATTAAGAGATAAATCTTAGAGTTAAGATAAGCCCGAGAACAAGAGATAAATCTGAGCATTTAAGATAACCTTGAGGGTTAAAGATAAACCCAAGAATGAGAGATAAATCTAGGGGTTAAAGATAAACCCAAGATTAAGAGATAAATTGAGGGTTAAATATAAACCTAAGAATAAGAGATATATTTTAGGGTTAAAGATAAACCTTAGGTTTGAAGATAAATATGATGGTTAAAGATAAATAATAGAATAACCCTCAATTGAACAAATACTCGGCCATTTTCTCTTACCAGTCAAATAGAACTTGGAGAATTACTTCCAATCATATGATCATAAAAAAGCAATTACAAACTGAGAACGTTTGGCAAGTTTAGAACAAAATTAATGAATTTAATAGTAAAACATTTTTCTTAACTTTAAAATATTTGAGTTTAACAATTTGGTGAAAATCCGGAACATTCTTCATATTTATAAAATATATGGTAAAACATTATATAACTTATGAATTGAAATGTTATCACTTTATGACATCATGAAATGAGTTGAAATTCTGACAGTTTACGAAGTGTATTTGGTATATATGCTGACAGTTTACAAAGTGTATTTGGTATATATGTTGACAGCTTAACTACATGTATTTGGTATATACGTTGACAGTTTAACTTCATGTATTTGGTATATACGTTGACAGTTTAACTACATGTATTTGGTATATACGTTGACAGTTTAACTACACGTTGACAGTTTAACTATATGTATTTGGTATATACGTTGACAGTTTAACTACATGTATTTGGTATATACGTTGACAGTTTAACTACATGTATTTGGTATAAACACTGACAGTAAAACTACATGTATTTGGTATATACGTTGACAGTTTAACTTCATGTATTTGGTATATACGTTGACAGTTTAACGTCATGTATTTGGTATATACGTTGACAGTTTAACTACATGTATTTGGTGTATACACTGACAGTTTAACTTCATGTGTTTGGTTATATACGTTGACAGTTTAACTTCATGTATTTGGTATATACGTTGACAGCTTAACTACATGTATTTGGTATATACGTTGACAGTTTAACTTCATGTATTTGGTATATACGTTGACAGCTTAACTACATGTATTTGGTATATACGTTGACAGTTTAACTACATGTATTTGGTATATAGGTTGGTATATACATTGACAGTTTAACTTCATGTATTTGGTATATACGTTGACAGCTTAACTACATGTATTTGATATATACGTTGACAGCTCAACTACATGTATTTGGTATATATGTTGACAGCTTAACTACATGTATTTGGTATATACGTTGACAGTTTAACTTCATGTTTTTGGTATATACGTTGGCAGCTTAACTACATGTATTTGGTTTATATGTTGACAGTTTAACTACATGTATTTGGTATATACACTGAACAACAAATTCTCTGGACTAAGAAATGCTGAAAATATACCTAACTATTATAGTATATATGCATTTAGGTACCATTTTCATGTTAACTGTGTCTATATCTTACTCTTTATACTGTATTTTACCATAGAAAATCACTCATTTCATACCTTCTGCATGAAAGGTCTACATTTGTCTCCCAAGTTTATCAGAAATATAGGCAGAACTGTCCCAGCTTTATCCTTATTGGGACTATCTGGTAAAGGGGGACAACCTATCTGGTAAAGGGGGACTAATCTATCTGGTAAAGGGGGACAATTTTAAGAAGGTGAGTTCTGCCTCCAAGACAGCACAGGCAAAGTTGGCATTCAATATTGAATGAACAAAGATTTGTTTGCCAATTTTAAAAAAAAAATTCTGTAAGGTTCCAAGTAAAGATCCTGGCAAATCAACGAACATAAAACACATCTCAGAAATATATGTTAATAATATTGTTAAATATTCGAATAATAATAAATAAAGCTAGATGTGAAATACTGACATACATGTTAAATGATGTGTGAATATTGAGCCTGTCAATCAATTAAATATCAAGGTGGGTTAACATAAAACATTATAGATTATTTTTCATTCCCTGTTTTCCATTATAAGGACAATATATTAGTTGTTTATTTAGTGTAAACATTCAATCAACAGCTTCCCACTTCTTCCAAATAGATCAACAATGTCATTTAAATCACAAAATGTCTGTAAAAATAAGAAAAAATGTATTTTAAAATGGAAAAAAACTAGGATTAATTTTTTAACATCCATGTTGCCATACCCTATGGGAACACTACTTGTTTTCTAAAGGGTGGCTTACTATACCACAATTTTGTTTTTCAATAGGTTCCATACAAATAAAACATGGCGTTTCAGTCCAAATATAAGTTTATTTATTATTTACTAAATATTGGACTTTAATGATTATATTACAAATAAAACATGGTGTTTCAGTCCAAATATAAGTTTATTTATCATTTATTAAATATTGGACTTTAATAATAATATTACAAATCAAATTGGTCTTTACACTTACTTAACAACAAAACGTTAAGGTTTTTACACATTGAATTTATATTTATATTTTTATATTTTAAGCTTTTTGTTAAAGTATACAGATTCCTCAGTTTCCTTTAACTATTCTACTGTTAACAATAATAAAATTATTAAAGATAATTACACTGTTTTCAGTCAAAAACTAACATTGGTTTAAAGCAAAATATCAATTACATTTCACTCATGAACACTGTAATTGGCACATATAACATTTTTTTAATAACTAAAAATCAATTCACGCTGCCTATGTAGGATATTATCTTACTCATAATTATCTTGAAGCCACAGCCCATGTTGTACTTTCCTTTATCACTTCTTCATCATTACCAAAATTTAGCGTACGTTATGTTATCAGTAACTACAAGCAGTTGGATTAAATGAGTTGTCATAAATAAAAATATTGTCAAAACAGAATGTACATTTTAGAGTATTTTTATCTTTAAATTGTGAGAGTTCAGTTGGCAGTCAATGTATAAACAACAAAAATAAGCAATATATGGTCGGTGGTAAAGAAAAGTTCTAATATAACAAAATGTTATTACTCTGTAACATATTAACTTTGTGACCTTAACCTGTGACCTAGTAACCTAGAATCATCTAGAATGTTGCAAGAATAAAACATTCTGCCCAACATATCATTCGGTTGATTTAGATCTATCTACTGTTTTTAAAAAAAATGATTGTCATTATTTAGGAGCAATGATCCAGACCTTTGAACTATTGACCTTTGGAAAGGGTGATGCCATTCAGACATACATGCAAACTATAATATGCAAACAACCATCTTCTATGAAATCAAAAGAAATTGAAAAAAGAAACATGGAAGTCTTAGAGATGAATAGTTTTAACAATTGTGACCTTGACGTTTTAACTACTGCTCTAGAACTAAATACGTGAATGCGTGTCCAGATAAAAGACAAAAACGTTTATCTGGTTTGATCTCATGATTATCTATCTATGCAGGAACCTTTTGTATGGAAATAATATGTCACAGTGTGTACGTTACCTACCAGGAGAGGAATTTATGTAAGCAGTTTGGTTAGCCCAGACAGTAGAGCATTCGCCCTGTAAGCGAAGAGTCCCAGGTTCGAGTCCCGGACTGGCTGCATATTTTTCTCGTCCTGTAACATCCTGTAGCCCTGGTTATATTCTATATTGATATTTTATATATGTAGTAAGCCTGCTTTAAATTACTCGTGCCCAATATGTTTGTGACCCCTGTGACCTCTGTCTTTGTATATATTTATGTGTGACATCACAATGGCTGTTCATTTCTGAATGGATCAGCTGTTGTTTACCTACCTGTATTGTAGCGTTGGAATGCAAGTGATTGGTTGAATGCACGCATGTTTGTTAGATTCATATTATAAATATAACTCAAATTATTCTGTGCAATTAACCCACCAAATATTTTCAAATATCTAAATCTCACACTTAATTTCACAAGAACGTTTCAAAGAGTGAAGATCAACAAAATTAATATTTATTGATAAGTATTCATTTCTTTAAATAAATTATTTCTCAATAATTTATTAAGTTCAAAACGAGGTTCTGGTAAGTCATTTGTAATTTGTATTAGTATTAGTAGTACTGCGAAATATGTGTAATTTGTATTAACAAGACGCGTGGACTTGTGTATTTTAAAATATTTGTCTTTTTATATTTATAATAATTACCATCCAATAAAGTCAAATCCCCTATCAAGATTTGATGTTGAACTATATACCCAGTTACAAATATAGTCCAATGATGTTAATCTTTGCAATCGTGACCTTGACCTTATTTAATTTCATTTTTTTAAAATGTTGTTTCTTCGATACAAGCTCACATAAATTTGATGTTCCTTAGGCCAAAATTCACACAAGAGTTGTCAGAAGACAACAAAGCTCGCCCCGGGTGTCTAAGTCCAAAAAGGGCAATAACTATGCCAAAATACAATCCAAAGTTACGGTTCTTGTTTGTGTGTGTTCCATTGATGATAGTGAACACCCATGCTAAGTTTCATTCACATCCAATGAGTGGTTGCATAGATATCTTAAACTTAAACGCAATAGTTTAACCTGGGTGTCTACAGAGGATGACACCGACAACGATGCCGGGGTCATGGCAATAGCTCTCCTTGGACTTTGTCATGGCGAGCTAAAAATCATTGTGCCTTAGATTACATGTACATGTTCATAACAATGTTGTTCCTTCAACTGTGAGTTCACATTAACATGCAATATTCTGATATTGTATAAATGTGAATCAACATATTACAAACAATCAACAATATGGACCAAATCTCTTTTGTTATACAGATAGTTTTGCTTTGAAAAAAAAACAAAAAAAATGTTTTTCAAAGAAAATGAATGAGATTGCCATTTACAATTCCTAATTACTATATTAATCATATCCCACCTGTGTATAGTAAATATGGAATAAATACAATACAGAACACAAAAGTATTACACAATAATATCTGTAGTATATGTACATCCACACCGCACTAAATACAAAACCTGCTACACCTTCCAGGAGGGGTACCAGTTGCATAGGCACAGCACATGAAGCATGGTTACCCAAAATGCTGACAATAATTACTGACACTATTTACAACAGAATAAAAACTTAATATCACAGTTAATTTAACACAAACATTCTTGATAACTATGATCTACAATATCTCCATCAAAAAAGTCAGTTATATTTGTCAGGTATATTAGATAAAAATGTATATTACACATACACCCAGAAATGTGTTTATCGGTGGACACCAAATTTCATGTAAAGTTAGTTTATTTTTCACCAAAATTTCAATACATGGGGGCAAGTGGAATGGAGGGGGTGGGGGAGGGGGTGAATAAATCATGGTCTTAAAAGGGTGGTGAATATTGACATATTGTTTAATTTTTCTTTGAACCATTTTTAATATACATTCTTTTCTCTTTTTTTAAAGAATTATTTTACAAATGATGTCTTACTGCAGTATGCGCTATGTCAACTTTTGCTCTACTCATCTGCAGCAAGAATCACAACCACTATGAACCATTTTGAAAATATTTTAAAACCAAATTAATAGGACATTTTAAGTGCAAGTATCATATTACGTGTCAAAAAGGGGCGCAACTGTGTAGTGAGACATAAAAGGACAGATTATTTTATTAACTCTTTACTCCATAGATACGTGTTTTCCCGCACCAATCACAGAAGGCCTTTGAAAACAGTGCAGGAAGTGTTCAGATTGCTCGTAACAAGCAATCTGAACACTTCCTGCACTGTTTTCCACTCTGTCAGTTAATATAAACATAATTCACCCAATAATTCAAAAACCTTCTATATAAGGTGTCCAAAGGTGTCTATATTAGAGGTGTCCAAAGGTGTCTATATAAAGAAAAGGGTTAAATATGGCGAGCAAGGATGAAAATAACAATAAGGTGGGGTGTAAAAGGCAAACAGTGATGAAAAGCTGACAGTTATTTGTCCATCTACTCTGGAGGGATTATACACTGAGCAGGCAAATATGACAAAAGTTAATGATAATCCACAACATCAATCACATTAAGGCTATATCACACTGAACAGATAAGCCCAAAAGTTGACAATGCAACTTTAGTGATATCGGCAGCATAAAATGTTTCACCACCAAAAAACTGGTGATTAATGAAGTTATTGATGATTTTGGACTAGTTTCACTGAATATCTCAAACTGAGATGCTCCTCACTGAAAAATCTCAAATTCTGTTTATGATTACTTATACTCATTACCCATTAAATGGCCACAAACAGTTGATGTAGGAAGAAATCATTACTCAGTAGTAAAGGATAACATGTAATTTGAACAATTGTAACTGAAGCTGTAGTTTGATAGTATTTAAAAATCAATATATTATTCAATGTGCATAATTCAGCTCTGAAAACTTACTTTTTGTACATAAATACAATTAAAATGGTACATATGTAAATCATGTTCCTGAAGATCCGTCTTTTTAGTCATAATGAAATAATGTTCACTTTTGGAAATCATCTGAGTAAAGCATATTTCACAGCAATAACTTATTTTGATGGGTTTAATGCCATTTTCAATATATTTTAGCTGTAAGAGTCAAGTGATCTTGAGACAGCACCTAAGACCATGCAAGACACCTCCCACCAAAAAAACAAAAACAAAAACAAAATCAATGCAATGATGCCATTTCTAGGAACAAATTCAATTATGTTTTTATATTAATAAAAAAATATTCATACACCAAAAAAAGTTTGCATTGAAATTATATTACCAAAATTATCTTTTAGTGACAACTTTAAAAAAGTTTCCAAAAATACAATATTATTCTTTACCACTAAAAAGACTTTAACTGATAAAATACTTAACATTTTTACTTCAATAAACATGTTTAAATAAGCCACAAAAATTTTCGCTTGAACACGGGTCCTGATCAAGACAATATGAACAATTGTTGAACAAAACAGGAAGACAATACCAATTGCTTACACAACCCAGCAGGAGCTACAGACATATCATTGTTTGCATAAAACACTAAGTGATTAACTTAACATAACCTTTGCTTAAAATTCTATCAATAAAAAGCTGCCACAAACAAGAATATCAAAGACACATTGTGATACTTCACTAGACTCCAAATATTCAAACACTGTATAGCTCAGCTCATCACATTTCTGCAACCTTGGTATTGCAATATCCTTACATAACAACTTCATCTTACACACTTTCAGCGATAGTTTATTCAGATTTTTTTATGGCAATCAATCAAGTCAGCACAAGAATAAAATGTTCTGCTAAGTTGGTAGCTGTTTTCTTTTAAACTTATTTATTTTACTTTATTGTGAAACAAGTTCTTACAACATAGACAAATCATGCTCAAAGCCTTCCTGGGTAGAACAGTACTAAGCGCATGCAGAAAAAGTGTCTTGCCCAAGGACACAACACATAGCCGTGGCGGAGGATCAAACCCACAACCCTCAGATCATGGGTTTCATGCTCTACCACTGGACCAGTTCAGTTGGTAGTGCATCTGACTAAACATCCAGCTGTTGTCAATTTGAATTCCCGTCAAGCCACAGTCTCCATGATGACTGATATATACCATTGCTTCTCATTGTCATTCATCTCTCAATGCTTATTCAAGTGGGAAAGCTATCAGTTACTTGCAAAGATTGATGTACTCTAGTACTGGTTTACCTTCCAAGATTTTCTAGGAAAGAGTGGTTAGGTTAACTGGTCATCTGTCTGCTCTAAATGACATAAAAATGATGCAAAATAGTCAAACAAACTGATGCAACATAATTCCAACAACAAAGCACCAGATTTACATTGTAATTTATGGCTGAAAATACAGAGACAAGGAAACCTGTAATACACACATTCAAGGACACTGCATGGCATGGCACTGGGCACAACAGTCATCTGTACATACAGTAGCTCTATGTTAATTCAAAACAATACAAAAATGTTAAATTTTAACACTTGGTTTGCTATTCAGCTGAATGGCATGATGTGGCAACAATGTACACCATCATGAACATGCAACCAACTCACAATCAGACGAGGGTCTACATCGAGTGGCCCTAAGTCAGCAAAGTCCTATCTTATAGCAATGGAATGGTTCAACAAGTGTAGGGTTAATGCAACATACATATGCTATCAGGGATAATGGGACGAGTCTGTTTATAATGCATCATAGCCATCTTTTCCATCAGGTGGTATTTTAATTGGTCTAAATAATACACTTGAAGATTGTTATCAATACCTTATGTTTGGAGACATTATACTGCCTTTGACAACCCTCTGTACAAACTATATATATATATATATGATAGGGAGAATCATATGTCTAACAAAACACCTTTCAGCAGCACCGGATCCGCGAAGGATACATAAATGGTAGAAATAGTGAATGCATTAGGAAGAATTATAATTTTACAGTGCTAAAAGTTATAACGAGATATCCTTTCAAGGCGCAAAGGACAAAAATAAAAGAAAACAACAAAAAAACAACACCACAAGAATATAAACAATTTTCTATATATAAAATACTGCAGACAGATCGTACAGTAGGTTTCTCAGTCCGTCTGTAGTATTTTTTATATAGAAATTTTTTTATATTCTTGTGTTGTTGTTTTGTTGTTGTTTTCTTTTATCATTATAACTTTTAGCACTGTAAAATGGTAATTCTCTCTACTATATATATATATATACTCAAACCTGTGTTAAGGGGCACCTGTTTAAGAAGAATCCTGTTTTACAGGCACGTGTTTGAGACGACTCGTATCTTATAGGGCAACTGTTTATGACGATTCGTGGTTTAGATAACCTCTCTGTTAAAAGAAATCTGTTTTAGAATGCATCTGTTTTAGAGTACATCTTTATTAGAAGATACCTGTATCAAGCAGTCTTATATTCTATTACCCATGCACAAGGAGTGTTAATCAACCCGCATCACCTGCCTTTAAAGTCCAAATTTGTCTTAACCCATACCTTTAGCATCACCTGCCTTTAAAGTCCAAATTTGTCTCTACCAATACCTGAAACATCACCTGCCTTTAAGTCCAAATTTGTCATTATCCATACCTTCTCATTAACAGCTTTTAAAGTCCAAATTGGTTTTTACAACACCTGAAGCATCACCTGCCTTTAAAGTCCAAATTTGTATTCACCCTCAAATGATTGCTTAAGACTGCCTGATAGATATTGAGATAATCAGAAGTTTCCCATCACTTCGGTCATTCACACTTCTCCTGTCTTACAGGGTGACTGACACACTTCTCTTCCTTTGTATCAACTGTAACATGCCTCAATCATCACAAGGTGTCAATCATCACATGCCGGCATCATGAAATGTCAATCATCGTAGGGATTAGAGAGGAAATGATACAGAAATGCTGATTTCTTCAGTTCATCTGATCTTGCCAACTGCTTCCTCATGTTTTTTGTCTCTCCTTTAACGGGCAATCTTGGGGGCGCTCTAAGAAATACGTCACCAAACATTGATGCTGCAAATATGAAGAAAGCAAACACTCAGTTTAAACAACAGTTCATGGAATTATATGCCTTGGCTTCCAGTTTATTCCCCTATCACAGATATCTTATGTAGATGTCTATATATTCAGCAAATATATCACACAAACTTTATATTCTGCATTCACAATATTGACAAATTCAGTGAACAATTAAACAAAAGTAAAAGCCACATAACACACTAGTTTAAATCTTCTCTAATGGAGAAAGACATTTTAATTGTTCATAAATAAATAGTAGTTTCCCAGCCGGGAGGCCGTTATCAATGTTCATGTATAAACAATTAACAAGGTTTCCTTTCCAAATCAGATACTGACACTAACAAACAATCTCAATTAAATTTGATATAACATAAATTGTATCTGAGGTATTTATCCGATTCATTTTGTTTGTGATATTGGGATTTAACTAAGGCAGCATTAAGTACAATGTCACGAAAAAGTGAGCATTTGAAAGCGTTGATTCAATGTCAATAAAGATAAGCAAGATTTATCTTTACATGCTTCATTCGCATTAGGGCACCATTTTATCTCATCCGTACACAGCTTACGAAGACAGTCAGTCTACGACTGAACTTATTTGTGCAGAAATAATTTGATATATTTACTCACGTGTGTTTCGACTGATATAAATAAATGACATCGTTACACATAACAAGTAATTTCGGTGAATATCAATGAAGGGAAATTTTTGCAGGAATCCCCATGGACAGCTGATAACCCAAGTCGTCATTTTTCTGCTATCAGTTGTGATATCAGAACCACGTACAGTTGTTCAATAACAATATTCAGTATTACATTTCCCCTGGTAGGTGTCTTATCCAGGCCAAAAAACAACAATACCAGAAGTAGTTAGAGATCTTCATTAAATAGCACAAGTTGTACTTAGAGTATTATTAACCTTCCACTTGCAGAATTTATTTAATGGAATATTTCTACCTAGTTTGAGACATTACATTATATGTTAATATTGGAGGAAAAACTGGTTGACAGAAAGCTGAAAAATGTGGACCATAAACCCATGGCTGACAAGGGTTTACATTTTTCAAAAGTTGTCACCATACTGAACAAGCAAGTCAAGCCTAAAGGACAAGGTTTATGAAGTGGCCCTGTGTATTCAATAAAATTATACCCTATTTTTTCTACAATATTTGAAGTTTTTTTGTTTTTTATTTAATTGCACTTTACTCTTTTAAAAATGTAAATTTTGTTTTTCAGTTTTACGTTTTACACTTAATACAATTTGTTAAAAACAAATACACCAAGCTTTATGAAAAAAATTTTTTATTTAAAAGTAATGCATTTTACTGGGCCAATATTGGGGCTTCATGAGCCTGGTCCTTTTCAAGTACACTTCAGGATACAATAAACAGAATCATCTACGAGACTTCGTGAGGTAGACAAGAAATCCACATAATTTCAAGACATCACTGCCTCACAGACTTCCTTCAAGCAAGTAAATGTTTTATAATACAAATGAGTACAAATGCTACTCACCTAAGTACTTCATATCTAGGTTGTTATGCTGCGACTCCTCCATTAACTGTCTCAGAAATGCACACAGATATTTGAAGACATTTCTATGGCAGTCTGGAACCTTCGCCATTGCCTAAATAGAAGTTTGTAACTTACAAATGAAATAAAAAGTAATAAGTAAAAACCCAACATGCTGAATATACAGAATCATGCCTCCAGGAAAGAATACATGTACCCTGTGATGTGTACATAGAGGGGATAACAGTATTCACCACAAGTTGTGTACGTTTTTGTGTACACATATGAATGCAATTCTATTAGAACAGTTTATGCAGAGTCCAATGACTGAGAATTTTCCAGCATTATACAGATCTTTATATTTCTAATTTTGAAGGATTCATCCCCAATGAGATTTCAGCCATTTCCATGATTATCTAAAATTTATCAGGTGAGGTGGAGTAAAAAATTATAGAGAAAATAAACTTTTGTTTTTTTCAAGGCAAACCAGATAAAATCAGACACTTACATGATATCATGTCATTTTTTGTGTTGATTTACATATTTTCATTTAAGAGTATTAACTAATTTTAGAAGAGCAAACAAATGCATGTGTGTACATCTGCATCTGAAAAAGCATGGTTTTTTTTGTTAACTGATTGACTCATATTTATTGACCCAAATTTACAATTTATCAATGATAGAAAAAAGTTTAATGTGGGTTTAAGACAATGCAAAAACTGATATCATCAATTTATGTGTTGCTGCACAATAAACATTCCCTGCCAATAAAGCAAAATCTTACCATCATTATAATTGTAGAATAAAACATGATGATATAGATAACACATACCTGTTTACACAATAATCCATTGTTGGCGCAGGATAAGCAAGTCTCATACATATTATAAGGTATAACAGGTTCTGCAAGTGATTTCAGGAAGAGCAGCAAGGCTTCTGCCACAGAATGTATGCTGCCAGCTGAACTCAGTTAAGGTTAACATGATGTAGTTAATGTAAAATAACGCCTTGCATATTAAAGTGTGAGAATCTCCACTTTATCTTAGCTCAAACATCTCTATGGAGGAAAAAAGAACACATGGTGTATCATGTACACATGTATGTAATGCACAGTGTAAATGTACACATGGTGTGTAATGTACACATGGTATGTAATGCATATTGTAAATTTACACATGGTGTGTAATGTACACATGGTATGTAATGCAGAGTGTAAATGTGCACATGGTGTGTAATGTACACATGTTAAGTAATGCAGAGTGTAAATGTACACATGGTGTGTAATGTACACATGGTATGTAATGCAGAATGTAAATGTGCACATGGTGTGTAATGTACACATGGTAAGTAATGCAGAGTGTAAATGTACACATGGTGTGTTATGTACACATGGTATGTAATGCAGAGTGTAAATGTGCACATGGTGTGTAATGTACACATGGTATGTAATGCACAGTGTAAATGTACACATGGTGTGTAATGTACACATGGTGTGTATTGCAAATATAGTATAAAAATACACATGATGTAAAATGTACACATAAAGTAAAATGTACACATGGTGTATAATGTGCATTAGTGTAAATGTACACATGGTGTATAATGAGCAATAGTGTAAATGTACACATAGTGTATAATGTACATTAGTGTAAATGTTCACACGGTGTGTAATGTACATTAGTGTAAATGTACACATGGTGTATAACACATGGTGTATAATGCAAACAATGTAAAATGAACACATAATGTAAATATACACATGGTGTAAAATGTACAGTGTAAAATGTACACATGAGTAAAATGTACACTTGGATAAAATATACACATGAGTAAAATGTACACAATAAAATGTACACAGTGTTAATATACACATGATTGAAATGTACAAATGGTGTAAACTGTACACCTCATTAAAATGTGCATAATAGTGTAAATGTATAGTTAGTGTAAATGCACACATGGTGTAAAATGTACACATAATGTTAAACTTACAAATGGTGAATGTTACCATTCGCAGAACCAAGATTGTTTTCACCTATTCCCACAGATGACTGTCCCATCCAGATTAGCCGAAATAATTCAAATCACATGTAATGTAATGCCATGAATATTCATTAAGTAACTTTGAAAGGCAAACATAGTACTCAGAATTTGAGTTGACTACCTCACTGAAAAGGGGGAAGAGACGGATACCAAATGTACTAAACAGAGGGACTTGATGTGTCAGGTAAAGACAATGCTTGTCCTTCATTCACAGAGCAACTGTTATTGAAATTCCAAAATATGCCATGTGCACTTATCCTCCCCTGCACACAGGTTTACATACAGTGTACTTTATAGAACAGCATCATCCTTTCTTGCATACTGAATAAAGACATCTGTTATTTTACAAGTTACAGATATTTTTATCTCACTCTAAGGTCAAGATAAAACTGCCTTGGGATAACTCGGTAGTCTCATCAGTCCAAAACAAGTAACCCTTGGGAAGCAATTTTCTTTCTGTTACTCAAACCCATGAAATATTCATAGAGCCGTGCTGCTATCAGGCAGTTAAAATTCCACACAATAACCATAGTTTCTATTTATTTTGCAATCTTCTACAAATATTTTCATCCCTATCAAGCAGGAGCTAGAAGAACTGTCTACTGGGATACCATTAATATACCAATAAATTAAACAATGGATCTCCCACATGGTAATTTGTTGCAATTAAGCATGACTGTGTTTTCATGCCTGTTGCTCAGAAAACTACTCTACAGATCATTTTGTACTTTGTAAACATTTTTGACCTTTCAGGTACAGACCCATTGTAGCTTTCAGCAAGTCACCTTGATGCTGTTATTTTAAAATCCTTCCATGAATAAGAAATTTACGGACTGGAAATAAAAAACAAATTATGTTTTTTACATAAAAATGACTTTTTTATGTCTCCCCCATGAAGAATGTGGGGTGGGGTATAGCAATACCCTTGTCAAGGACATTTTTATATCCCCCCATAAAGAGGGTGGGGTATAGCAATACCCTTGTCAAGGACATTTTTATATCCCCCCATAAAGAGGGTGGGGTGGGGTATAGCAATACCCTTGTCAAGGACATTTTTATGTCCCCCCATGAAGAGGGTGGGGTGGGGTATAGCATTGCCCTTGTTAAGGACTTTTGATGCCCCCCCCCCCCCCCCCCCCCCCCCCACCCCATTCCCATTAAGAGGTTTGGGTGGGGTAAATCTGTCAGATCTAATACACATATTATTATATTATACAACGTTCTGCCACATGTGATATTGACAAACAAAAGTTACTTAAATTACACATATTATAATATTAGTAATATTTGTGAATAAATAGTATATTTTTCACAACTGGCTTCATTGTGTTTAATATTTAGTAAACATAATCATACTAGCCAAGCTTCAAAACAGTACACTTAAAGAAGCATTTAATAACATAGTAGTATTTGAATAACTTCATAGAGAATAAACATATATAAATTTTCTTATTTAAGTCTTATTACCAGTAATATTTCTTTCATAGATACATGCAATTTTATAAATTCTCCCTCTGTATCAGTAGAATGCTATGAATGTACATGTATGATTGGATTTTTACAATATTTTATTTTCCAAAATTTATAATCATGTATAAATCACAAATAGCAAGATACTTACAATAATTTGGTATTCAGTTTGTTTGTTTAGTTTAATATTTATCTTTTTTTCTGCCATCAAGGACAAACAGGCAATCAGTTTACGTAAACCCACTATTTCATGTGATCCTGGAAGGTTAACCAATACTCAAGCAAACTCATCTCTGCTGATAACTTTTCCACTTGATTCCTAAAGATGGTTTTAACCTTCTACCCTTGCAGTCACCTTGACTTAAGGATGGTTTTAACTTTCTACTGTAACAGTATTCTTGACCCAAGGATGGTTTCAACCTTCTACCTTTGCAGTGATCTTGACCCAAGGATGGTTTTAACATTCTACTATCACAGTAATCTAGACCCAAGGATGGTTTTAACCTTCTACCGTCATAGTGATCTTGACTTAAGGATGGTTTTAACTTTCTACTGTAACAGTAATCTTGACCCAACGATGGTTTCAACCTTCTACTCTCACAGTGATCTTGACCTTAGGATGGTTTTAACCTTCTACCCTTGCAGTGATCTTGACCTAAGGATGGTTTAAACCTTCTTCCCTCACAGTGATCTTGATCTAAAGATGGATTTAACCTTCTACCCTTGCAGTGATCTTGACCTAAGGATGGTTTTAACCTTCTACCTTTGCAGTGATCTCGACCTAAGGATGGTTTTAACCTTCTACCCTTGCAGTGATCTTGACCAAAGGATGGTTTTAACCTTCTACCCTTGCTGTAATCTTGACCTAAGGATGGTTTTAACCTTCTACCCTCACAGTGATCTTGATCTAAGGATGGTTTAAACCTTCTACCCGTTCAGTGATCTTAACCTAAGAATGGCTTTAACTTTTACCCTTGCATTGAAGTTGACCTAAGGATGGTTTTAACCTTCTACTCTTGCAGGTATATTTACCCAAATACGGTTTTAACCTTCTACCATCGCAGTAATCTTGACCCAAAGATGGTTTAAATCTTCTACCGTCACAGTTATCTTGACCTAAGGATGGTTATAACTTTCTACCTTTGCAGTGATCTTGACCTAACAATGGTTTTAACCTTCTACTGTAACAGTAATCTTGACCCACGGATGGTTTAAATCGTCTACCGTCACAATGATCTTGACCTATGGATGGTTTTAACCTTCTTCCCTTGCAGTGATCTTGACCCAAGGATGGTTTTAACCTTCTACCGTCACAGTAATTTAAACCCAAGGATGATTTTTAACCTTCTTATGTCACAGTGATCTTGACCTTAGGAAGGATTTAACATTCTACCTCAGCAGTGATTTTGACCAAAGGATGGTTTTTACCTTCTACCCTCATGGTAATCTTGACCTTCTTCCTTTGCAGTGATCTTGACCTAAGGATGTGTTTAACTTTCTACCGTATCAGTGATCTTGACCTACCCTCACAGTGATCTTGACCTTAGGATGATATTAACCTTCTACTGTCGCAGTGATCTTAACCTAAGGATGGTTTTAACCTTCTACCCTTGCAGTGATCTTGACCCAAAGATGGTTTTAACCTTCTACCGTCACAGCAATCTTGACCCAAGGATGGTTTTAACCTTCTACACTCACAGTGATCTTGACCTAAAGATGGTTTTAACCTTCTACCTTTGCAGGATCTTGACCTAAGGATGGTTTTAACCTTCTACCATTGCAGTGATCTTGACCTAAAGATGGTTTTAACCTTCTACCATTACAGTTATCTTGACCAAAGGATAGTTTTAACTTTCTACGTCACATTTATCTTGACCCAAAGATCTTTTTAACTTTCTACCCTCATAGTGATCTTGACCTAAGGATGGTTTTAACCTTCCACCCTTGCAGTGATCTTGACCTAAGAATGGTATTAACCTTGTACACTCACAGTGATCTTGATCTAAGGATGGTTTTAACCTTCTACCCTAGTGGTAATCTTGACTTAAGGATGGTTTTAACCTTCTACCTTTGCAGTGTACTTGACCTAAGGATGGTTTTAACCGTTTACCCTTGCAGTGATCTTGATCTAAGGATGGTTTTAACCTTCTACCCTTGCTGTAATCTTGACCTAAGGATAGTTTTAACCTTCTACCCTTGCAGTGATCTTGACCTAAGGATGGTTTTACCCTTCTATCCCCACATTGATCTTGATCTAAGGATGATTTTAACCTTCTACCCTTGCAGTGATCTTGACCTAAGGATGGTTTTAACCATCTACCCTTGCAGTGATCTTGACCTAAGGATTGTTTTAACCTTCTACCCTCAGTGATCTTGACTTAAGGAAGTTGAATGTGACACATCAGCATTTCTGCCTAATATTTTTTAAATTCGAAAATGAATTGCTGAATTCCAACCCAGGCAGGATTTGCCCTTTGACTCACACAGTAAGTTTGACCTTAGACTGAATGCAGCTACAGTTATACATGAAAAATCATCTTCATGTACTCAGCAAAGAGATATTCCTCTGCAGAGGTGCAGCCTGACTGGTAAAATGTGACAGACATACAGATGGACAGCCCTGACAATATATGTCCCACCTTTTGTGACAGAGACATAAAAAATTGTTGTAAACATAATCCAATTATATCATTTCATAATATTTTTTAATATTTATTCAAGTGAACCCAAAGTTGACAGAAATCTTGATGAAAATGTATATATTTTCTTGAAATACATTTATTTCAAACATCCATAAAAATTTGAGAAAAAATACCAAAGAAATTGTGAAATTGTCTTATGATTTTTATTGTAAGTTACAGCCCTGAACTCAAATCAAGTAACGATATCCCTCACAAATGTTTCCTACATCGCTTCAGATAAACATTCACAATTTTGGTTTTTAACAAGAGAACAAATCAAGATGGATGAATAGCTCGACACAGATATTTTGAATTATCACCCAGTGAAATCACGCTACTTTATGGTTATTTGCTGGAGAAAAAAATCCCTTGAGACGAATAAAACATCATCCAGAATTCTCCAAACAGGTTATAAAAATTTCAGATTTATTTTAATTCTCAGCAACTGTATCAAATTAGCACATTTAATTGGAAATTAGGCTCACAGTAAATTTATAACATTTTTATTAGTACAGAAAAAAAAAGTGGGGAGGGGGAGATAAATCAAGTGTGTTTTGCAGTTATAAATGCTGTCCACAAGGAGAAGTAATTGTAGATGTACTAAAATACCTAATTGTTGTCTTTGTTGTTGTTTTTTAGTTGACATAAGCCAACAAAACCCTGGTAAGGGATAGAACCCACAAGGTCCAGCAAGCAAGAAAGCCATAACACCACCATTGCAGGGGATAGAACCCACAAGGTCCTGCAAGTAAGAAAGCCATAACACCACCATTGCAGGGGATAGAACCCACAAGGTCCTGCAAGTAAGAAAGCCATAACACCACCATTGCAGGGGATAGAACCCACAAGGTCCTGCAAGTAAGAAAGCCATAACACCACCATTGCAGGGGATAGAACCCACAAGGTGCAGCATGCAACGAAACCATAACACCACCATTGCAGGGAATAGAACCCACAAGGTCCTGCAAGCAAGAAAGCCATAACACCACCATTGCAGGGGATAGAACCCACAAGGTCCTGCAAGTAAGAAAGCCATAACACCACCATTGCAGGGGATAGAACCCACAAGGTCCTGCAAGTAAGAAAGCCATAACACCACCATTGCAGGGGATAGAACCCACAAGGTCCTGCAAGTAAGAAAGCCATAACACCACCATTGCAGGGGATAGAACCCACAAGGTGCAGCATGCAACGAAACCATAACACCATCATTGCAGGGAATAGAACCCACAAGGTCCTGCAAGCAAGAAAGCCATAACACCACCATTGCAGGGGATAGAACCCACAAGGTCCTGCAAGTAAGAAAGCCATAACACCACCATTGCAGGGGATAGAACCCACAAGGTCCTGCAAGTAAGAAAGCCATAACACCATCATTGCAGGGGATAGAACCCACAAGGTCCTGCAAGTAAGAAAGCCATAACACCACCATTGCAGGGGATAGAACTCTCAAGGTCCTGCAAGTAAGAAAGCCATAACACCACCATTGCAGGGAATAAAACCCACAAGGTCCTGCAAGTAAGAAAGCCATAACACCACCATTGCAGGGAATAGAACCCACAAGGTCCTGCAAGTAAGAAAGCCATAACACCACCATTGCAGGGAATAGAACCCATAAGGTCCAGCATGCAAGAAAGCCATAACACCACCATTGCAGGGGATAGAACCCACGAGGTCCAGCATGCAAGAAAGCCATAACACCACCATTGCAGGGGATAGAACCCACAAGGTCCTGCAAGTAAGAAAGCCATAACACCACCATTGCAGGGAATAGAACCCACAAGGTCCTGCAAGCAAGAAAGCCATAACACCACCATTGCAGGGGATAGAACCCACAAGGTCCTGCAAGTAAAAGCCATAACACCACCATTGCAGGGGATAGAACCCACAAGGTCCTGCAAGTAAGAAAGCCATAACACCACCATTGCAGTGGATAGAACCCACAAGGTCCTGCAAGTAAGAAAGCCATAACACCACCATTGCAGGGGATAGAACCCACAAGGTCCTGCAAGTAAGAAAGCCATAACACCACCATTGCAGGGAATAGAACCCACAAGGTCCTGCAAGTAAGAAAGCCATAACACCACCATTGCAGGGGATAGAACCCACAAGGTCCTGAAAGTAAGAAAGCCATAACACCACCATTGCAGGGGATAGAACCCACAAGGTCCTGCAAGTAAGAAAGCCATAACACCACCATTGCAGGGGATAGAACCCACAAGGTCCTGCAAGTAAGAAAGCCATAACACCACCATTGCAGGGGATAGAACCCACAAGGTCCTGCAAGTAAGAAAGCCATAACACCAGCATTGCAGGGGATAGAACCCATAAGGTGCAGCATGCAATGAAAGCCATAACACCATCATTGCAGGGGATAGAACCCACAAGGTCCTGCAAGTAAGAAAGCCATAACACCACCATTACAGGGGATAGAACCCACAAGGTCCTGCAAGTAAGAAAGCCATAGCACCACCATTGCAGGGGATAGAACCCACAAGGTCCTGCAAGTAAGAAAGCCATAACACCACCATTGCAGGGGATAGAACCCACAAGGTCCTGCAAGTAAGAAAGCCATAACACCACCATTGCAGGGGATAGAACCCACAAGGTCCTGCAAGTAAGAAAGCCATAACACCACCATTGCAGGGGATAGAACCCACAAGGTCCTGCAAGTAAGAAAGCCATAACACCACCATTGCATGGGATAGAACCCACAAGGTCCTGCAAGTAAGAAAGCCATAACACCACCATTGCAGGGGATAGAACCCACAAGGTCCTGCAAGTAAGAAAGCCATAACACCACCATTGCAGGGGATAGAACCCACAAGGTCCTGCAAGTAAGAAAGCCATAACACCACCATTGCAGGGGATAGAACCCACAAGGTGCAGCATGCAATAAAAGCCATAACACCATCATTGCAGGGGATAGAACCCACAAGGTCCTGCAAGCAAAAAAGCCATAACACCACCATTGCAGGGGATAGAACCCACAAGGTGCAGCAAGTAAGAAAGCCATAACACCACCATTGCAGGGGATAGAACCCACAAGGTCCAGCATGCAAGAAAGCCATAACACCACCATTGCAGGGGATAGAACCCACAAGGTCCTGCAAGTAAGAAAGCCATAACACCACCATTGCAGGGGATAGAACCCACAAGGTCCTGCAAGTAAGAAAGCCATAACACCACCATTGCAGGGGATAGAACCCACAAGGTGCAGCATGCAATGAAAGCCATAACACCATCATTGCAGGGGATAGAACCCACAAGGTGCAGCATGCAATGAAAGCCATAACACCATCATTGCAGGGGATAGAACCCACAAGGTCCTGCAAGTAAGAAAGCCATAACACCACCATTGCAGGGGATAGAACCCACAAGGTCCTGCAAGCAAGAAAGCCATAACACCACCATTGCAGGGGATAGAACCCACAAGGTGCAGCAAGTAAGAAAGCCATAACACCACCATTGCAGGGGATAGAACCCACAAGGTGCAGCAAGCAAGAAAGCCATAACACCACCATTGCAGGGGATAGAACCCACAAGGTCCAGCATGCAACGAAACCATAAGACCATCATTGTAGGGCTGTAAAAAGCAGTAATAACCCTCAGAATTTTATATTTAGAAAAACAGGCTTGTATCAGCTATCATTTTAGAAATGTTTAAGTTTCATTTCACCAAGCTGCATAAAATAAAAAGAAACAGTGTAGTTGTTCTGTTATTGCTTCAAGTTGATTTGTTTCATCTCAAAGTTCTGGTAGGAAAATACATTCATTAAACTTTCAGTTTAGTATATCCCAATGAAATAAAATCTGCCACTCACATTGGATACAAAATTATAAAATATCTATTTCAGGCCACCATAAAATAGGAAAGCATGTTTTTATTAACATTTCTTCAATCCTGAAATAACTTTTAACCATAATGTGGACATTTAACACACTTTAGTTTGTTCTCTACCATATGGTCTTGTCACAAATTCATTAATTAGCACCATACTAGGTTGTATCTATCAGCAAAACACATTCGCCATATTTGTCAAGAATTGGTTCCAACTACAATGCTTAATTGATGTTCCATGTTGTTAAGTGTCAATTTTAATCATTTTTCACGCTACTACATTGATATCCTGACCATGTCTACTTCAGACAGTATCCTAAGCGCTACCACATTGATATCCTGACCATGTCTACTTGAGACAGTATTCTAAGCACTTCTACATTGATATCCTGACCATGTCTACTTAAGACAGTATCAAAGCACTTCTACATTGATATCCTGACCATGTCTACTTAAGACTGTATCCTAAGCACTTCTACATTGATATCCTGACCATGTCTACTTAAGACCATATCCTAAGCACTTCTACATTGATATCCTGACCATGTCTACTTAAGACCGTATCCTAAGCACTTCTACATTGATATCCTGACCATGTCTACTTAAGACCGTATCCTAAGCACTTCTACATTGATATCCTGACCATGTCTACTTAAGACCGTATCCTAAGCACTTCTACATTGATATCCTGACTATGTCTACTTCAGACAGTATCCTAAGCGCTACCACATTGATATCCTGACCATGTATAATCGAGACAGTATCCTAAGCGCTACAACATTGATATCCTGACAGTGTCTATTTGAGACAGTATCCTAAGCGCTACTACATTGATATCCTGACCTCGTCTACTTGAGACAGTATCCTAAGCACTTTTACATTCATATCCTGACCATGTCTACTTGAGACAGTATTCTAAGTGCTATGACATTCATATCCTGACCATGTCTACTGGAGATAGTATCATAAGCGCTACTACATTGATATCCTGACTGTGTCTACTTTAGACAGTATCCTAAGCTCTACTACATTGATATCCTGACCATGTCTACTTGAGACAGCATCTTAAGCACTATTCCATTGATTTCCTGATCTTGTCTACTTGAGACAGAATCCTTAGCTCTACTACACTGATATTCTGACTGTATCTACTTCAGACAGTATCTTAAGCTCTACTACATTGATTTCCTGACCATGTCTACTTGAGACAGTATCCTAAGTGCTACTTCATTGATATCCTGACCATGTCTACTTGAGACAGTATCCTAAGTGCTACTTCATTGATTTCTTGACCATGTCTACTGAAGACTGTATCCTAAGTGCTTCTTCATTGATATCCTAACCATGTCTACTTGAGACAGTATTCTAAGTGCTTCTACATTGATATCCTGACCATGTCTAATTGAGACAGTATCCTAAGTGCTACTACATTGATATCCTAACCATGTCTACTTCAGACAGTATCCTTAGTGCTACTATATTGATATCCTGACCATGTCTACTTGAGACAGTTTCCTAATTGCTACTACAATGATATCCTGACTGTGTCTACTTGAGACAGTATCCTTAGCTCTACTACATTAATATGTTAACTTTGTCTACTTGAGACAGTATCCTAAGTGCTACGCCATTGATTTGCTGATCGTGTCTACTTGAGACAGAATCCTAAGCTCTACTACACTGATATCCTGACCATGTCTACTTGAGACAGTATCATAAGCTCTACTACATTGATATCCTGACCATGTCTACTTAAAGACAGTATCCTAAGCTCTACTACACTGATATACTGACCTTGTCTACTTGAGACAGTATCCTAAGTGCAACTTCATTGATATCCTGACTGTGTCTACTTGAGACAGTATCCTAAGTGATTATACATTGATATCTTGACCATGTCTACTTAAGACAGTATCCAAAGCTCTACTACATTGATATCCTGACCATGTCTACTTAAGACAGTATCCTAAGCTCTACTTCACTGATATACTGACCATGTCTACTTAAGACAGTATCCTTAGCTCTACTTAACTGATATACTGACCATGTCTACTTGAGACAGTATCATAAGCTCTACTACATTGATATCCTGACCATGTCTACTTAAGACAGTATCCTAAGCTCTACTACACTGATATACTGACCATGTCTACTTGAGACAGTATCATAAGTGCTACTTCACTGATATACTGACCATGTCTACTTGAGACAGTATCCTAAGTGCTACTACACTGATATACTGACCATGTCTACTTAAGACATTTTCCTAAGCTATACTTCACTGATATACTGACCATGTCTACTTGAGACAGTATCATAAGTGCTAATTCACTGATATACTGACCATGTCTACTTGAGACAGTATCATAAGCTCTACTACATTGATATCCTGACCATGTCTACTTAAGACAGTATCCTAAGTGCTACTACATTGATATCCTGACCATGTTTACTTAAGACAGTATCTTAAGCACTACTACATTGATATCCTGACCATGTCTACTCCAGACAGTATCCTAAGCTCTATTACATTGAAATATCATGACATAAACACATGGTAATATCGTATGTAACCCTACCCAATCATATTAAACTGACATCGTGTTGACAAGACCTTCAATTATCCTCTTAATGGTGAGTGAGGGAGCCTCTAGTACCTGACAGGGGATCAAATCCATGACCTTCCACATGTGAGGCAATTGCTCTAGCACTAGAGGCAGGTAAGCAAGGTATGTGAATATTGTGTCACCTACTGGTTGGGTATGTGAGTGGGCTTCAAGACAGCAAGCAAGCATTTTAATTGAAAAGTGAGTTTCATTCAAGGGGGTGGTTATGAGGTTTAACACCTGTCAGGTGATATATATTATATCCAGTTTATGAAGTTCAACACCATTTCCTACACCTGTCAGGTTATATATAGCATATCCAGTTAAGGAGGTTTAACACCATTTCCTACACCTGTCAGGTTATATATAGCATATCCAGTTTAGGAGTTTTAACACCATTTCCTACACCTGTCAGGTGATATATATTATATCCAGTTTATGAGGTTCAACACCATTTCCTACACCTGTCAGGTTATATATAGCATATCCAGTTTAGGAGGTTTAACACCATTTCCTACACCTGTCAGGTTATATATAGCATATCCAGTTTAGGAGTTTTAACACCATTTCCTACACCTATCAGGTTATATATAGCATATCCATTTTAATTAGTGGATGACAAACTAAGAATGAATCTGAGTAGAACCATTGCCCTTTCTCACATAAAGTGTTTCAAGTGAGCGGGACTGGAACCTATGACCTTAGCATCGAGAGGTAAGTGATCTTGAGACAGCACCGCAGACCACTCAGCCTAAGAGGACCCCTTCAGAAAATGAAAAAAAAAAATTCTACCATACTGACAACTAGGAGCCATGACCCTGTGCACTGCTCACCACTTCATTGTGTTTAACATTAGTATAAAGGAATTATCTCCCATGGTTTCTATGGTTTCCAAGTTAGGACACTCCCTCACCTCTGTTTTTTATTCTATCAAATTGATGCGGTATAATATAAGATTAGGATAAAAAAATATTTATCTCATTTATTCAATAGATATTAACTTTTTTATCCTTATCTTCAACTATAGTTGAATATAATAGACGTGTATATATATATATATATATGTATCATCACACAACTCATGACTTGTTGAATAGATTAACATTATCAACTAGCTCTTCTAGCAAATACCCTAAACAATAGCTTTAAGCTGACCACTGTAACCTTTCACTTCATATAGATGCCTTTGGACACCTCTAATATAGAACTCTTTTGAATTATTGGGTGAATTATGTTTATATTAACTGACAGAGTGGAAAACAGTGCAGGAAGTGTTCAGATTGTTCATTATGAGCAATCTGAACTCTTCCTGCACTGTTTTCAAAGGCCGTCTGTGATTGGTACGGGAAAAAGAGTATCTATGGAGTAAAGAGTTAAGCGTATTTCAAGCTGTCAAGAATGTATCGAGTAACACATTATAACTTAATACAAAGTTAGAAGATACGACAATAGACTTGGAAATTCAATCATACAGATTGATCTGATCCTACTTTCATCTCATACAATTCTATGTGATATATCTCACCTTTTTGCATAGAGAACTTTTCTCATGAGATATTTATGTATGTTACAAATTTCAATTTGAAAATGTAAAATATTAAAAGTGACAATCGAATACATTGGTGCATTTAAATATGCTTAAATTCTTGGATATTTGCATTCCCGCTTCTGACATTATTTTACCAAGAGGTCGCAACTTGACAGGTTAGTAGTTTCAGGAAATGTTTTTGTCAAATTTTGCTCTCTGAATCATGGCACCCATGAGAAAAGCTCAGACTAAAATAAATCACGATTCTCGTCAGAATATCAACTGTAAAGCATATTCAATTCCAAATATGGTCTGATTCTTTTTATCTGAACTGCAGTCTACTTTAGGACTAAATGAGTGCTGATGGTTGTACTTTTATTTATACGAGTTATCTTTGGTAAACTGTTTAGACCTTTCTTGAATACCAGATGAGGATTTTCCTTGTGTGAAATACTTCTATCTCGATACAGGTCTCGCCCTGTGACATTGTTACTATCTGTGACTTGGCAAAAAAATATATATGATGTAATTTATATGATTTAATAACTTAAAGCAATCATGGTAAAAAAGATAATGAGTAATTGAATTATAATAATTAGAGAAATAACCAAATTTGCTAGATTCGTATATAATGAGATATGCTAGTTATTATACAACAGTAAAGGATACGTAACATGTCTGGCACGCCGGTGTCAAGACAGTCCCGGATCTGGTGGATCTCTGCATTAAGACCTGGCTCCATGAACAAATCTTCCTGCAATAAGAAAAAAGTTTTATGAGTTTAGAACCACACCACAGGATTTTTCAGCTCTACTTAGCATCATTATCCTGCCATTGAGCACTAATAGATGATCAGTTAGCCTAACCATTCTTTCCTAAGATCCTTGAGGTTTACCAACTTTCAAGCACATCCATCTCCTTAAGTAACTGATGACTTTCCTACTTCAATCAGTGATGAGAGATGAATGACAATGAGACCCAATGTCATATAACAATCATCACAGAAACTGGCAGGGCAGGGATTTGAACTCATGACCCTTAGTCTGACGTGCTACAGACTGAGCTAATCAGAACCAGCTCGCTTTAATAATAGTATGTATAACAAGAGGTTGCCACTAATGTGGTCATATACCCCGCCACCTTGTTAACCCAAAGAGGCATTTCCAGAGAAGTGGATTTAATTTATGCAAAATGAAAAAGTCACTTAGCAGAGAAATCACATGTAAATGCTGCAAACTGAAATATGTAACCAACTGCAATATGACACATTGCCTTGTCTCAGTGAGCACTGGTGTGATGTTCTGAATTGAACCATAAATATGTAAGTTATAACCCCAAAATAAAAGAAAAACTATCTTTGACGAACAGACACATCGCAAGACACATCGTCTTCGGCTGGTTAACATTTGTGTCAAGAAGATACGGTCCGGACAGCAGTGAATGGACCAAGCTGTGACCTTGACCTTTGAAGAACAGACCCAAGTCAGTTGCATGACACATCGTCTTGTCAACATTTGTGCCAAGTAATTTAAAAATGCAATCACAACTAAAGAAAATACAGTCCAGACAGGACGAAACACAATGTATACACTTGACCTTGAGTTATGGAACTTGACCTTTGACAAATAGACCCAAGTCTACGCATGACACATTGTCTTGTTCTAGTGAACATTTGTGCCTAGTTATTTAAAATTCCAATCACAACTAAAGAAGATATGGTCTAAACAAGAGGTAACCCAGTGTATACATTGGATTTCCAAACACTTGACCTTGAGCTATGACCTAGACCTTTGACGAACAGACCCCAGTCATTCGCATGACACATCATCTTGTCCTAGTGAACATTTGTGCCAAGTTATTTAAAACTCCAATCACAACTAAAGAAGATACGGTCTGGACAAGAGGAAACAGTGTATACATTGGATTTCTAAACCCTTGAACTATGACCTTGACCTTTGATGGACAGACGCAAGTCATTCGCATGACACTTCATCTTGTCCTAGTGAACATTTGTGCCAAGTCATTTAAAGTTCCAATCACAACTGAAGGAGATTCGATGGGGATAGCAGGGCACGCACACACACACATGGATGCAAGGACGGACACATGCCATTCTTATATCCCCTGCTCCGCTCTATGAACCACCATCCTTCTGAAAATAACTGGAAAAATTTCACACATTAAGTCTTTGCAGGGAGCAGAATATTGAACCTACGACCGTAACAGTGAAAGGTAAGTGATCTTGAGATGGCATCTTAGACCACTCAGCCACAAAGCAATTAGTACAATTAAAAACTATAAACAACATTTTACATGACCAGAAAAGAATACTAGAGTAGTGTCCTTTCCTAGAATGTTTATTAAGTTCAGAAAGATAATGCAACAATGCTTAACAGCCTCATCTTGGGAAAACAAAACTGTGTAGGGCAAGGCACTCGTTCAGAATTAGCATTTAATTCTACTTCAACACTGGAGTAAGATAGAGTTCTGTATTCCTTGTGAAATAACCTTGTCAAGTTTGTATCAAAACATAAAGCAACTCCATTGTACAGGTGCACATTACAAGAAACCAAAGATAAACACAATGCAGTCAAGATAAACCCAAGATGAATACAATATAGTCAAGTTAAACCCAAGATAAATACAATGTAGTCTAGATAAACCCAAGATACATACAATGTAGCCAAGACAATCTAAGATGAACACAATATAGTCTAGATAATCCTAAGATATATACCATGTAGTCTAGATAAATCCAAGAAAAATATAATGTAGTCTAGATAAACCCAAGATAAATACAATGTAGTTGAGATAAACACAAGATAAATACAATGTAGTCTAAATTAACCCCTAGATAAATACAATGTAGTCAAGATAAACCTAAGAAATTCTGCCTGATAAGCAAGTCCAAAGTCAACTTAGGGCAAAGAATAACTGATCAATCACAGAGGTACCATTGAGACTAGCTCTCTGATTGGCTGAAAAATGTTCAGGGCATATATTTTTATAGTAAGCTTAATTCTGGTTGGATGAAAATGTTAAACTGGCAAATGATCACAATAAAATATAAGTTTATTATGTTTTTTGTCAATAAGAAATTAGAATTATGTTTCTGTGACTGACTAAATTCATTTTATCAAGGAAACTGCATGGAAAGTAAAATTGGTGAAATTTACTTTTTTTCATGCTGAAAGTGGGGGATACCCAACTTCAGGGGGCAAAAAGTGGTAAAAAGTGGTACTTTTGACCACATTCTTGGGACATTTTAATTTGAGTCAGGACAGTACTTTATTATGATATAGGACTTTTTGGTCCGCC
Organism: Panopea generosa; assembly: GCA_029582155.1. Taxonomy (NCBI): domain Eukaryota; kingdom Metazoa; phylum Mollusca; class Bivalvia; order Adapedonta; family Hiatellidae; genus Panopea; species Panopea generosa. The sequence continues at coordinate 12,219,795 of CM055898.1, forward strand.
AATGATAGAAATAGTGAAAAATTTGGTCAAACGTTATAATGTAAGTCTATGGAAAACGCAATAGTGGTAGCTGACCCAATATCTTGGTATTGTACAATGAGATAACTGCCCATTTGTCTGTAAATGATGCAAGTCTGCAAACCATCAGAGTATTAGTAAAGGTCAAGACTGTATATAGAAAATTGATTTCAACATTTACAAACAAGATGTGATGACAATAATACCCAATGGGGTCAGTTAATTACAGCTGGCAAAGTACTATCAGCAAGGGGTGAGAAATGTGAAACCAAGCAAGGAATGGTGGAATCCCAAGATGGATGAGTTGATTAAGTATAAATAACAGTTACTGATCCAAACATTAAACAGACTGAGCAAGAGACAACTGAATTAATTGCAATGTCCATGGATAAATTCACTTGTAGTAAAGAACTTTCGATTAGGAAACTATATCTACTGATCATTATTGACATATTTATTCTTATAAAAGGTTTAACAGCCAGCAATTAATTGTTTTCCCTATAAGAGGTATACCAGCCAGCAATAAATTGTTTCCCTTATAAGAAGTTAAACAGCCAGCAATTAATTGTTTTTCTTATAACAGGTTTAACAGCCATCCTTACAACAGGTTTAACAGCCAGTAATTAATTGTTTTCCTTATAACAGGTTTAACAGCCAGCAATTTATTGTTTCCCTTATAACAGGTTTAACAGCCAGCAATTTATTGTTTCCCTTAAAACAGGTTTAACAGCCAGCAATTTATTGTTTCCCTTATAACAGGTTTAACAGCCAGCAATTAATTGTTTCCCTTAAAACAGGTTTAACAGCCAGCAATTAATTGTTTCCCTTATAACAGGTTTAACAGCCAGCAATTAATTGTTTCCCTTATAACAGGTTTAACAGCCAGCAATTTATTGTTTCCCTTATAACAGATTTAACAGCCAGCAATTTATTGTTTCCCTTAAAACAGGTTTGATAGCCAGCAATTAATTGTTTCCCTTAAAACAGGTTTAATAGCCAGCAATTAATTGTTTCCCTTAAAACGGGTTTAACAGCCAGCAATTTATTGTTTCCCTTATAACAGGTTTAACAGCCAGCGATTGTTTTCTGTATAAGAGGTTTAACAGCCAGCAATTAATTGTTTCCATTATAACAGGTTTAACAGCCAGCAATTAATTGTTTCCCTTATAACAGGTTTAACAGCCAGCAATTAATTGTTTCCCTTATAACAGGTTTAACAGCCAGCAATTAATTGTTTCCCTTATAACAGGTTTAATAGCCAGCAATTAATTGTTTCCCTTAAAACAGGTTTAACAGCCAGCAATTAATTGTTTCCCTTAAAACGGGTTTAACAGCCAGCAATTAATTGTTTCCCTTATAACAGGTATAACAGCCAGCGATTAATTGTTTCTCTTATAACAGGTTTAACAGCCAACAATTAATTGTTTCCCTTATAACAGGTTTAACAGCCAGCAATTAATTGTTTCCCTTATAACAGGTTTAACAGCCAGCAATTAATTGTTTCCCTTATTACAGGTTTAACAGCAAGCAATTAATTGTTTTTCTTATAACAGGTTTAACAGCCAGCAATTTATCGTTTCCCTTATAAGAGGTTTAACAGCCAGCAATTATTTCCCTTATAACAGGTAAAACAGCCAGCAATTAATTGTTTTTCTCATAAATGGTATAACAGAACAGCACAGCTCAAGAGTCCAAATAATTTTTATACAACATACCATTAAAAATACTCAAAATAATAATGTAACAAGAATTCTGCCGAATGATGTCTCGCTTTGTCCGCTTTGACCGTTTATACATACATGGGAGGGAAAAAAATAAAATATTATATTCATGCAAAAGTTATCTAACTTGGTTAATGTAGTAGGTTTAATGACTAAAAAATATTGTAAGAAGTATTGTGTGAAGTTTCGATCAAATACATAAAGTGATTTTTGAGATATCAACTTGATGATAGTTGCACACAAAACTTTAACCAGTATTTCTAAGTAAAATATATTAAAAAAAAAAAAAAAATTAATCAGTATTTCTAAGTAAAACATATTTATAGAATAAAAAAACAAATTAAAAAACAATAAATAAATATTACTGAGTAAAAAATATTTTAAAAAAAATTAAAAAATTAAAAATAAAAAAAGATTTTTTTTTTTTTCAAATAAATTAAAAACAAGAAAAAGACTCAGCATCTGCATTATTTAATTCTGGGTGTTAGTTGTAACTATCATCCAAGTATGAGTGTCCTAGCACTAGTACTGAGAAATAGTGTAAAAATGAAAACTTGGAGGTAAATGCAAAATTCAGCATCAAACAATGTCAATGGACCATGAAATGTAGGTCACACTCAGCATCTGTAGTATATAATGTGATGCAGGGTGTTAGTTGTAACTATGATCCAAGAATGAGTGTCCTAGCAACTGTACTTGTTGACAAATAGTGTTAAATTGAAAACTTAATGTTGGAGCTAAATATAAATGTTTGACGCCATCGCCGTCAACCGAAAAGCAACACCTTAATCTCATCTCTCTTTCGTCGCAGCGAGACAATAAAACCACATATTAAATGGGAATTAGAAATTACCAACATTAATTGGAAAATTGCACACACAGTACCTTTTATATCTTTAATTGATACAAAGATACACACCTTTCAATACAAATATATAATGCGAATTATACCTAATAACGAATTCCTGTATAAATGCAACATATGTAATATAAGTTTATGTGATTTCTGTGTCATGAATGAAGAAACTAATAGACATCTATTTGGGTAATGTCAATATTCTAGAGCATTTTGGACAAATATTGAAGTATATCTCAATGCCAAACAATTAACAATAAAGTTAAATTACATGGTAATATCTTTTGGGTGTACTGAATGGAGTAGTTATTCAAATTTGATAAAATTTTACTATATTGATTTATGCTAAATATTTCATTTACAAAAACAAGTATACAAAAACTATTCCAATATTTATAAATTTCATAGAATATTTAAAACATATTGAAACAACTGAAAGAACCATAGCAATCGCAAAAGATAAAACTAGACAACAAAACGGCAAATCAGACAAATTACAACTGATTTAATGACAACATCTTGCTGATTGTAGATTTGGAGTGTCAAGTATGTTTCCTCTTTAACACTAAAACTGTCTTTATACTCTATCCCTTCTTTACTCTCTAAATAAACAAACTTATTTCTGATGTTATACATACAAACATTAATATAACATATTGTGACAACTTTTAGTCATAAAAAGTAAACTTGTAAGTTGTATATGTAACAACCAAATAATGTGTTTATTTTCATATTCTGTATTATTTTAAAGGTCATTAATGTCATTATTGTGAACGGCTTTACTTTATAATTTTAGAATATGAATGAATGAATGAATGAATAGGGTTTTACGGTGTACCAACACATTAAAGGTTATTCGACGCCAACAGGAAGGAAGATTCCAGGTTCACTCTACATGTACAAAAACAACAAATTAACATACAGATTTAAAAAAAATACACCAACAAATGAATATGCAGAATGAACTTAGAACCTTGATACCTGCAGAACTGCAGAGTTTCAGCAAATTCTACTGTATTACTCAAATTGTCGCTTCTTATGACACAGTGGTCCTATTCCATCACTCATATGGGTCCCTGAAACCACACAGGTGCTGATAATTTAACCACAATATTGAACATGACAAAAAATGATAAAATGAACATGACACCCATTCGGAGGATTCCCCTCTGCAGAGATCAGCAGTGATTCTATTCTTAGCCGGAACTGCACGGGCTAATTTTAGAATATACAAACATAGTATGAAGGCATTTGTTAATATAAAAATGTACACCTTAACATGCTACTGATCAATATTATTGTGTTATGAACAATGTGTTGCTATTTACATGTATGTATAATGAGAATAAAACATTTAAAAACAAAACAATAACAGAACAGTACAGAACATATATTTTAATAAACTTAAGCATTACAGCTCATCGTCATACATACATACAGAATCAATACATACGTCGAAATAAGGTGGTATATGATTATCCTTTCATTAAGTTGATATTTTTGTGAGAGTGTTATCTTGGTACATGTATTTAGAAACAATCATAAAATATTTATTTAAAGCAAAAACTCTATACAAATTAAACTTACAATATAATGTTTTCTACATTTAACTGTTAAAAGATTATCCCCGGATTTGAAACCCTTTATACAGTAAGTTGCAAGTTTGTTAAAATTGATTTTTTGTCAATATTAAGAAGGTAAATAAATTTAAACATGCTTGGATGAGTTGAATAATGTTAAGGTATATATAATTTTCTCAGATCATTATAAAATATGAAATGAATGAAATAGTATTCATCTTCAATGTAATTTAAGTCACAACATAAACATTTTCTTTGATCTCTTGCAATATTTTGATTCCATCCTGTTTCTACAGCTGGTTTATGTGATGGTAACCATATTTTAGCTATGGTGTTTTTATATTAAACATTTCCCAAACTTATATAAGAAAGCGGTTCAAACGTCTGTTTTAAATGTCTGTATATATATAAAGTTGTACTTGTGACCTTCAAGCCAACTTGCAATGTTTATTTCTATAAGCTTATTATGAATAATGGTATGAAGCCAGCAATTAAATTGTTTTCCTTATAAACAGTCTAACATCCAGCAATTAATTGTTTTCCTTATAAACAGTTTAACATCCAGCAATTAATTGTTTTCCTTATAAACAGTTTAACATCCAGCAATTAATTGTTTTCCTTATAAACAGTTTAACATCCAGCAATTAAATTTTTTTCCTTATAAACAGTTTAACATCCAGCAATTAATTGTTTTCCTTATTAGTGGTTTAACAGACAGCAACTAATTGTTTTCCTTATAAGTGGTTTAACAGACAGCAACTTGGTGTTTTCCTTGTAAGTGGTTTAACAAACAGCAATTAGGTGTTTTCCTTATAAGAAGTTTAACATCCAGCAATTAATTATTTTCCATATAAGTAGTTTAAAAGCAAGCAACTAATAGTTTTCCTTTTAAGTGATTTCTACAGCCAGCAATTAATTATTTTCCATATAAGTAGTCAAACAGTCAGAAATCAATTGTTTTCAATATAAGTAAGTTAACATCTATCAATTATTTGTTTCTCTATAAACAGTTCATTATTGTAGAGTATTGTATTGTATGGGGTTTAGCATTGCTTTCAACAATTTTTCAGTTATATCACGACAGTGTCTACTTGAGACAGTATTCTGAGCACTGCCACACTTGAGTATCATGCCGCAGACATATGGTATGATACCCCACCCAGTCACATTACTATGACACCAGGCCAACCAGACCTAGAACTATTCTCTTTATGCTAAGCGCCAAGCGAGGAAGGTTCTAGTACCATTTTCAAGTCTTTTGTATGACCAGGTCGTGGGATCATAGACCACAGCTGCAGTATATAATTAGTTCAATAGCAAGCAATTAATTGTCTTCCGTATTAGCAGTTTAACAGCCAGCAAGTAATTGTTTTCCCTAGAAGGAGTTTAACATTGAGCAATAATAGTTTCCCTATCTATAGTTCAATAGCCAGTAATTAATTGTTTTCCCTATTACCAGTTTAAGGCATAGTACCACCATTGGAAAAAGGAAGTGCTTCCGTTGGGTAGTCACATAATGGTGGTTATAAATAATCCTTGTTTCTTCTTCTTTAAAAATGCATTTTCCTTATTTAATGTTCTTTTTTTATTTGAATGGCATTATTGATGTATTTTGAACAAATTTGATAGCATTGTCATGTTTGAACTGTAAATTTAGAAAAAACAAGAAATGTCACAGTTAAGTGTCACATGCCCCCCAACATGTCATGATGTTATGTTGATCATTTGTAGCAAGTATCATTAAAATTCATCTATGCATGACAAAGTTACAGGCCAGAAACGAAATCTCACATAAACTCAAAGTGTTGTCAAACAAACTGAAATTGTGACCTTGACCGTTGAGGTACGGGTGTGGGTCTTACTCGCGACACATCGTCATGTTCTGTTGATCATTTGTTGCAAGTATCAACTAAATCCATCTATGCATGACAAAGTTACAGACTGGGATAACTAAATGCCACCCAAAAAAAATTTTCAGAGGCATAAAAATGAATGCTTGGAAATTGGGGTATGAATACAAAATTTCGGAAGTCTACTTTCACTTTGTCAACAGTGTACACACTGAGTAAAAAAAAAATCTCTTATATGACACATGATCCCTTCTTTTCTCATCCTATTTTGATAGTGCAGAGGTTGACAAACAGTAAAATGTAGGTTTCACTTCTTTCATTTGGGACCCTCTATGAATTACAAGCCTTCAAACTTTTATTATTTACTATAGAATAAAGAACAAAAATCAATGGTGGGTTTTCACCTTAACAGCCAGCAAGTAATTGTTTTCCCTAGAAGGAGTTTAACATTAAGCAATAATTGTATCCCTATTAATAGTTCAATAGCCAGTAATTAATTGTTTTTCCTATTACCAGTTCAACAGCCAGCAAGTAATTGTTTTCCCTAGAAGGAGTTTAACATTTAGCAATAATTGTTTCCCTATAAATAGTTCAATAGCCAGTAATTAATTGTTTTTCCTATTACCAGTTCAACAGCCAGCAAGTAATTGTTTTCCCTAGGAGTTTAACATTTAGTAATATTTGTTTCCCTATAGATTATAAGTTCAATAGCCAGTAATTAATTGTTTTTCCTATAAGTAGTTTTGCTGTCAGCCTTTTACTGTTTTCCCTATAAGTAATTTAACAATCAGCAATTAATTGTTTTCCCTATAAGTAATTTAACAGCCAGCAATTAATTGTTTTCCTTATAAGTTCATAAGTTATATATAAACTGCCAACATTTAGTTGCTTTCCTTAAAAGTGATTTAGCAGCCAAAAATTAGTTATTTTCCTTACAAGTGTTTCGTTTTTCAAGCATTTATGAAAAGTATGTATGAAAAGTATGTATATAGAACAATTAGCATGTAAACTAATACCTGCTTTATATCATACATTTCATCAAACATTATCAGAACTTGGAAATCAAAGAAAAGTAAATCATTGAATTATCCTCTTACTAGATAAACTCAGAGCTGTTTTTAAACCTCTCCCGACCAAGGTTGTGTATTTTCTAGATACAGTTGTTTCTGAGAGTTTCCAGTTCAAGCATGGGGTCTGGTGGCTAGTCATGATATGAACAATTTTGAGAGTGTTTAACATAAGAATGGGCATGGGTAAGCTAAGAAGATGCAACAACCATTCTGGACTAAGAATAGTCATGTAAAAGATATATTTATACAGTTTAAAAGTGTATTCAAATATTACTGTATGGCACACAAATATATCATTAATTACATTTATTTAGTTTTCTTTATACTAGGCAGTTCTGTGTCTCAGAATTTAGATTTTCTCCACTGAGAACATTATATTATAACAGAAACCTAATCTACAATAAGTCTTGAACACAGTTCCCAAATTTTTATATTTAGTACCACAATGCTATATTACATCAGATCTGACACAACCCACTCACTCAGAAACCTGTGTATTTCAGGCTTACTGTCTGAGCTCTTCTGAGCAAGTAAAGGAATAGTTGAAATATTATTTACAGTAAAAGTAAGTTGTGGTTTCCAAAGTAGTATACATTCTTCGCCTCTCTCAGGATAGATATATAAGACTTAAATGTGTTATGCCATAGAGCTGTTAACAAAAGTTTGTTGCTAACGAAAAAGAAGGATAAAAAGTGTGTGCATTTTATTTCCAACATTTTATTAATTAAACAATTTTCAAGCAATTTCAATGTGAATTGTTTTAATTGTTAAATTGCTACAGCACTTCTTTCCTAATCTTTGATGGCATTTCCTTTGTAAAAATTTTACCCCCCAATTTATATCAATTATGGCAATTGCATCCAAAAACTAAAAAACTAATAAATCTTCACTAATTCCCTCCACATTATTGAAAAGGACCACTTTCAGAACACGTTAATAATCCTTTATCAACTTACAGCCTTGAAAACTGCATCTGGAAGATAAATGAAGAATGAAACGGCCAGTAATGAAAATTGGAAATAATCTTTTGGCAATGCTAGCTGCACAAATCAGATTGCTCCGATATTGGACCCATAAATGGAAAACTGACAGAAAATAAAATGGATGTTTGTGAGATACTAGTCCATTGAGCTTCATTATCATTGTCTGTATCTATTATACTATATACATTCATCATGAAGCTGAGGTCGAGCACCAGCTAGCTAATCTGGGAAGTTTTTCATGATAGTTTATTCAAATACAAGTACTCATCCTGATTCAATTGATTCATATGCAAGAGATTGAACTGTTTGTTTGAGTGGGATGTCATGCAATGTTCAGCACATAATACAAATGTAGTAGTATATGGGAAGCAGCTATATTGGCACGGGAAGGCCTCCAGTCTATATACGTATTTTCCCACGCCTGTTAAACACCACTGTATGCCAGCAATCAAAAAAATGTTAACTAAGCAGGAAAAAGAGTTGCCTTAAAAAATTCAAGTCTGTCAAATACTAGTTGTGTGGACTGCGTTGTCCAGTAGTAGAGCATTAGACCCATGATCAGAGGGCCGTGGGTTCAATCCTCTGTCGTGGCTATGTGTGGTGTTCTTGAGCAAGACATTTTTACACATATGCTTAGTACTGGTTTTTCCCAGGAAGACTTCAAGCATGATCTGCATAAGTTGTAATAACGTGTTTCCAAGCATGATCTGCATAAGTTGTAATAACTTGTTTCCAAGCATGATCTTAATAAGTTGTAATTACTTGTTTCCAAGCATGATCTACATAAGTTGTAATTACTTGTTTCCAAGCATGATCTACATAAGTTGTAATAACTTCATTATCAAAGTAAAATAAATAAGTTTAAACTAAATTCTGGTCATCTTTATGTAGTTTACAAAGGAATACATCCCAGAACTTTATGACAAATGCACAAAATCAAACTAGAACTGTTAGTCAGTCTCCATAATTAAGTGTCATGATACTACAACAAGTGATAAACCGGTCAGGTTATTGGTCCAAGGATTGTCGTAGTCTCCATGAGGCCTCAACATTTACCAAGAACAAATAACTCGGACAATATGAAATCACTTAATTAATGACAATTTTATTAACTTACTCCTAATATCTGGAAATATACTGGGTTTTTTTCCCCATATGGCCCAGTTTTGTTCATATTGGCCAAGATTCATTCATACTGGCCCCGTTTGTTTCCCATTGGCCCTGTTTGGTTCATCTGAGATGAGCTTTGTCTTCTATGAAAACGACTAATGTTAATTAATATTTTGCAAATATGACATCACTAGCTCCATTTATATCTGTGTGCTTAGACACATTATTAGCTGATTTTTGTTAGTTATCATAGCTTAGGGTTGCTATAAGGCATGGACTATTTTAATAGAAGATGCTGATAAGGTTTTTCTTATTCACATTTCCTTGAAAAAAAAGGTTAATATACTTCACATAATTATATAAAATTATATAATTAAACAAAAATACATATTTCTAAATATCTTGTTATTAAGAATTTTAACAAACATATAAATCATTTATGTACATGAAAATTAATAGAGCTGAGCATAGCAGTATCTCTAGGGAATCACCAAACCACTTAAATTGGAACAATTGTGTGCTTAAAGGGAGTATATCAGGAAAAAGCATTTTGTTATAAAAATAAAATTATTTTTTTAAAATGGATCAAATGCATCTCATTGTCATAAACATATAAAATCTGAATAGTTTGGTATGGCAAATCCACCAAAATGAAATCATATAACTCATTTAAAACTTTACAAAATATGTTACAATGTTAAGCGGGAAAGCTATCTTAGCCTTACCTAGGCATGTAGCCTACATTTAGGAAACCCTTTTCAATATATTATTTTGTCATGTTTAAATCGATATATATAGATTTGGTAATATGGGGTCAGTGAGTATATAGGCATGATATATTTAGAAAAAATGGTTTTAGGCCAATTTTAAAATTTTGAAAATCCCTATATATTCCCTTTAAATGCTGTTTCAGAGGTAGAAGGCTGCTGCTCTGTTACAAGAAAAGTTTGATATGAAATATTTTAATGAAATCAAATCCCCAAGTCCATACGTTGGGACACATGTCAGTGCATAAGTGCCACCAAGTGGTGACACATTGCAATACAAGAGAAGTTCCCTGAAGGTTACCTGTATAGATTACCAAAGCAAGGTTACCTGTATAGATTACCTAGGCAAGGTCACCTGTATAGATTACCTAAGCAAGGTCACCTGTATAGATTACCTAAGCAAGGTCACCTGTATAGATTACCAAAGCAAGGTTACCTGTATAGATTACCTAGGCAAGGTCACCTGTATAGATTACCTAGGCAAGGTTACCTGTATTTATTACCTAGGCAAGGTTACCTGTACATATTACCCGGGCAAGGTTACCTGTACAGATTACCTAGGCAAGGTTACCTCTACCGATTACCTAGGCAAGGTTACCTGTACAGATTACCTAGGCAAGGTTATCTGTACATATTACCTGGGCAAGGTTACCTTACTGATTACCTAGGCAATGTTACCTGTACATATTACCTTGGCAAGGTTACCTGTACAGATTAACTAGGCAAGGTTACCTGTACAAATTACCTAGGCAAGGTTACATGTACAGATAACCTAGGCAATGTTACATGATAGATTACCTAGGCAAAGTTACCTGTATAGATTACCTAGACAAGGTTATCTCTACATATTACCTGGGCAAGGTTACCTGTACAGATTAACTAGGCAAGGTTACCTGTACAAATTACCTAGGCAAGGTTACATGTACAGATAACCTAGGCAATGTTACATGATAGATTACCTAGGCAAAGTTACCTGTATAGATTACCTAGGCAAAGTTACCTGTATAGATTACCTAGACAAGGTTATCTCTACATATTACCTGGGCAAGGTTACCTGTACATATTATCTAGGCAAGGTTACCTGAAAAATAACCTAGGTAAGGTTACATTTACAGATAACCTAAGCAATGTTACATGATAGATTACCTAGGCAAAGTTACCTGTATAGATTACCTAGGAGAGGTTTTCTGTACATATTACCTAGGCAAGGTTACATCTACAGATAACCTAGGCAATGTTACATGATAGATTACCTAGGCAAAGTTACCTGTATAGATTACCTAGGAGAGGTTTTCTGTACATATTACCTAGGCAAGGTTACATCTACAGATAACCTAGGCAATGTTACATGATAGATTACCTAGGCAAAGTTACCTTTATAGATTACCTAGGCAAGGTCACCTGTACAAATTACCTAGGCATGGTTACATGTACTGATAACCTAGGCAATGTTACATGATAGATTACCTAGGCAAAGTTACCTGTATAGATTTACTGGGCAAGGTTACCTGTACAGATTACCTAGGCAAGGTTACATGATAGATTACCTAGGCAAAGTTACCTGTATAGATTACCTTGGCAAGGTTATATGTACATATTACCTAGGCAAGGTTACATACACAAATAACCTAGGCAATGTTACATGATAGATTACTTAGGCAAAAAGTTACCTGTATAGATTACCTAGGAAACGCTACCTGTACAAATTACTTAGGCAAGGTTTCATGTACAAATAACCTAGGCAATGTCACATGACAGATTACCTAGGCAAAGTTAACTGTATAGATTACCTAGGCAAAGTTACCTGTACAGATTACCTAGGCAAGGTTACACGATAAATTACCTAGGCAATGCTACCTGTATAGATAACCTAGGCAAGGTTACCTGTACAGATTACCTATGTAAGGTTACATGACAGATTACCTAGGCAAAGTTACATGACATATTACCTAGGCAAAGCTACCTATATAGATTACCTAGGCAAGGTTACCAGTACAGATTACCTAGGCAAGGTTACCTTTACAGATTATTTAGGCAAGGTTACATGATAGATTACCTAGGCAATGTTACCTGTATGAATTATCTAGGCAAGATTACCTGTATGGATTACCTGGGCACAGTTACCTGTTCAGAATACCTAGGCAAGGTCACCTGTATAGATTACCTGTCAATTACCTAAGCAAAGTTACCTGTACAGATTACCTGGCAAGATTATCTGTATAGATAACCTGGGCAAGGTTACCTGTTCAGTTTACCTTGGCATGGTTACCTGTACAGATTATCTGGGCAAGGTCACCTGTACAGATTACTTGGGCAAGGTCAACTGTACAGATTACCTGGGCAAGGTCACCTGAACAGATTACCTGGGCAAGGTCACCTGTACAGATTACCTGGGCAAGGTCACCTGTACAGATTACTTGTGCAGATAACATAGGCAAGGTAACCTGTACAGATTACTTGGGCAAGGTTAACTGTACAGATTACCTGGGCAAGGTTAACTGTACAGATTACCTGGGCAAGGTCACCGGAACAGATTACCTGGGCAAGGTCACCTGTACAGATTACCTGGGTATGGTCACCTGTACAGATTACCTAGGCAAGGTTACCTGTTCAGAATACCTAGGCAAGGTTACCTGTACAGATTACCTAGGCAAGGAATACAAATGGAGTCTTTAAAATCTTGTATTAATTCAAATCATGATTTTCTTTGATTGAACATTTTAATACAACTTTCAATAAATTTTATTCTATGATTTAAACAATTTAAACTCACAATTTATAAAGAAAGCATGAAATAATGATAGTTACTGATATTTCCATTAATACAACAAATATTAGCAAATTTACATTCTAGTGGTTGTCTCGGAGAAGTGCACCCTCAATTAGTTTCCAATCATTCAAAACAGCCGATTCATATACAGTGTACAGTAAAATATTTAGAAAACAAAGATATTTAACTCTTTCTTTATCCTAGCATTGATACAGCAGTTTATAATCAATTCCTATACAAAGAATACAGTACAACAACAGGTGTTAATCAAGTAGTCTGGGAGAATAGCAACACTAAGTACAGTCAAACCTGTACTAACGGTCACCTGTTATAAGCAGCCACCTGCCTTAAGCGGCCAGTTTCAGACCCTCCCGTCGAAATTTACTATATAATTTAACTTCAATAGGCGGTCACCTGTATAATGTGATATAGTCCAGCAGCATGTACAATCAAACTACCCACATTGCCTCTCTGTCTAGACCTTGACCACTCTTGTAATCACTTCACACAATAATGGCCCACTCTTCCATACATTTAGTTGGTATGATTATGACAGATATGTACTAGAAACCATCTGAATTTGTCTGGCCCTATGTAATTTAATATGGTTTCTATTTGACATGAATTAATACTGTGTTCCCCAGCATAATTGCCAAAGAAGTGATGCAGTTTTCAAAAAGGGGAGGATGCATTTATTTGGGTTTCGAGAATTATTTTTTTGAAGTGTGTTACAAAGCATCTTGCTTGATAACTTATTGTTTCACAAACAAAATTTATACACATTACAATTACCTTAAATTTTGACAGATTGCAAGGTTGTTATTTTTCCTTTTACTGAAAAATTCAGAAATTTGTAGTTTCAGTACAAAAAAGTACAAAGCTGAAATAATTCTGTAATTTTTTAAAAAAAAGTTACAATTTTGTTTAAGTTGCACTTCCACACGTTGCTCTCTGATGATGTTCCAGGTCACAGAATAGAACAGAACATACAGTATCTTTTCATAACGTACACATATATATATATATCCATAATAACACGTGAAAGGTTCATACACACAAACACGCACACATACACGTACACATACACATACAACAAAAAAATCAAAGATTTGGTAAATGGACAGATTCAAAGGGCCATAACTCTTTATGAATAATAAACAAACCAAAACACAAGACAATATGGACCTCTCCACTTGGTAGTGATACTTCCTAACAAGTTTTGTAAAATTTCAACAAGAGGTTGAAGAGAAATGATGCAGACAATGATTTGATGATGCAAACATGCATGCGTGGATGAGGCAGTGACTGTGTATATTCCAAACAATAGCGATTAACAAACCTGATGTCGGCCGTACTGATATATATGGTCTGTCAGTCTCCAAATCTCCTTAGGACACGCATACAATCTTGTTCCTTGGTTTGACACATTCACCTTGTTCAGACTACCAGACTGCTCCTGGTAATTGATATAAATGATAGGAGAATGGATCAAGAATGCATTTTCATGGTTTTTACATTTTCAGTCATGCAATCATGCTCAATTAAAATCAAATCAATGGAAATTTATTGTTTAATTCTGTGACAAATTCAAATTCTCATTCATAGAACCAGTATGGTTATATTTCACAGAGAAGGCAGCAGATAGGGAGATTCAGAGACCAGGGATGAATGACCTTTGAAGTTTGTTTTACACATATAATAATTGACATTGGTGTCCGCTTAAAACAAGAAAATATCTGTGGAACCGATGGATGTTCCCCAGGTGAGTGTTTCACTCTGTACCGGCTACTTGATTGAAAAATACCAAACTGCATGGCAGGAACAATATGTGGCTCTGCACTTCACAGAACTCATTTTGCAAATCAATGAACTGGAACAAATTTGGCCACCAACAGAATGAAAGGGCCATAACTATGTGAAAAATCATCGAACCCAAACACAAAGATAGCAAGTTTCATAAATTCCAATCTGAGGTTGTAAACAAATAGCGCTGACAATAATTTGGTCAAAGACTCAATGAAAGGGCCATGAAAAATCATTGAACGGGAACACAAAGACAATAAGGGCATCTGCACTTGATAATGATGCATCCTAGCAAGTTTCATAAAATTTCAACATGGGGTTGTAGACAAAAAGTGAGGACAAGAATTTGGTCACAGATAGTATCAAAGGGCCATAACTCTGTAAAAAATCAAAGAACTGTAACACAAAGACAATATGCACATCTGCACTTGGTAATGATGCATCCTTGAAGGTTTCATAAAATTCCAACCTGGGGTTGTAGAAAAATAGTGTGGACAAAAATTTGATCACAGACTCAATGAGAGGTCAATAACTCCGTGAAAAATCATCGACCCAGAACACATAGACAATATGCGCATCTGCACTTGGTAATGATGCATCCAAGCAAGTTTCATAAAATTCCAATCTGGAGTTGTAGAGAAATAGCGCAGGCAAGAATTTGGTCACAGACAAAATCAAAGGGACATAACTCCGTGAAAAATAATTAAACTGGAATACAAAGACAATATGCACATCTGCACTTGGTAATGATGCACTTGGTAATGACGCATCCTTGCAAGTTTCATAAAATTCCAATCTGGGGTTGTAGAGAAATAGCGCAGACAAGAATTTGGTCACAAACAGAATCAAAGGGCCATAACTCCGTGAAAAATCTTGGAACCGGAAAACAAAGACAAAATGCACATTTGCACTTGGTAATGATGCATCCTAGCATGTTTCATTTAATTCCTGAGGTTGTAGAGAAATAGCTGTAACACCCCAGGTGTTATGCCTCACATTACCACTGAATACCTGATCCAGTGTAACTCAATGGATAAGGCAAAACACCTGTTAATAGAACTGCCAATCATAGGTTAATATCCGCCCAGCGAATTACCTAACTGGATAGTAAAGGTAAGATCGCTGTAGCGTTAGGATGATTCGTCTTGGAACTCTGAGACGAGATATAAAAGTACATGTTACTCTGACATGTTACTCTGAGAGAGCGGGCAGTCTTAGAGAGTTTGGCAGTACTGTCTTATTAGTTCTGGAACTGAGAGCTCTCAGGGAGTTATCAGTTTAGTATGTGGGGTTAGGAACAGCAGTTAGTAAGGTTAAGAGAGTTAATGGGATGCTGGGGAAGTTAGGGTTGTTGAACAATGCATACTTAAGGGCTAAGCTTAATTATCACTATACGGTTACGCGAGTTGTGGAATTATATTAACATGTAGAAACTTAGTACTTAATACGAACACCTATTAGTTGTAGATTTTATATTAAATATTAGAAACTTAGATTGTCTTGTGATTCTTTAATCACTACTTCCATACATGGTGTTACATAGCACGAACAAGAATTTGGTCACAAACAGAATCAAAGGGCCATAACTCCTTGAAATATCACTGAACCGGAACACAAAGACAATAAGGGCATCTGCACTTGACAATGATGAATCCTAGCAAGTTTCATAAAATTCCAACCAGAGGTTGTAGAGAAATAGCCCGGACAAGAATTTGTCATAAAAACAGAATCAAAGGGCCGAAACTCCTTGAAAAATCATCGAACTGGAACACAAAGACAATATGCGCATCTGCACTTGGTAATGATGCATCCTAGCAAGTTTCATAAAATTCCAACCAGAGGTTGTAGAGAAATAGTCCAGACAAATCTTGGGGACGGACGGAAGGATGGACGCACAGATGAAGCGGGAACTATATGCTTCTCCCCTTTGGGAGAGCATAAAAAGATGAACCAATAAATTTTACATTTAACCTAAAGCAAGGATGGTCGTTAACTCTCCAGAACATGTGACAGATTAATTATGATTCAAAGGCATATACATAAAATAGAAATTGTACTTAACTTAAGCTGTTTTATACTATTTTGATCATGTAAAATGATCTTGAATTAAAATATTGCAATTTCAAGTAAATTTTCATAAGTCAGTGTTTTCCCTCATACTTTGAAATTGTCGGTCATTTGTCACCCATATTGAAAATACTTTAAAGGCAGATTGGAGAATTACCCAGTAAATAGTGCAACAAAAATGCAAAATTTGAGGGTCATGGAAGTGTTTCCACAATTTGGAACACAATTTGCTGGGAATAGTCTCATTTTATGGAAAATTATAATGTACAAAGTAATAATTTTGAATTATATATCTGAGGTGAATGGAAGTTCATGTAAATGAAAACAAGTTTCACTAGATTTTGCGATAATATGCAAGCATTCACAAAATCATAATTCTCTGTCTAAAGTAAAGAATTTTTTTTTGGAGTTAAGGAATATGATCAGGTATTAACATAGAACTTCATATCTTTACACAGGGAACCAGCTCAGGAAGATCATTGACCATTCTGAGTGATTGTCAACTCTTACTAATATCTGAAGTGCCTGGAAGCAGAATTTCTATTAGTGACATTTGATAAAAAAAAGTGACATAGGAAAGCCAACCCAAGATGTGGATTACATTTTAAGGTCTCTCCATAAAAAAAACCAGCAATAAGGACCCAGGTCTAAAGAACTACTTAACTTAAAGTGACCTTAAACCCTGATTTTATGAGTGATCTTCAAGCCAGGAAAAAATATCTCAATAAATGACAACCATGTCAACTTCCCAAGCCGAAAACAAAAAAAACATTTACAGACTGCACAAGTTCATACAGTCAGACTGAAACACTTGATTAATAATTTCATCTGCAAGAATGAAGCCAAGGATTCTGGGTAAAGACGTGACTTACCAAGTCTATTAATTCTGTGGTGGGTACCTGGTATATTGGTCCATGCATCTGTATTAGGGCTTCTATAGATGATCCAAATGCACTTGGAATGTAGTTGCCACTGATTGGAATGTGCCAAAGGTCAAGGTCATATAAATATACATTAACATAGCACTTTACTTCTAACTTTTGGAGATTATTTTGGAAATTTTGGTAACGGAATTTTGAAGATATGGTACAGTTATTTCTTAAAATCTGACTGTAAACTTGAATGTATATGGACAAAATTTTGGAAATTAATTTGTAAATACATGTATGATATAAGAACTAAGAAGAACAGAACTAATTATGCGCAAGTACTATACTATCATGTGTTGAAAATGATGTTACACCCTATACAAACAACAAACCCGTGATAATTTTAGACATTTAACTCAATGAATCCTTGAAACTCCCCCAAACTGAAACTCTGAGTCCCAATACCAACTCAGTGGATTTCTTTATGTGTCAGAGATGTATGATACAGGGGTAACAAAATCACTGGTTAACATGTTTAACTTTGTTGTTTATAACTGATAAACATATTTAACTTTGTTGTTTATATGTTTTTCCAGTAAGGTATTATTTAGACCAGTGACATTATAACTGCAGTAAAGGTTTGTATCTAGATAAGGATATGAAGAAGTCCTTGCCTCCGTGGAGATGCATCACCAGAATATCTTCTATCTTCTCTAATCCACAGTTAAACAGGTGGGCACTGTTCTCATCAACAAATATTTCCAGCTCTATTTCACAACTGTCACCTGTAACATAATACCAATCATCAGAAAGTGAATGGGAAACACATTTTCCTGACATAACAGAGTACACATATTTCACCTCACTCCCCTCCCTGTACACCTGCCTTTCCTGTGCTGAGTTACAACAAAAACAGGAACGAAATTTCCTATTTGAACCGAAAAAGCCATGAACAATTCTTTTGCTTGTATACAAACACAATGAATAAATATCTTAATCTAATTCATCATTATTTTTACTACGATCGCTTCTAAGAAATTTAAAGAAAATGTTGCAGTCACCTTCAGCGCTTAATTGGCTTTATACTGATTCATAATTAATACATCAGATGTCCTCCTTCTCCTTTGAACTATTTAAACAGGGCATCTAAAAATGTACTTTTAATGGGGTTTAGCACCAACACAATACAGGTTACATGTGGTGACCAGTTATATGTGGTGACCAGTTATATGTGGTGACCAGTTATAAGGTGGATCTGAGCAGAACCATCATCCTTCCCCAAAGAACTTGCAAATTTTCAAACAAAAAAGGTTTGGACCGAGATGAGCTCGAACTCATAACTTCATCAGTGAAAGGTTGAACAGCATGTCAGACCACTCAGCCATGGCAGAAACCATCAACTTCAGTGAGAAATGAGACAGCACATCAGATCACTCAGCCATGGCAGACACCATAAACATCAGTGAGAAATGAGACAGCTCGTCAGACCACTCAGTCATGGCAGACACCATAAACATCAGTGAAAAATGAGACAGCACGTCAGACCACTCAGTCATGGCAGACACCATTAACATCAGTGAGAAATGAGACAGCAGGTCAGACCACTCAGTCATGGCAGACACCATAAACATCAGTGAGAAATGAGACAGCATGTCAGACCACTCAGTCATTGCAGAAACCATAAACATCAGTGAGAAATGAGACAGCAGGTCAGACCACTCAGTCATGGCAGACACCATAAACATCAGTGAGAAATGAGACAGCAGGTCAGACCACTCAGTCATGGCAGACACCATAAACATCAGTGAGAAATGAGACAGCAGGTCAGACCACTCAGTCATGGCAGACACCATAAACATCAGTGAGAAATGAGACAGCACGTCAGATCACTCAGCCACAGCACACACCATAAACATCAGTGAGAAATGAGACAGCACGTCAGACCACTCAGTCATGGCAGACACCATAAACATCAGTGAGAAATGAGACAGCACATCAGATCACTCAGTCATGGCAGACACCATAAACATCAGTGAGAAATGAGACAGCACGTCAGATCACTCAGCCACAGCACACACCATAAACATCAGTGAGAAATGAGACAGCAGGTCAGACCACTCAGTCATGGCAGACACCATAAACATCAGTGAGAAATGAGACAGCACGTCAGACCACTCAGTCATGGCAGACACCATAAACATCAGTGAGAAATGAGACAGCACATCAGATCACTCAGCCACAGCAGACACCATAAACATCAGTGAGAAATGAGACAGCACGTCAGACCACTCAGTCATGGCAGACACCATAAACATCAGTGAGAAATGAGACAGCACGTCAGACCACTCAGTCATGGCAGACACCATAAACATCAGTGAGAAATGAGACAGCATGTCAGACCACTCAGCCATGGCAGACCCCATAAACATTAGTGAGAAATGAGACAGCATGTCAGACCACTCAGCCATGGCAGACCCCATTAACATCAGTGAGAAATGAGACAGCATGTCAGACCACTCAGTCATCGCAGACCCCATAAACATCAGTGAAAAAGGAGACAGCATGTCAGACCACTCAGTCATGGCAGAAACCATAAACATCAGTGAGAAATGAAACAGCACGTCAGATCACTCAGTCATGGCAGACACCATAAACATCAGTGAGAAATGAGACAGCACATCAGACCACTCAGCCATCGCAGACACCATTAACATCAGTGAGAAATGAGACAGCACGTCAGACCACTCAGTCATGGCAGACACCATAAACATCAGTGAGAAATGAAACAGCACGTCAGATCACTCAGTCATGGCAGACACCATAAACATCAGTGAGAAATGAGACAGCACATCAGACCACTCAGCCATGGCAGACACCATTAACATCAGTGAGAAATGAGACAGCAGGTCAGACCACTCAGTCATGGCAGACACCATAAACATCAGTGAGAAATGAGACAGCAGGTCAGACCACTCAGTCATTGCAGAAACCATAAACATCAGTGAGAAATGAGACAGCATGTCAGACCACTCAGTCATCCGGTTACCATAAACATCAGTGAGAAATGAGACAGCATGTCAGACCACTTAGTCATGGCAGACACCATTAACATCAGTGAGAAATGAGACAGCATGTCAGACCACTCAGCCATGGCAGACACCATAAACATCAGTGAGAAATGAGACAGCATGTCAGACCACTCAGTCATGGCAGACCCCATAAACATCAGTGAGAAATGAGACAGCATGTAAGACCACTCAGTCATGGCAGACACCATAAACATCAGTGAGAAATGAGACAGCATGTCAGACCAATCAGCCATGGCAGAAACCATAAACATCAGTGAGAAATGAGACAGCATGTCAGACCACTCAGCCATGGCAGACCCCATTAACATCAGTGAGAAATGAGACAGCATGTCAGACCACTCAGTCATGGCAGACCCCATAAACATCAGTGACAAATGAGACAGCATGTCAGACCACTCAGTCATGGTAGAAACCATAAACATCAGTGAGAAATGAGACAGCATGTCAGACCACTCAGTCATGGCAGAAACCATAAACATCAGTGAGAAATGAGACAGCACATCAGATCACTCAGCCATGGCAGACACCATAAACATCAGTGAGAAATGAGACAGCTCGTCAGACCACTCAGTCATGGCAGACACCATAAACATCAGTGAGAAATGAGACAGCACGTCAGACCACTCAGTCATGGCAGACACCATTAACATCAGTGAGAAATGAGACAGCAGGTCAGACCACTCAGTCATGGCAGACACCATAAACATCAGTGAGAAATGAGACAGCATGTCAGACCACTCAGTCATTGCAGAAACCATAAACATCAGTGAGAAATGAGACAGCAGGTCAGACCACTCAGTCATGGCAGACACCATAAACATCAGTGAGAAATGAGACAGCAGGTCAGACCACTCAGTCATGGCAGACACCATAAACATCAGTGAGAAATGAGACAGCAGGTCAGACCACTCAGTCATGGCAGACACCATAAACATCAGTGAGAAATGAGACAGCAGGTCAGACCACTCAGTCATGGCAGACACCATAAACATCAGTGAGAAATGAGACAGCAGGTCAGACCACTCAGTCATGGCAGACACCATAAACATCAGTGAGAAATGAGACAGCACATCAGATCACTCAGCCACAGCAGACACCATAAACATCAGTGAGAAATGAGACAGCACGTCAGACCACTCAGTCATGGCAGACACCATAAACATCAGTGAGAAATGAGACAGCACGTCAGACCACTCAGTCATGGCAGACACCATAAACATCAGTGAGAAATGAGACAGCATGTCAGACCACTCAGCCATGGCAGACCCCATAAACATTAGTGAGAAATGAGACAGCATGTCAGACCACTCAGCCATGGCAGACCCCATTAACATCAGTGAGAAATGAGACAGCATGTCAGACCACTCAGTCATCGCAGACCCCATAAACATCAGTGAAAAAGGAGACAGCATGTCAGACCACTCAGTCATGGCAGAAACCATAAACATCAGTGAGAAATGAAACAGCACGTCAGATCACTCAGTCATGGCAGACACCATAAACATCAGTGAGAAATGAGACAGCACATCAGACCACTCAGCCATCGCAGACACCATTAACATCAGTGAGAAATGAGACAGCACGTCAGACCACTCAGTCATGGCAGACACCATAAACATCAGTGAGAAATGAAACAGCACGTCAGATCACTCAGTCATGGCAGACACCATAAACATCAGTGAGAAATGAGACAGCACATCAGACCACTCAGCCATGGCAGACACCATTAACATCAGTGAGAAATGAGACAGCAGGTCAGACCACTCAGTCATGGCAGACACCATAAACATCAGTGAGAAATGAGACAGCATGTCAGATCACTCAGTCATTGCAGAAACCATAAACATCAGTGAGAAATGAGACAGCATGTCAGACCACTCAGTCATCCGGTTACCATAAACATCAGTGAGAAATGAGACAGCATGTCAGACCACTTAGTCATGGCAGACACCATTAACATCAGTGAGAAATGAGACAGCATGTCAGACCACTCAGTCATGGCAGACACCATAAACATCAGTGAGAAATAAAACAGCATGTCAGACCACTCAGCCATGGCATACACCATAAACATCAGTGAGAAATGAGACAGCATGTCAGACCACTCAGTCATGGCAGACCCCATAAACATCAGTGAGAAATGAGACAGCATGTAAGACCACTCAGTCATGGCAGACACCATAAACATCAGTGAGAAATGAGACAGCATGTCAGACCAATCAGCCATGGCAGAAACCATAAACATCAGTGAGAAATGAGACAGCATGTCAGACCACTCAGCCATGGCAGACCCCATTAACATCAGTGAGAAATGAGACAGCATGTCAGACCACTCAGTCATGGCAGACCCCATAAACATCAGTGACAAATGAGACAGCATGTCAGACCACTCAGTCATGGCAGAAACCATAAACATCAGTGAGAAATGAGACAGCATGTCAGACCACTCAGTCATGGCAGAAACCATAAACATCAGTGAGAAATGAGACAACATGTCAGACCACTCAGTCATGGCAGAAACCATAAACATCAGTGAGAAATGAGACAGCATGTCAGACCACTCAGTCATGGCAGAAACCATAAACATCAGTGAGAAATGAGACAGCATGTCAGACCACTCAGTCATGGCAGACACCATAAACATCAGTGAGAAATGAGACAGCATGTCAGACTACTCAGCCATGGAAGAAACCATAAACATCAGTGAGAAATGAGACAGCATGTCAGACCACTCAGCCATGGCAGACCCCATAAAAATCAGTGAGAAATGAGACAGCATGTCAGACCACTCAGCCATGGCAAACCCCATTAACATCAGTGAGAAATGAGACAGCACGTCAGACCACTCAGTCATGGCAGACCCCATAAACATCAGTGAGAAATGAGACAGCATGTCAGACCACTTAGTCATGGCAGACCCCATAAACATCAGTGAGAAATGAGACAGCATATCAGACCACTCAGTCATGGCAGACCCCATTAACATCAGTGAGAAATGAGACAGCATGTCAGACCACTCAGCTATGGCAGACACCATAAACATTAGTGAGAAATGAGACAGAACGTCAGACCACTCAGTCATCGCAGACACCATAAACATCAGTGAGAAATGAGACAGCATGTTTGATCACTCAGCCATGGCAGACCCCATTAACATCAGTGAGAAATGAGACAGCACGTCAGACCACTCATTCATGGCAGACCCTTTTAATATCAGTGAGAAATGAGACAGCACGTCAGACCACTCAGTCATGGCAGACCCTGTTTATATCAGTGAATAAATATGAATTATTGATAAAGTTTCTCACCTGGCATTATAACAGCCATGTAGGGAGTAACTCGTAACCACGGTTTACAGTACGAGTCTTCATCTAGTTTGTTAATAAACTCATACGTCACTGGAACCTACAAATACATAAACACAGGAAAATATCACTGAATATGTTGTCTCTAAAGTAAGGAAGAAAATTACACTGAAATCAATACTTTCATATGACCCTGAACACCATACTGTTACCTTCATTTGACATCTGTCTATGAAAAATACATTAAAAAATTTTTTTAATAAAAAGTCAAGACATGAATCTATACAGTAATCATTTAACCTTGATTCATAAGGATGGTCTTTATATCATATATTTTTATATCTGACCTTGCACTTGAAGGTATGAATTTGAATTATGCATGTGAAACCCATCATATTCTAAATTTCCTGTGATATTTTCTTTATTTTTCAAATTCTTTCTGTGAGTATTACAAAAGAAATTTTCAAAAATGTATAATTTAAGTTTTATCTTAATCATATAAATCAAATTTGAATACATAAATCACAAATCTTAAGTGGCATTCACGAGTAAAACTTTTCCCAACAAGATCAAGGTTGTTCTTATCCCAACTCTTACAAGAATGCAGCAGTGACATATTTCAGCCAAAGCTGTTTCTGCTTTTTTGTACATGCAGTTTTAGTGGCATATATATACATGTATGCGAGCTAGATACTAGGATATGTTCTTGTGGTAAATACAACAATTGCACTTATGAGAACCAAAAACAATTTAAAAAAAAATATTTTAATTTGAGAAATCAATGCAAATTTAGTGTTGCCAAAACAGCAAATATTTTGCAATAACTCGTGATAGGCCTAAAATAGTGTGATAAAACTTTTATAATGAACAGGTATTTGACCCATACTAAATAACAATTTAACATTTTGTGTTTTCTTTTAATTTTTTATTGATCATAATTTTGTATTGAAATTTGCAAACAAAAAATTTTTTTTTTGTGATAAAAAATTATCAAGTATTTATATTTACCACTAAAATGACAGTTCAAAACAATGTGTTCATAAAATAGATAAAAAAAACATTTGACTAAAACAAGCACCCCACAACGAGAGTTTTTCAACCACAACAATCATTCAAACCAAGTTATACATACCTGACCTATATTGGCTATAGCTAACACCTGCTGTTGGGCTTCTGCAAACTGTACACCTTTAAATACAAACTGAAAACAAAAAACAAGTTCTTTATTCGCTGTAATTCTCTGTGTAGCAATTCAAAATGAAAAAGTCACAGCTGTGTAGCCATCAACCAAACACCAACCTGTACGTCCCACTGCAGAGTTGTCCCACTACAGAGTTGCGGCTCTTTTTAGTGACAGTAATTCAATTCTGGTGCTAAGTTTTAATTGCTGTCCATTTGGTTTGGAATATTTTCAAGATGGTTCACAGGGATTGTAATTTCTTGCTGCAGATAAGTAGAGCAAAGGCTGGCATAGTGTATACAGCTGTAAGACATTACTGGTGTTAAAAGGGTGAGAACTTATATTTTAATTGCAGTCTTAAAAACAAGCTAGTAAACATACCAATAATTATGCATTTTATAAGCAGAAACATTCCTGCAATGGAAAAAATACTTATACTTATATTTATATTTATTTTAACTTTTATTTATAATGAGACCTGGATCAGGTGGCTACACTCTGAAATATGACAGTGTAACTGAACCTGTGTTATACAGTCATGCTCTGAAATACGACAGTGTAACTGAACCTGTGTTATACAATCATGCTCTGAAATATAACAGTGTGTTATACAGTCATGCTCTGAAATATGACAGTGTAACTGAACCTGTGTTATACAGTCATGCTCTGAAATACGACAGTGTAACTGACAGTGTAACTGAACCTGTGTTATACAGTCATGCTCTGAAATACGACAGTGTAACTGAACCTGTGATATACTGTCATGCTCTGAAATATGACAGTGTAACTGAACCTGTGTTATACAGTCATGTTCTGAAATACGACAGTGTAACTGAACCTGTGTTAAACGGTCATGCTCTGAAATACGACAATGTAACTGAACCTGTGTTATACAGTCATGCTCTGAAAAACGACAGTGTAACTGAACCTGTGTTATACAATCATGCTCTGAAATATGACAGTGTGTTATACAGTCATGCTCTGAAATATGACAGTGTAACTGAACCTGTGTTATACAGTCATGCTCTGAAATACGACAGTGTAACTGAACCTGTGTTATACAGTCATGCTCTGAAATACGACAGTGTAACTGAATCTGTGTTATACAGTCATGCTCTGAAATACGACAGTGTAACTGAACCTGTGTTATACAGTCATGCTCTGAAATACGACAGTGTAACTGAACCTGTGTTATACAATCATGCTCTGAAATATGACAGTGTGTTATACAGTCATGCTCTGAAATATGACAGTGTAACTGAACCTGTGTTATACAGTCATGCTCTGAAATACGACAGTGTAACTGAACCTGTGTTATACAGTCATGCTCTGAAATATGACAGTGTAACTGAACCTGTGTTATACAATCATGCTCTGAAATATGACAGTGTGTTATACAGTCATGCTCTGAAATATGACAGTGTAACTGAACCTGTGTTATACAGTCATGCTCTGAAATATGACAGTGTAACTGAACCTGTGTTATACAGTCATGCTCTGAAATACGACAGTGTAACTGAACCTGTGTTATACAGTCATGCTCTGAAATATGACAGTGTAACTGAACCTGTGTTATACAGTCATGCTCTGAATATGACAGTGTAACTGAACTGGTGTTATACAGTCATGCTCTGAAATATGACAGTGTAACTGAACCTGTGTTATACAATCATGCTCTGAAATATGACAGTGTAAGTGAACTTGTGTTATACAATCACTTGCTTTAAACTGTTTTAATGCTATCAAACTTTTACAGACAGCATAATGTCAATTCTATTTATTGTTCTGGTTCAAGGAAAATCCCTGCCTTAAAGGGAATATATATATCAGGAAAAGGTGCTACAAATGTTAAAAAAACATAAAATTATTTTTAAAATGGATTAAAAGCATCCCATTATCATCAATAAATAAAATTTGAATGGTTTGGTATGTTAAATTCACCAAAATGTGACAAAATTGATATATAAACTTGAAACAAAATCCCCATTCAATAAATTGGCAGCATTTAAATATGGATTGAGAACCTTCACATCCTCATTAGGACTCTTTCTAAGATAAACAATTATAACTAAATGCAAACCTCAAATTGAGATCAAGAAGAAAAAAATCATGAAACTCATTACATAAGTCACAAAATATGTTGCAATTTTAAGTAGGAAATCTATTTTAGTCTAACCTAGGCACAAAGCCCAAGTTAGGAAATACCTTTTCAAATATTATTTTTGCATGTTTAAATAGATATCATTCTGGCAATATGGGGCCAGGTGAGTATATAATATTGGGAAAAAATCCTTTTTGGCAATTTTATAAATTTTGAAAAATCCTGATGTACTCCCTTTAAAATACCATTTTCTCTCCTCCTCCTTTGAATGTCTGTTTACGGCAGGTTTAATAGTATACCAATACTGTTCAAGTCAAGGAATATCACCTAAAAATACTGCTTCATTAATTTCATTGACAGCTATTTCAGAGAGATTCAGCTAAATTATGCCCATCGTACTGTGTCAATTAACCTGCCATTCAGAAGCCTCATTCTGACGACTAAAGACAGGTCTGTCAGATTATGCCAAATGAAATTATTACTATTTAAAATGCAAAGTAAAAACAATTCTTTATGTCATATGATATGCCAACTACAGCAAACTTGCTCACAGGCAAGACAATCACCTGCCTCAAAACACAAATCTCTCTTTCCCTTCAATAAATTCCACCTGTCTTAAGGGTCACATTCTGTCCTTCACTCAAGATACATTTGAGAGCAAATGGCAATAACATTAAATTTACTTAGTAAGTGTCATCACCAAAGCCTTTCTTTCTCTTCAATGGCTGGGCCAGTGAATAACAGAGAGATAGGACATCAATATGATGATATATATTAATTTTTCAGCCTTCTGAGTGATGACAATTTATTACATTATCAAATAGTCTATCCAGTTTTGTTATCTATGGTAAACATTTGTTCTTGACAACAGCCAAAAATGGTGGCAGACAGCAATTCCAATTTATGAGATGACGTTAATTATTTCTGTTCAGAGATAACAGAAGTGGATATTACTCGGGACAAGTTGAAACATGACCTAGCAACATTGGTAGATATGACACACTGAGCTGCCTGAAGGACATCATTCACAGCTGATCATGCCTGCCATTTTCCTGATTAGCCTTCTTCATCTATATTTCAGGGCCGTAAATCGAGTCTCCAGAGAGTTTACAGATGTAATTGAGGGAGGGAAGCAACTATGTTCACATCGTAATCACATGATATGGTCAGTTATTCCCCTTTACTCAAGAAATTGTGTTTATTTTTTTATAATTTGCTTACAATATTATTTAGAACAGCAAGTACTGTGGCCTGCTTTTTTATCAGTACAATGTTATTCATATAGAATCAATATCATGTTCGTCACATGACATTTACAGTAACCATGCCAAAATGGCTCGCAGGTTCATCTAATTTTTGTTTTATTTCTAATAATTGATTATCTCTCAGATAAATATTGTTGTTTTCTCAATTTTGTCAATTAAAACAACTTACCTCTTTGTGAGCTAGTGACACCTGAGGTAAATAGTCATTCTCCAGCCTGTCTAATTTCTTCATGATATCTTCATACACTTTCTTGTATCTCTCCTCCTCCACCACTTTAATCTGTAATAATACTTTCTACTGTTTGTCTTGTTTTAGGTTTTTATTGGGTTTTAACACCATTTTCAACATAAAAGGTACATACGGAGTCAACCTTAATTGGATAATAGATAATGACTTGTCATATCCGATGCTATGTTTACTTTCATAATTACGACCACACACCTCTATTTGATCTTAGATAGTAAGAAACAATGGTTACTCATTGAATTTAGTTGATAAACACTTATACTCTGTATTGCAATGCATCAACAAAAGAAGATTAAGTGAATTCTCTTTATTTCCTTGTCTTCAACCACTTAATTTTATTTGAAATATTCTGAATAAACCATTTACAATAACTTCATCATTTTAATGACCACATAAACAAAATCGGTATTACATACATTAATATTTATTCAAATGTTGTACGACTTTGTTCAAATGACTTTTGTAAAGTTTGCAACATTTAATATAGCACATGAAACTTTTGTAATGAATGCAACATTTAATATAGCACATGAATAAAAATGAAATTGCCATAAAAAGTAGTAGTTCCTATATGCAATTTCCAAATTTTGTATCTATATTGAATACGGTTAGGTAGCAACAGCCTTGCAATCATAAACGTGAAAATGAAATCATACACATTTTCAAACCTAAAGTATTTCTTTCCTCCGCTAAAAAATGAATGTCCAGGTATACTCACTCCAACATCAAACAATGCACTAACAGGTTTGTGATCACTAATTCTAAGGGTAGGATGAGATCTATATATAATCTGTCTGGCTCCACTTCCTTTCCATAGAACACGGTCACACCAGGCTGGAATCCTTCTCTTTTCACTAAAATTAATGTTATATACTATAAACAGACAGATAGCCCAATAAAATATCATGGTTCTTAAAGTTCCAACTGCTCTGGGCTGGTTTTATATAATTCCATACATGATTTAAATCAGAGATTCCTTTTTCAAGACGTCAAGTCATCATTGCATTTGTTATTATATTAGATACTTAATACATTTAATTTCCAAAAGGTGCTTGCTTTTTGAAGTTTAAAAAAAAATTGAAACTCCAACAGCCAGAATTGGAAATTCTCAGGAGAAGCTTATGAGGTCATGTACTCTAAATTGCAAACACATACACATGCAGGCAATTTTGATGGTCTATTTTTAGCACATTTTTAGTCTATTTTAATACAACTGTTTGTACGTTAGCCACTCCTACATTACTCTCTACCCGGGCAGAAAGTTTTGGGCCTTTAAAACAAAAAGTAAATTGTTCCAGAAAACTACCACTGGTACAAAAGCTGCAGAATATAAACGTTAGCTTCAGTGAAATATCATATTCATTTCATCCAATGACCACTGAGTTATGATTAATTGATATTTCACTCAAACCAATGATTTTTCATTAAATTTCATCAATGAAATCAATTTTAAACAGT
Organism: Panopea generosa; assembly: GCA_029582155.1. Classification (NCBI taxonomy): domain Eukaryota; kingdom Metazoa; phylum Mollusca; class Bivalvia; order Adapedonta; family Hiatellidae; genus Panopea; species Panopea generosa. The sequence goes on from CM055898.1 coordinate 12,249,904, forward strand.
GAAATTACCAAATATATATTTCTAAAAAAATCTAGACTAAAAATGTAGAAACAAATCAAACTCAATAACTGATAGACATTTCAATGATTCAATGCAACACTGCTCTATTTTCATCTGTTTATATATCAATAGACCAGTGTCATGCTGAACTCTTGATTTGCTTACCGTACTCGTATTTGCTTACAAACTAATAAAAGTATACAAAAAAAATCAAAGGCTTGAAGTGCCTGAGGGAAAGCTCGCTGCTTAGGTTAATTCGAAAATATAGGTTCAGAAAATTGAAAAACTTAGATTTCTGATATGTTAAAAGGCAATTCATTGGGATTTAGAAAAGAATGTGGTGTGTTTAATATTTCTTTTGTGTATCTGTATAAATAATCTCCTGCATACAATACAGAGTCCATATCAATACTTTTCCAACAGTAGCTATCAAACGGTTTTAATAATGCATTTGACAAAATGCAAACACCATGGTACACACCATCTTCCGTGTGAAAATTGACTGAATATTTGATGACCCTGGTGAAAATATCCATTTCAGGACATTTTGTAAACTGGTAACATGGTGGTCCAGGATTCCACAACTCCACATAAAAGTTATCAACATGAACAACCTATATGAAAAATTCACAAACAAACCTTCATATTCTGATGTTTCTCCAAAATCAAAAGAATCGAGTAGTGATGTACAACTCCAGTCAATTTTAATATCTCCAGTTCAATAGTTATGATTAATGGATAACGAAACGCATTCAGCACAAAATGTTTCTGATTGTCCGAGAATATACAACAAATATCCATAACTCTTTGTCTAGACCAAAACAAACATGACCTACTTATAGATTTACGCGTATATTGACTTGAGTTATGTTCAATCTCGTATAGCTTTCAATCAACAATATAAATAATCAATTAATAGTATTATAAACGATGTTGCGTGACCTAGATTTAATCAATCTAAAAAATACAACACAGAAACACAACAAACATAACTGTCAGATGACATAATTAACCGTTAATAATGTTCATCAATACACTGCTTGCATAAGATGACAGATTGGCGCGTTTTTCTATAAACAACAAATGTAGCCCTGAACCTAATTTCGTTATCAAAATATCAAGAGAACAATTCGTAGTGAATAAGATTTCACTAACAATCACTATTAACTCAAACTACAAGTTATTGTATCGAAAACATGTCAATATTTCACCCTATTAATGATTGCATGTCAAATGGTGTTAGAGATTATATCCCCCTCTACCAGATGAAGTCACTATGCATAGTAGTAAATGTGTAAAATATTTTTTTATCAATGAAAATTGCCGCGTTTTTTACAGCACAGCGAGATAAGTGTATTCTTCTGCATTTCCATGCAAATTGTATGCTTCTCATATCGTATTTTTGAGCTTTTGTAAAGAAAAACATCCGCAATAATGAAAAACTTTGAAACTTTTGTTGTATAATACGTCCTCTGCTACGGTAAATGCGTGTTGAAAGTTGTGAACTACTTTATCGGCTGGATGAATATGGCAGTTCCTGCCATATGTTGTTTGTATAACAGATTGCTTGGGCTGCACGACAGCTAAGAAAGTCAGAGCTTCGCTCGCCTTCCAATAAAAAAATGAGAGTTATAAATTTCTATATTGAAAGTCCATATCAAAGAAGCAGCACAAGTTATACAGACCTGGAATCAAAGTTGTCTGTCCCTGTATCATATCTGTAGGTAGGCGCAAAGTTGATCTCACCTTCATTGAATGTTTTATATACTATATTCGTGTCCTTCTGTCGATATAACTGAAACAGATTGACAGTTAGATTTAAAATTAATACATGTATACAGATATAAAAAAACAAAAGGCAATAGGATTTGTTTTTTATATATATGAAAGATCTGAAATAGTGTGCACATAATTAACACCATAACATAGAAAGTACACAATACGCTTTCTAAAACCTACTATACTCATTATTTTTTTCAATTCAGTACTTACATTTTTAATATACTCAGAAAATAGACAATAATATCAGAGAGTGATAGTTATTACCCCTATTCAATGGTTCAATCCACATAATGGTATTTCAATTGTAAACAAAGCAGAGCGGTAATATAATCACTAGTGATTAGAGTGTTGCCCACTCTCACCAGAGATTGCAGGTTTGATCAGATTCAAACCAGGAAGAAGACTTGAGAACAGTTCATATAAGCTCTGAGCTTTCTTCACTATCCCACTCAAATAAACTAGTGTAAATTAAATGTAAATAATCCAATAGAAAGGAAGACCTAATTATGTTATAAAATTTCTTTAAGGTGGTGCTTCCTTGACAAACTTAAAGTTTATGAGTCATTTTATAAATTAAATAGTCTACAAAATAGAATTACTGGCAAGACATTAAAACTGACCTGGTCATTTGGCAACAGTTTGTGATACATTCCCTGCTTGACATAATCTTTCACTTGGTTGATATCCATATCTATCCTATAGTTGAGATCTCCCATCCAGAACACCAAACTGAAACATATAGCAGTGATAGATTTATAAAAATGAGATAATCAAATGTTGCTCTATACTGTCAATCACTACCTGTCATCATGACTCTAAATATACCCCAGTACCATCCCAAGGTAGTAAGTTTATATGCCCAAGAACTATAGGAAGGCAGGTTTATCTGTTAATATATATATATATATATATATATATATATATATATATATATATAGAATGTCATCAAATACATACATGTAGGTATGTGGGACTGGCAAGTTCATAAAGACCAAAGCACATTCCACTCTTACAAAAACAACCTGGCATCTATTTCACCAACACTTTTTAACAAGTTTTGCTTTAAAACATATAATTAAAATCTTAACAGAATTTTGACTGGTTATTTATTCTTAAATCAATATCAATTTAACTATGTCCAGATGTATTAGAACCAATCCAAAAAGCATGATCAACTAGATGCTTTTCTGAGATATAAGTTTTTGCCGGTCTATAGAACTCCTTTAACATGGTAGTCACACATTCAATATACACATTAAATTACAAGTGAAAAGGATCCAGAGGAAAGCTACAATAGCAATGTAAATGAGCATGTTGATGTGCCAGGCTGTTGTGCATGACCAGTAAAGTGTAGAGCAAGTATAAAGCCAACTCAATACAAATCATATAACTGTAATGACAAATGGTACTTACTCATGTTCCTGCATGGTTAGAGGTGGTAGAAAATTCTTAAATCTCAACTTTGTCTCTATGTCTCGGGAATCCTAAAAAATGTTTCAACATACAAACATTTTAAAATGATTTATAAATTACAAGAAAGGTGGGTTTTTTTAAACATTAACGCCCCTTGTTTTAAACTGGCCATGTATTTTTCTAAACTCTTTGATAGTTCTGAAATATAAGTATGAAGAACAGAAAAGAACATATACTTTATTAGGATTTGAACACATCGAGATAATTTTCATACTGATTTTTGAAAAGTTTATTAATTTGAAAACTAAACTTTTTTCTTCTGATCCAAACCGTTGTTGAATGAAATTGTTGATAACCTTTTGTTTGAAATTATTTGGGAAGATTTTGGGATTTATAAACAATTATTCTCAAATACCTAAGTGAATCCATAATCATTTAACAGAGTTTTAATATTTGATACCCAGTTCTTATAAGCTCTATTACAGTCATATAGCCCTTATTCATATAGTTTTTCAATATATTATCAGTATTAATAACTTTACACCAATCGCTTATGATCCTTACATACTGTAAAATATAAATAGGATATCTCCCAAGTTCTCAAGTATGGCACAAAGTATCACAAAACCACAAAGCTGTGACCTTTGACACCTCAAATACATCCAAATCATGGGTCAGATGGACATATCCACAAACTGATATTAAATATATTTTAATAGTTGCTAAAAGTTAAAACAAGGTGTGCCTCTAACCACCTAATGTGTGCCATCCAATGAAACTTGCCCAGGTACTTTTAGCATTATGAATATCTGCCCTATGATATTGGAAATCTACAAATTTCATTAATGGAGTAATATTGTAAAACTTGTACAGGAGCAGCCTAACAGCTATTCAATTAACAGTGAATATAGGCTAACATTAAACTTAATGGCCCCACCTCTATAAGTATCTATGCAGTTAACAGTGAATATAGGCTAACATTAAATTTTATGGCCCTCCTCTATAAGTATCTATGCAGTTAACAGTAAATATAGGCTAACATTAAACTTTATAGCCCCTCCTCTATAAGTAACAATTCTATTGACAGTAAATATAGGCTAACATTAAACTTAATGGCCCCTCCTCTATTAGTAACAATTCAGTAAACAGTAAATATACATGTAGGCTTACATTAAACATTATGGCCCCTCCTCTATTAGTAACAATGCAGTTAACAGTGAATATAGGCTAATATTAAACTTAATGGCCCCTCCTCTATTAGTAACAATTCAGTAAACAGTAAATATACATGTAGGCTAACATTAAACATTATGACCCCTCTTCTATTAGTAACAATGCAGTTAACAGTGAATATAGGCTAACATTAAACTTAATGGCCCCTCCTCTATTAGTAACAGTTCTATTAAGAGTAAATATAGGCTAACATTAAACTTTATGGCCCCTCCTCTGTAAGTATCTATGCAGTTAACAGTAAATATAGGCTAACATTAAACTTTATGACCCCTTCACTATTAGAAGTGATTCAAGCACTTGTGAATATAGGCCAACAATAAACATTATGGCCCATTCTCTATTAGTAACAATTCAGTCAACAGTGAATATAGGCTAACATTAAACTTTATGGTACTTCCTCTATTAGTAACAATTCAGTTAACAGTGAATATAGGCTAACATTAAACATTATGGCCCGTCCTCTATTAGTAACAATTCAGTCAACAGTGAATATAGGCTAACATAAACTTTATGGTACTTCCTCTATTAGTAACAATTCATTTAAGAGTAAATATAGGCTAACATTAAACATTATGGCCCCTCCTCTATTAGTAACAATTATGTCAACAGTAAATATAGGCTAACATAAACTTTATGGTACTTCCTCTATTAGTAACAATTCAGTTAACAGTAAATATAGGCTAACATTAAACATTATGACCCCTTCACAGTAAGAAGTGATTCAGTCACTAGTGAATATAGGCCAACAATAAACATTATGGCCCCTTCTCTTTTAGTAACAACTCAGTCAACAGTGAATATAGGCTAACATTAAACTGTATGGCCCCTCCTCTATTAGTAACAATTCAGTCACTAGTGAATATAGGCCAACAATAAACATTATGGCCCCTCCTCTATTAGAAACAATGTAATCACTAGTGAATATAGGCTAACATTAAACATTATGGCCCCTCCCCTATTAGTAACAATTCAGTCAACAGTGAATATAGGCTAACATTAAACTTAATGGCCCCTCCCCTATTAGTATCAATTCAGTCAACAGTAAATATAGGCTAACATTAACCTTTATGGCCCCTTCAGTATTAGTATCAATTCAGTCAACAGTAAATATAGGCTAACATTATACATTATGGCCCCTTCTCTATTAGTATCAATTCAGTCAACAGTGGATATAGGCTAACATTAAACATTATGTCCCCTTCACTATAAATATCAATTCAGTCAACTGTGAATATAGGCTAACATTATGTCCCCTTCACTATAAATATCAATTCAGTCAACAGTGAATATAGGCTAACATTAAACATTATCGCCCCTCCTCTATTAGTATCAATTCAGTCAACAGTAAATATAGGCTAACATTAAACTTAATGGCCCCTCCTCTATTAGTCAACAGTAAATATAGGCTAACATTAAACATTATGGCCCTTCCTCCTTTAGTATAAATTCAGTCAACAGTAAATATAGGCTAACATTAAACTTTATGGTCCCTCCTCCATTAGTAACAATTCAGTTAACAGTAAATATAGGCTAACATTAAACATTATGGCCCCACCTCTATAAGTAACAATTCAGTTAATAGTAAATATTGGCTATCATTAAATTGTATGGCCCCTCCTCTATTAGTAACAATTCAGTCAACATTGAATATAGGCTAACATTAAACTTTATGGCCCCTCCTCTATTAATAACAATTCAGTCTACAGTAAATATAGGCTAACATTAAACATTATGGACCCTCCTCTATTAGTAACAATTCAGTCAACATTGAATATAGGCTAACATTAAACTTTATGGCCCGTCCTCTATTAGTAACAATTCAGTTAACAGTAAATATAGGCTAACATTAAACTTTATGGTACCTCCTCTATTAGTAACAATTCAGTAAACAGTAAATATAGGCTAACATTAAACTTAATGGCCCCTCCTCTATTAGTAACAATTCAGTTAACAGTGAATATAGGCTAAAATTAAACTTAATGGCCCCTCCTCTATTAGTAACAATTCAGTAAACAGTAAATATAGGCTAACATTAAACTAAATGGCCCCTCCTCTTTTTGTAACAATTCAGTCTACAGTAAATATAGGCTAACATTAAACTTTATGGCCCCTCCTCTATTAGTAACAATTCAGTTAACAGTAAATATAGACTAACATTAAACTTTATGGCCCCTCCTCTATTAGTAACAATTCAGTCTACAGTAAATATAGGCTAACATTAAACTTTATGGCCCCTTCACTATTAGTAACAATTCTATTAACAGTAAATATAGGCTAACATTAAACTTTATGGCCCCTCCTCTATTAGTAACAATTCTATTAACAGTAAATATAGGCTCACATTAAACTTTATGGCCCCTCCTCTATTAGTAACAATTCTATTAACAGTAAATATAGGCTAACATTAAACTTTATGGCCCCTCCTCTATTAGTAACAATTCTATTAACAGTAAATATAGGCTAACATTAAACTTTATGGCCCCTCCTCTATTAGTAACTTTATGTGAGAAAGTTTCCAGTTACTTGCGGAAGGACGGTGGTTCTACTCAGTCTGACTCAGTCTGAGGTCTTCCTCCACCAGTAAAACTGGATATGCCATATATAACCTGAAATGTGTTGAAAATGGCGTTAAACCCCATTCAAAAAAAAACAAAAAACTATTAGTAACAATTCTATTAACAGTAAATATAGGCTAACATAAACTTTATGGTACTTCCTCTATTAGTAACACTTCTATTAACAGTGAATATAGGCTAACATTAAACATTATGGCCCCTCCTCTATTAGTAACAATTCTATTAACAGTAAATATAGGCTAACATTAAACTTTATGGCCCCTCCTCTATTAGTAACAATTCTATTAACAGTAAATATAGACTAACATAAACTTTATGGTACTTCCTCTATTAGTAACACTTCTTATAACAGTGAATATAGGCTAACAACAAACTTTATGGCCCCTTCTTATTAGTAACAAGAGTTTATTTTCAGAACATAGGTTATTGTTCCCTGTCCAGAAATGATATCATTTCTAATGCATAAGTGTGAGCTGACCTGGTTCCTTCTGTCATTTTCATCTTGATGGGCGGCCAGATGGGAGTTGACAAAACACAGCGCTGTGTTATGTATGGACATTCTTATTGCTACGCCGCCCTTGTTTCCCTGTGAAGATAAAGAATAAATATAAACGTAACTAATTTTACATTCCTAACAAAGAATGTCCCTTGGTTTTAACATGCTACTCTAACTGCTTTTAATTTAAATGAGACAATTTGTGAAAGGTAAACCTGCATGTGGGACTGGACGTCATCTATACTTTTTCACTAACAATGTCTACAAACAAGAGCTGTCGGAGGGGCAGTGCGCTCAACTATTCAAATATTTGTCACAAAAGTACATAATTGATGGTTCTTCAACACAAAAATTTTACCAGAATTTCTCAGTCAAACAAGGGCAATAATTTTGCATTAGGATCATCCAAGAGTAATCTAACTTAGTTATTGTAGTAGGTTTGATGACTGGAAAGTCTTGTGTAAAGTTTCGAGTCAATACATGCTATGGTTATTGAGATATGGACTTGCTTACAAAACTTTAACCAAGGTACAACGTCAACGCCCACGTCCAGGTGAGTCGAATAGCTCCCTTATTCTTCAAAAAGTCGAGCTAAAAATAATTGAATAAATTGAGGTTTTGTGTTGCACCAATACAAAATGATTCCAAGACACCAACAAGAAGGAAAATTCCAGAATCACTCTCCATGTACAAATAAAAGTAATATACTGATTGAAAAAAAAAAACATCAACAAATAAATATGTCGAATGAACCTAGAATCTTATCAAATGCATGATATACATAGGTCCTATTCTTGCCATCACTTATTTGGCACCCTTGAAACACACCAGGAATGAGAAAACTAGACTGTCTTGACAGAGAGTTCCCTGCTAACATGAAGTTAAACTTAAAGCATCATTTAGTTATTATCATAATATAAATAATCTGCAATTTCTAACTTTAAATGGAAGATTATTTTCAACTGTGTTTATTCAATCATCACTTTTCAAAATTATGACACAAATTTATAATGTGCATGTTTTATGTTTACAACAATTAGAAATTATTTAATTTTCTTTATAATATATAGAAACACAGTTAGCAAAGCTTTCTTGTGGAGCTATGATTGGAGGGTCTTGGGTCGATCCTCGCCACGGCTATATGTGGTGTCCTTGAGCAAGACAGTTTTCCACATATGCTTAACACTGATTCTAACCAAGAAGACTTTTAGTGTGATTTGCCTAAGTTTTAAGAACTTGTTTCACAATCAAAGTAAATTAAATGAGTTTAAACTAAAGCTTTCTTAATTCAATTTCTAAAAACTGGCATAAATATGAAGAGTCTGAAGAGTCAATATCAATGAGTTCGACATAAACCGCATATAAAACAAACTCACCAGCATTCCCATAATGCCTGTAGGCACAGTGTCGGTATCCATAAGTGAAACATGTGCCGCATGTACCTCTTTCACATATACTAAAAGCATCACCCCAACCAACCGGATGGACTTTACCTAGAAATTGATAACTTTTGATTACAAATTGCATCTAACAAATGAACAAAGTTGACATTATATGAAAATTAAAAGAAAATTATATAAAAATATTGAAAACATCCCCAAAACAAACCAATTGACAAGGTCAAACATATCCAAGAAATGAAACAAAACAAAAATAACATGACATTTTGAAGGCTTTCTGGAGGCTATGGTAATTATCAGTAGAGGTCAATGGGTCATGGTTAACTGGACAAATTCTGCATTATTTTTGGGTAGTGTTGCTTCTTACACAATTGTGATAACCTTTCATTGCTCAGAGCTAAACAGTTTCAACAAAACAGAATTAAGTTAAAAAAAGTGTAGTCCTAGTATCCGTATAAGCTAAAAAGTCATTTGGAAAAGTGCAGAATGTTTATGAATAATGAAACCTAATACACAACAATAAACCAAGTTTAGTGACTCCAGGCCAAGCAATTGTTGACAAACAGATGAGCATTAAACTTTTTATAGGTCAAGTTAATTATCGTAGAGGTCAATGTCATCAGGACATTATATATTGTTTTGGCAAGTTCTACAGTCTACACATTACACAACTATGTACGAGATTTAGTGACTCAGTGGCAAATAGTTTCACATATACAGGTTGAATTATACAATCCTAATGTTTTGTAGGCCAAGTAAATTATCCACAGAATCAAAGTCAAGGTCACCCAAAAACATAATGCATGGTTTTGAGTAGAACAAACCACTACACAACTATGGACCATATATGGTGACTATGCCAAACAGTTTCTGGCAAACACCTAAACATTTTGTAGATTAGTGAACCTATTCATAAAGGTCAAGGTCATCAGAAATAATAATGAATGGTTGTAAGAAGATCTACCCACAACAAAATAATGGACCAAAATGGTGACTTTAACACACATTTCTGAGAAACATAGCTAAATGTTGAATTAGTTATGTTGCACCATCTGTCAGAAGTCTCTTTTTTATTCAAATGCAAGAAAAAAAAAACACCACTAAAACATTTTACAATAGAAATCTTCTATTTCTGACCACTCAATTTCTCTACAATGAAATCACGACAACCACCATTACTTTAAACAAAAATATTCAACCATTCATTTTTTATGGTGCAATCCAAAAAACACTTGATTCTCATGAAGCAACTTTGGTTGATAAACCTATTTACATGCTTAAGATGAGAGCCTATAGTAGCTATTCAATCAGATGTGGACTTTTTCATAGGAGTCTTCCCACATCAAGACCTTCAACTGTGAATTCATAAGCGCTAACAAGACTGATTCATAAATATGTGTGAAGCTGGTTCTATGACCGATCCAAAACAAAGTTAAGATACCTTCCTATACTTTGCCTTCGGATGTAAATATTTCCATACAGCGTTCTGCCATTCAGTTTCTCTTGCCGAGTCACTGAATATATAGGCCTGGTTACTCAAATCTAACTCCTGGAACCTGTAAATAAACATAGTGTAACAACATGCATGTTTTAAATTATTCAAATATAATTAATTTGTTTCTTTAATACATTGTTGCTATCTATTTAGTAAAAAGACATTGCCTTAAAAGACAAAATACATTATCAACCAGCTCTTTCATTAAGACTGGTTAACCCTTTGCTCCATAAGCATTTTCTTGGACACTTCCAAATTGAAAGCATTAATTCACCACGTATCAACAATGGGTGAATTATGTTTATATTAACTGGCAGAGTGGAAAACAGTGTAGGAAGTGTTCAGATTGCTTGTTACGAGCAATCTGAATTCTTCCTGCACTGTTTTCAAAGGTCTTCTGTGATTGGTGCGGGAAAACGCGTATCTATGGAGTAAAGGGTTAAGTGGTATTTATTATTTGCAGCATAGTATGATAAAGCATATAAACAACACATTGTTTCAAGAGTTGTTTATTTAATTTACAGACCTATGAGGAATGAGAGTGGGGTTGAGTTTGTTCCTTGATATATGTGACTGATTGATTGATTGAATATTGAGCGTCATTTTTATGCCAGCAAGGGCTAACAGATGATCAGTTAACCTAACCACTCTCTCCTGTGATGCTGGATGGTTAACCAGTACTTGAACACATGGGGAATTGAACTCATGACCCCTGAATAGATATTCAGAAGCACTACCGACTGAGCAAACCAATACCAGCTAATGTATGTGTAACAAGCAACTTCAAAGATTTATGTCCCACACTTTTTTCATAAGATTTGATTCAGGCATTGCATGGAAACCAAAAAAACAACTAATTTTCACAACTTAAAGGGGCATAAGTGAAAAACAACATATGCCACAATCACGAAAATAAAATTAAGCCTGTGTTTTGTCATTATAAACATTGTAGACAAATTTCAAAAGATTTGATTTAAGGTGTTCTTAAGTTATTGCGCTGAAACCAAAATGTTACGAAAACCGCAAAGCGAGGGACAATAAATTTTGTTTGCTGCACACATGCATACATACATGCATGGTTTAAGTTGGTAAGCAGAATGCCTTCGGAATGTGTTCAAGGAATATAAACAACAAAATTGTAAGTTACATCATAAATATAAATACATGTATTGTCATATATATGGATCTCATACAATACCTATATAATGTTTACCTAAGGGTGACCTCAGTAACATAATTAATATGCATATTTACCCAAGGGCGTATATATCGGGGGGATCTTTGTCACATGACAACCACTCAGACAAATTCCCTGGGTTCTGACCATTAACATTCCAGGTACCTGCAAAAACCCTGAAAATAAAAACAAACATTATATATACAGAACAAGAGGCCCGTCAAGGCCTGAATTGTTCAACTGTCAACAAATGGACAGATGAACATTTCAATGGAAGTTCCTCTTTAACAAATCTTTAGGAGACCACCATGCAATGTTATATATAAAATATCTAAGGTCTAGGCCTTGAACTTTAAAAAAAAACAAGAAATGTCATTGGTAAGTGTCGTAATGCCCCCCAAATGATTGTTGAAAAATAACAATACAATTATGTTATAATAGGTAGTGCTGTATCCATGAATATAAAGAGTAATTGACTGATGTTTCAGACTAGACATGCAATTTCATGTTTTTCACATTAAAGCTTGACCTTGACCTTTGGGTAACCTTGATCTGACATCTGACGTAATGGTCTGGGTATTTCAACAGTTAAATGCTGCTGAAACATCATCATGACATGCTGATCATTTGTGTCAAGCTATTTTAAAATCTCTAAATGTAAGACAAAGTTACAGATCAATTGCTGATTAATTGAGCCAAGTGTTTTTGAAATCGATCCATGTATGATAAAGTTAAAGAACAGACTTGAAATCTCAAACAAATTCAAAGTGTTGTCATACATACTAAAAGTGTGACCTTGACCTTTGAGGTATGGGTCTAGGTCTTACTTATGACACATCGTCATGTCATCTTGATAAATTGAGCCGAGTTAAAGGCAAAGTCACAGACCAGATACACAATATCAAACAAATTGAAAGTGTGACCTTGATCTTTGAGGAAAAGTTCTGGGTTTTACATGGGACACGTAATTATGTCATGTTGATCAACTGAGCCATTGAGTGTTTTTAAAATTTATCCATAGATGACAGACTGGACAAAAAATGTCAAAATGACTGAAAGTGTTGTCAAACAAAGTTAAATTGTGACCTTGACCTTTGAAGTGGGTATTAAGAGCAACACGTCGTCATGTTATGTTCATCATTTATAACAAGTATTTATAAAAATCCATCTATGCATGACAAAGTTGCAAGCCGGACACGAAATCTCACACAGACTCAGTGTTGTCAAACTCAAATTGTGACCTTGACCTTTGAGGTACGGATGTGGGTCTTACTCGTGACACGTCATCATGTTATGTTGATCAACTGTAGCAAGTATCATTAAAATGCATCTATGCATGACAAAGTTACAGGCCAGACACAAAATCTCACAGACTCAAAGTGTTGTTAAACAATCTCAAATTGTGACCTTGACCTTTGAGTTACAGGTTTGGGTCTTACTCGTAACACGTCTTCATGTTATGTTGATCATTTGTAGCAAGTATTTATAAAATCCATCTATGCATGACATAGTTACAGGCCAGACACAATATCTCACACCAACTCAAAGTATTGTCAAACAAACTCAAAAAGTGACATTGACCTTTGAGTTACGGGTGTGGGTCTTATTAGCGACACATCGTCATGTTATGTTGATCATGGAAGGATAGGCGGACGGACATACAGATGCTGCGATTACTATATGCCACCCCAAAAAGTGAGAAAGTTTTTATGCTGCATGTGATAATGATAATTTGAATAACTGTCACCACTAGTTTTCAATAAGGGCGACACCTCAAAGGTATTAGTAATTTTAGATTTTTGGAGGATAGTGCAGAGAAACAGAAGACCATTGTAGTGTTCCTTGTTCTTAACATGCCTTACACTGGACTTTGATTTTTGTTAAAGTCTCATCCATAAGACTGATAAGTATATTGAAGTTGGAGAAACGGGGGATTAAACCTGTGACCCCTAGGTTCGCAGTCCAAGGCCTTAACCACTGGACCACTACTCTTAATGCTACATGTACTTGTTAAAGATGGTATACATGCATCAGATATCTTCTCCACCAACCAGAATAAACTTACAGACAGGGGCACTTTTATTTAGGGGTGAGGAAGCCATAGGTAAAGGACTGTATTATATGCTACAAAAAAGTTTAGTCCTTATCTATACCCGTTTACAATTCTCATCAATACAAGTATGTAGTTTAAGGGGAATTATGGCATTTACCAAATTTACATTTTGATAATGTTTGTTTTGTTTTCTTATATTTACTGCATATGGGCAGGGTACATGTATGTATTAAGTCTGACAATTTATATTTCTGTCACACAAACCATCACAATTAAATTAAATTGATCATATGTAGCAAAAAATGTTTTTTTTAAGCCATCCAACCCTGTTTATAATGTAAAACCCATTTTTTAATGATTTTTTTTTTTAAATATTAATAATATACAATTCTGTATATTATCTACAATGTGTTAAAACATTCGTTCTGTTTTATACATCTTACTGGACTAACTCACCGAAACGTTTCAATATTTACAAACTCCCTCTGCCTCTCCTTGATGAAATGTTCCACAAGTTTTTCCCTCGCCGACATAGGCTTCAATCCATCAGCCATGCTGGTCCCTGGAGCAAGGCCCAGCTCTCGTCCTGCCACTTCATCAAGAGATTCTGTAAACACTTTTTCAGTTGAATCATTATATCTGAAAGATAATGAAGGCCCATCATTTACATACATACCCTAACATTACCTATTTAACATCCCTGGGGGTCTTACTTTGTCCAAAACAATGATTCCTTTATCTTTATTTTAAAACAGTCAAATAAAAATGCATTCTATTATTGATAAAAATAGTGTTGCAATGTATGATGAATACTAAACGCATTTATTGGTAATTTTAATGGTAAACAGACAGAAGATATGTGAGTTCTCATTTTGATTTTGTTTAAAAATGATGTGATGCCATTATTGAGAAAGGAACCTTTAAAAGAAGTAGATCAGGATTTTACACAGTTTTAAAATTGGCTAAACATTATTTTCCCCAATTTGTCATACCTATATATACTAACTGATCTCATATTGCCATAAGAATATCTATTTATGCAATACATGCAAAAATATCGAAAAGTGATTAGACTAAAATAAATTTCCTGCTTAAATTTGCAATAGATTGTGACATATCAAGTAAGTAACACTATATAATTTTGATTTTGATTTGATTCATCATACTGGTCTGCACATTGTACAGTTTGTTTCATTTTAGAAAGAGTCTGAATGATGATGTGAAAGTTGTCAAACAGTATTTAAGTGCTGTTTATTTTTAGAATGTAGATTTCATGTCATTATTTCAGGTTTACCCCTCTGATTAAAATAAGTTTTTTGTCGCATTTTGGTGAATTTAATATACCAAACTATTTGCATTTTATTTATCTATGATAATGAGATGCTCTTTTAAGACATTTATAGCACTTTTTCCTAATATAAACTATCTTTAACAGGGAATGTATTGGATATGTACTTTATTTTCACTTGGATTTCTCGATGTCTCTCACGGTATGGAAGAATCAGTTGCTATTTCAAAATAATGTATAACTCATTGATCGGGTCATATTAAGTTTTAGCCTCAGACATGTTCAGCTATGTTCAAAGATTTATCTCAAGACTTTAATCAAGCATTCTAACAAACACTGATACTGCTCTGACAACCCAAAAGGACTTAATAATATCTTAAATGTTATTGTCAATGTTCAAAACTGGGGAGTTTTAGGACTGGTGACAGGACTGCATTAAAAACTGCAATGATAACAAATAAGCAAAGTGAATATATACATTGAGGATAACATTCAAAGCCAGTTTTGTCAAAACATGGTCGCTTGTGCAGAAGAAGCATCGGTAAAATTTTTGTCATCCAGAAAATTGAAAGGGCCATAACTTGGCAAAGAATCACTGAACAGGAATGCAAAAGATGTATGCAGCACCTGGTCCTTCCTACCACGCTTCAGTGAATTCCAACAGACGGTTCAAGCGAAGTGTGAATATAATTTCTATTCCAACACTGAAAAGGGTAAAAACTGATCGAACTGGAATGCAAAAGAGATAAACATAGATTTCATATTGATCCTTCTCATTAAGTTTCACTCAAATGTGAGAATTGGAGAAGAACCATGAACAACATCTCTGTTTTAAAAATTGCAGCAAAACTTCAAACTGATCCATCCTAGTAAGTTTTGCTAAATTCAATCACAGTTGTTCTTATGGAGTTCTTAAAATAAGGTTTTTAATTTCAAAAATGCAAAAAGTCATGATTTAATAAAAAAATCATAGAACTGGAACACAAAACAGATATTAGAAAGCAATTCAATGCCAAAACTTCCATAGTGCTAGTGAAAATACTGTTTCCTATTCTTGCACTCCACCACACCCCTACCCGCTGGTATCCCGAAATCAGAGTTTATTCATTATTTCAAAGGTCATTCACAAATATGTTTTTAATCAGAGGTAAATTGTTATTAATATCCATAATAATGTTTGTATTTTCACACATCTAACTATAACCTAAAAATAACACTTCAGAAATGGCCTTGTTAAAAGTTTTCACGCTCATTTATTCCCAATAAAAAACCAGATTGTGCATGTATCTAATTGGAGGTCAAAGCCAGAAGTATTCACAATTTTGCTCATGGCACCAAATGCTGTTAACGGTTAAATTAGCACCAACAGTTTTCTATTGCTTAAATTGAAATATTCATTGGAGTTTTTTTTACTCGTATCATAAATATTAAAGAGAAGCTTCAAATAAACCTCTTCTGTATTTTTTATTCATTTTCAAAGAATTGGGTTTTAGTTTAAACATCATCGAAAATATTGAAGCTTGAACATAACCCTTGACCTTCGATAAATCAAAGGTCAAAATCAAGAACAATTAGCTAGTGCACCACTATAAAGTATGTAAACAAAAAATGTGTGCTGTTTCAATGATAAAATTGGTGAAAATAAGTGCATTTTGATGAATAGTTTACTGTTTCAACTTAATTAAAATTCAAACTTCAAAAAGCAGAGGTTGTCTAGGGGTAAAGTATCTACCTTACGTCATGGGTTCGATATCCGGGTCTTCTTACCCAAACACTTGAAAAATGGTACTAGAAACTTCCTCACTTGGTGCTCAGCATTAAGAAGATAGTTCTATTTCTGGTCAGCCCAGTGTCAATAATAATGTGACTGGGTGGGGTATCTATCATACCATGTGTCTGCAGCATGATTCTCCAGTGTGTCTCAAGTACACAACATCACAATCTTAAAAATTAAACACCATATAACATCAACTTAATTTACCATTGATAATCTTCAGGGACAAACTAGCTCTTCCAATTCAGGTGCATATTTATTTAATCCTTCTTTCAAATTCTTCATAGCTCAATGGGCCAGTCTGTAAATTTTTTATAGCCCAAGATGATATGTTCTTTCAGGCATATTGGCTACTGTTAATGTCACACACTGACAATGGGTGAGTTTTAAAATTCACCAAGTTCTCCAGTTTATCACAACACTAGCACAAGGTGTGAAAATATTTTTTTCATAAGATCACACTGACTTCGAACTTCTAGTCCAAAACTATACATACATTTTCTGATGACATAGAGATCATTAACTGTATGTATTATTGTAGAATTAGTACCTGAAATTAACAAACTTACTGCTCAAGGAAGTCAAGAGAATCTTTACTGCCTGCCTTCCTCATGCCAGAACTGGTGCCCGAACTTGCATAAGAATTGGTGCCAGAGCTGGTTCCTATGTTCATGGTGCCAAAATCATCATCAAACCCTGCAGTAAATTAATGGGGAGTATCAGATTAATTACTGGTATCATTTAACATTAATGTGCAAAATGGTTTAGACCAAATGCTATTGAAAAGTCTTTTAAATGTTTACATCATTTTTTCATGCAAATTTTAAGGAAAGTAGAAAAAATAAACAATTTGTGGAACCTTGAATTGGTAGTCAAATGACCAAAATCACAATAAACGACCATCTGGATTATGAAATACATATGTGGAAATATTTTTATTTCTGAAATTTAATACCAGATTTCAGTTTTTCTTTTAAAATGTATCTCTAGTTAAATTGACAAATCAATAAAAGATTCGCTTGTGTTTTCATTCTATGGAATTTGTAACGGCTTAAAAATTTTCAGGATCAGTGTAACTTGTTTCTGGTAGCAGCCTAGTACACAAATAAAACCAAATGAAAAGTAGTGCAGTAGACGTTGTTGGTCAGTCACACTAGATTAATTGAATATTTAGCATCATTTTTTATGCCATCAAGGGCTTACAGACGATTAGTAAACCTAACCGCTGTTTCCTGGGATCCTAAAAGGTTAACCAGTACTTGAGCACACCACAGCTCTGCAAGTAACTGAAAACTTCCACACTTGAATCATCAGTGAAAGACTAATGATAATGATAACGTATATCAATCCTCTTGGAGACTGTTGCCGGGCGGGGATTCAAACTCACTACCCCTGGATTGATAGTTAGACATGTTACCAAGCTAACTGAACCTGGCTTTCACACTAGAGGTTGCATGTTCAATCTACAGCTCAATCCCTTGCCAGATGGCCTCTAAAAAAACACCTCAGTACTGGTTCTAGCCAGGAAGCAGACTCAAGAGTGGTTCATATTAACTCTGAGATTACTTACATAACAACAAAACAAATAACATACATGTATTACAAACTAAATAAATACATAAAGTTGTTTGGACAACTACATGTACTTATATAATATACCTAGGGAGTTTTTCTTGGAGCCTCCATTGTTCTCTATTTTCATGTATTGTAGAGGATCAAACTCGTCCATCCCAAATGGATTACTCTCCTGCTGCACAGGTCTGGGACTGCGTATTATTTGCTTCCTGTACTTTTCTAACCAACTGAAAGAGGATGGCAAACCAAACCCAGCAGTCTGTGTTTGTACTGAAAAAATATAATATCAACTATGAAAACGTTTATTTAAAACTTCAAGAATACAGACCATATTATTTTAATTACTATATATCAAAAATATCTCTCCTAATAAGAAAACATATATTTACATTTCTTTTATTACATCTCATGTCCTATGGTCATTGTGCCAGCTCCAAACTGGAATGGGCAAATAAGGCTTGTCCAAAGAAAATTAATATAGCTAAGAAATTAAATTCATGGACTTTTTCAAAAACTGAAAATTAAGTTCAAAATTTAAAACAATATTTATGTACTACAATATGTAATTCTCTAATTATCCAATTTAAAGTCCTTGAATCAATGGTCTTACAATCTTGGGCTTTTTTTAGTTCTGCTAAGAACTTCTTTGTATCTGCGTCTTGTGGAAGTTCGAATAGATGCTTTTGTTCCTTCACCTGTATGCCAAGTAGATAGGCCGCTGAAATTGGAAAATATAATTTATTGTCTGTATTTATTCACACCTACATGTTTGTATATGTAGTGTACCTATACAAAAAGGTGGAAAAAATCATAATCCAAATAATTGTATGTGGAATTGTACAAATACAGGGGAGCATTTATTTATACATACATATTTGAAAACACAAAAAAAAGTGTAGAATCATTAATTCATATACATATATGTAGAATTGTACAAATACAGGGGAGCATTTACTTATACATACATATTTGTAAAAACAAAAAACGTGTAAAATCATTTACCCATACATGTAGAATTGTACAAATACAGGGGAGCATTTATTTATACATACATGTTTGTAAACACAAAAAAATGTCAAATAATTGTAGAATTGTACAAATACAGGGGAGCATTTATTTATACATACATGTTTGTAAACACAAAAAATGTGTAAAATCATTTATCCATACATGTAGAATTGTACAAATACAGGGGAGCATTTATTTATACATACATATTTGTAAACACAAAAAATGTGTAAAATCATTTATCCATACATGTAGAATTGTACAAATACAGGGGAGCATTTATTTATACATACATGTTTGTAAACACAAAAAAAGTGTAGAATCATTTATCCATACATGTAGAATTGTACAAATACAGGGGAGCATTTACTTATACATACATATTTGTAAAAACAAAAAATGTGTAAAATCATTTATCCATACATGTAGAATTGTACAAATACAGGGGAGCATTTATTTATACATACATATTTGAAAACACAAAAAAAAGTGTAGAATCATTAATTCATACATGTAGAATTGTACAAATACAGGGGAGCATTTATTTATACATACATATTTGAAAACACAAAACAAAGTGTAGAATCATTTATCCATACATGTAGAATTGTACAAATACAGGGGAGCATTTATTTATACATACATATTTGAAAACACAAAAAAAAGTGTAGAATCATTAATTCATACATGTAGAATTGTACAAATACAGGGGAGCATTTATTTATACATACATATTTGAAAACACAAAAAAAAGTGTAGAATCATTAATTCATATACATATATGTAGAATTGTACAAATACAGGGGAGCATTTATTTATACATACATATTTGTAAAAACAAAAAACATGTAAAATCATTTACCCATACATGTAGAATTGTACAAATACAGGGGAGCATTTATTTATACATACATGTTTGTAAACACAAAAAAATGTCAAATAATTGTAGAATTGTACAAATACAGGGGAGCATTTATTTAAACATACATGTTTGTAAACACAAAAAATGTGTAAAATCATTTATCCATACATGTAGAATTGTACAAATACAGGGGAGCATTTACTTATACATACATATTTGTAAACACAAAAAATGTGTAAAATCATTTATCCATACATGTAGAATTGTACAAATACAGGGGAGCATTTATTTATACATACATATTTGAAAACACAAAAAAAAGTGTAGAATCATTAATTCATACATGTAGAATTGTACAAATACAGGGGAGCATTTATTTATACATACATATTTGAAAACACAAAAAAAAGTGTAGAATCATTAATTCATACATGTAGAATTGTACAAATACAGGGGAGCATTTATTTATACATACATATTTGAAAACACAAAAAAAAGTGTAGAATCATTAATTCATATACATATATGTAGAATTGTACAAATACAGGGGAGCATTTACTTATACATACATATTTGTAAAAACAAAAAACGTGTAAAATCATTTACCCATACATGTAGAATTGTACAAATACAGGGGAGCATTTATTTATACATACATGTTTGTAAACACAAAAAAATGTCAAATAATTGTAGAATTGTACAAATACAGGGGAGCATTTATTTATACATTCATGTTTGTAAACACAAAAAATGTGTAAAATCATTTATCCATACATGTAGAATTGTACAAATACAGGGGAGCATTTATTTATACATACATATTTGTAAACACAAAAAATGTGTAAAATCATTTATCCATACATGTAGAATTGTACAAATACAGGGGAGCATTTATTTATACATACATGTTTGTAAACACAAAAAAAAATTAGAATCATTTATCCATACATGTAGAATTGTACAAATACAGGGGAGCATTTACTTATACATACATATTTGTAAAAACAAAAAATGTGTAAAATCATTTATCCATACATGTAGAATTGTACAAATACAGGGGAGCATTTATTTATACATACATATTTGAAAACACAAAAAAAAGTGTAGAATCATTAATTCATACATGTAGAATTGTACAAATACAGGGGAGCATTTATTTATACATACATATTTGAAAACACAAAACAAAGTGTAGAATCATTTATCCATACATGTAGAATTGTACAAATACAGGGGAGCATTTATTTATACATACATATTTGAAAACACAAAAAAAAGTGTAGAATCATTAATTCATATACATATATGTAGAATTGTACAAATACAGGGGAGCATTTACTTATACATACATATTTGTAAAAACAAAAAACGTGTAAAATCATTTACCCATACATGTAGAATTGTACAAATACAGGGGAGCATTTATTTATACATACATGTTTGTAAACACAAAAAAATGTCAAATAATTGTAGAATTGTACAAATACAGAGGAGCATTTATTTATACATTCATGTTTGTAAACACAAAAAATGTGTAAAATCATTTATCCATACATGTAGAATTGTACAAATACAGGGGAGCATTTATTTATACATACATATTTGTAAACACAAAAAATGTGTAAAATCATTTATCCATACATGTAGAATTGTACAAATACAGGGGAGCATTTATTTATACATACATGTTTGTAAACACAAAAAAAAATTAGAATCATTTATCCATACATGTAGAATTGTACAAATACAGGGGAGCATTTATTTATACATACATATTTGTAAAAACAAAAAATGTGTAAAATCATTTATCCATACATGTAGAATTGTACAAATACAGGGGAGCATTTATTTATACATACATGTTTGTAAACACAAAAAATGTGTAAAATCATTTACCCATACATGTAGAATTGTACAAATACAGGGGAGCATTTACTTATACATACATATTTGTAAAAACAAAAAATGTGTAAAATCATTTACCCATACATGTAGAATTGTACAAATACAGGGGAGCATTTATTTATACATACATGTTTGTAAACACAAAAAATGTGTAAAATTATTGTAGAATTGTACAAATACAGGGGTGCATTTATTTATACATACATGTTTGTAAACACAAAAAATGTGTATAATCATTGTAGAATTGTACAAATACAGGGGTGCATTTATTTATACAAACATGTTTGTATTCGAGATGTATCTATACAAAATATAGGTAAAATCATTTATCTACATATGTGGAAATGTACAAACACAGGGAAGCAATTAATACAACTATGTGTATAAAAAACAAGGGAATGAATTTATACATTGATACTTTAAAATGAGTATAGGGTTATAACACTTTGTTTCTAATTATGAAAAATAAAAGATATTTTTTAAACATTTTTCCAAGAACACAGGTAGAACAACTTGTGAGATAATGATATTTACCTTGATTGACAGGCTGATCTGCTGGTGGAGGTTCTGTAACAAAAGGAAAGATTAGGATAAATTTTCAACATATCTGTACATGTGTGTATACACACTCTATGTCAACATGGAGAGACCACAATCAAACAACTGACTTATGTCAACATAAAATTACCACCTACAACTTGTATGTATGTATGTGTATGCCTGTATCACTAACAAACATCACAACATTGAATGATATCAAGAACATCACCACTGCATCTAATAGTACTTATAAATTAATTGGGTTCCAGGCAGACATGTATATCAAATTTATTTCAACAAAAAATTAAAAATATTAATTACTGTCATTCAAGACAACATATATGATGAAAACCTATTAGTGTAACTGTATCGCTATACAACATACTCTACATTGAACATAAACTTCCTTGTTTACCAACATAAAAACATCTGACAAATAAATGTTACCCACCTGTCAGC
Organism: Panopea generosa; assembly: GCA_029582155.1. Taxonomy (NCBI): domain Eukaryota; kingdom Metazoa; phylum Mollusca; class Bivalvia; order Adapedonta; family Hiatellidae; genus Panopea; species Panopea generosa. The sequence goes on from CM055898.1 coordinate 12,272,940, forward strand.
CGTCGTAACTCCTCATTCACAGGGAAAACTTGCTCAAGTCTAAGGTCAGCTTCCGACTGACAAGGAAGGGATTTACATGAGTAGATAAACAGTCTGCAATAAGGATAATTACACTTGATACAATAGTCACACAATCTTTCACCACAGGAAATTGATATTGTTGTTTTAATTAATTTTCATTTCACAGTAACTGCATTGCCTGTTTCCCTAGGCCAAACTTATAAAGCTAACTGATGTTTAAGAACTTGTTATGTTATACATGCACGAGAGGGTCAACCATGTTTAAGTACTTGTTATGTTATACATGCACGAGAGGGTCAACCATGTTTAAGTACTTGTTATGTTATACATACACGAGAGGGTCAACCATGTTTAAGTACTTGTTATGTTATACATACACGAGAGGGTCAACCATGTTAAAGTACTTGTTATGTTATACATACACGAGAGGGTCAACCATGTTTAAGTACTTGTTATGTTATACATACACGAGAGGGTCAACCATGTTTAAGTACTTGTTATGTTATACATACACGAGAGGGTCAACCATGTTTAAGTACTTGTTATGTTATACATACACGAGAGGGTCAACCATGTTTAAGTACTTGTTATGTTATACATACACGAGAGGGTCAACCATGTTTAAGTACTTGTTATGTTATACATACACGAGAGGGTCAACCATGTTTAAGAACTTGTTATGTTATACATACACGAGAGGGTCAACCATGTTTAAGAACTTGTTATGTTATACATACACGAGAGGGTCAACCATGTTTAAGAACTTGTTATGTTATACATACACGAGAGGGTCAACCATGTTAAAGTACTTGTTATGTTATACATATACGAGAGGGTCAACCAGGGTCAACCATGTTTAAGAACTTGTTATGTTATACATATACGAGAGGGTCAACCATGTTAAAGTACTTGTTATGTTATACATATACGAGAGGGTCAACCATGTTTAAGAACTTGTTATGTTATACATATACGAGAGGGTCAACCATGTTTAAGTACTTGTTATGTTATAAATATACGAGAGGGTCAACCATGTTTAAGAACTTGTTATGTTATGCATATACGAGAGGGTCAACCATGTTAAAGTACTTGTTATGTTATGCATATACGAGAGGGTCAACCATGTTTAAGTACTTGTTATGTTATACATATACGAGAGGGTCAACCATGTTTAAGTACTTGTTATGTTATACATATACGAGAGGGTGAACCATGTTTAAGTACTTGTTATGTTATACACATACGAGAGGGTTAACCATGTTTAAGTACTTGTTATGTTATACACATACGAGAGGGTCAACCATGTTTAAGTACTTGTTATGTTATACACATACGAGAGGGTCAACCATGTTTAAGTACTTGTTATGTTATACACATACGAGAGGGTCAACCATGTTAAAGTACTTGTTATGTTATACACATACGAGAGGGTTAACCATGTTAAAGTACTTGTTATGTTATACATATACCAGAGGGTTAACCATGTTTAAGTACTTGTTATGTTATACAAATACTTCAAAAGCCTTCTTTATTACGTGTCCAACGGCGTCTATATTAGAGTAGTCAAAAGGCATCTATATGAAGTAAAGGGTTATATCATTATTGTATTAGTTCTAATGGTGGAGGAAGCCCTCAATTGCATTAGTGCAGAATCACTGTCCTTCCACAGTAACCAGTAAATTTTCTCAGATAAAGCTTTTTGATCAACAGGGCTCAAACCCATGACTTCAGTGGTGACAGGGAAAGTTAAGCTATCTAAAGACAGGGCCTAGGGCCCCTCTGCTACAGAGGTCCCCCACTCCCACACAGATAAAAAAAATGCTTCAACATACATGGCTTTCTCAGTCAATCTTTTTTTTGAGGGGGTGGGAGAGTTTTTTATCTGTAGCATCATGCATTGGGCAAGAAACTTCTAAGATCCTATCCTTCATATAAAAGGATAAACCCAGCAACTACCCGACTCTATACAGTATTATGTTTCAAATAAAAACAAAGTAAAGGAATACAATATTGATGACAAAAACTAGTCCAGATTCCCCTTTTCATGCGCGAGTTAATGTAAAACAACATTCTACTTATTTTTATATCATATTCTGTTATGACTAACCTATGACTGTTTACATTACTTGTGAAATATATACATGTATGTTTGAATAGGGTTTAAGGCAATATTGACCACATAAGTCATAACATTGACTGACAGAGAAGGAGAAACTTGTACATGTGTATGGATATACTTATATAAATCTGATTGGAAGACTTATGGAGGACACCTTAAAACAGAATAAAATATATTAAATATATATTTTTATTTTTCATCTTTCAGATATTAAAATAGAAAACTTTATTGTTATCATATTTGGCAAGAAATGAAAGAAAATCATTTAAGTCATTTTGGCAAATAAGAAAAATTACGGTTAAATTTTAAAAAAAAATTGTTTTATAATTCTTTACGGCATAAAAAAAAACTTTAAGCTATAATGTTCCCCACAAGAAGATTTTTCGAAGTGAATATCACTATAACTGTCACTTAATTTACTTCCCTAAGAATAAAGACTTGTCTAAATGTTCATGTTTCTGTTTGCTTTCACAAAGAGCTTGTCAAGATCCTGTGTATTGACACATTACACACTTCGGTAATTCAGTAATTATCTAATCTACTATCACATCCATGTATAGAAAATGCAAATAAATGTCACTTTTATCCATAACTCGATTTATAAGTATGCCATGCAATGAGTTTCAAGTGGGTCACTTAGTGTGTTTTAGTAGAAAATATAATTAAGTGTAGCTTAGTTACAATCCACTTGTTTTCAGTTCCTTGTTATACATTCTAAATTCTGAACTTTAAGAAGCATGAAAGTACCTACTGTAAATTTGTTAAGTAGAGGATAATGAAGGAAGGTAGGTCTTCTTACTTTATTTCCCAATTATCTATTTTAAACCGAGTGATCTCGGGATCACTTACCTCTCGCTGCTGAGGTCTGAAACACCATCTCAGGATCACTTACCTCTAACCCCTGAGGTCTGAAACACCATCTCAGGATCACTTACCTCTCGCTGCTGAGGTCTGAAACACCATCTCAGGATCACTTTTCTCTAACCTCTGAGGTCTGAAACACCATCTCAGGATCACTTACCTCTCGCTGCTGAGGTCTGAAACACCATCTCAGGATCACTTTCCTCTCACAACTGAAGTCTGAAACACCATCTCAGGAGTACTAACCTCTCGCCGCTGAGGTCTGAAACACCATCTCAGGATCACTTACCTCTCGCTGCTGAGGTCTGAAACACCATCTCAGGATCACTTACCTCTCGCCGCTGGTCTGAAACGCCATCTCAGGATCACTTACCTCTCGTCGCTGAGGTATGAAACACCATCTCAGGATCACTTACCTCTCACTGCTGAGGTATGAAACACCATCTCAGGATCACTTACCTCTTGCCGCTGAGGTCTGAAACAACATCTCAGGATCACTTACCTCTCACCGCTGGTCTGAAACACCATCTCAGGATCACTTACCTCTTGCCACTGAGGTCTGAAACACCATCTCAGGGACACTTACCTCTTGCCGCTGAGGTCTGAAACACCATCTCAGGATCACTTACCTGTAGCCGCTGAGGTCTGAAACACCATCTCAGGATCACTTACCTCTCGCCACTGAGGATTCGGGTTTTAGACCAGCTCAAAATTACTCATTATATAAAGAAGTTCTTGAGTAACTTGTGGAAAGATTGTTCTAATCAGACTCATGTTAAGGTCTTCCTCCACCAACAAAACTGGAAACCATATAACCTGTACCTTTTTCAAAAGGCATTAACATCCCCATCTACCCCTTCCCTCATAAGCCACTCAACCCATTAATTTCCAGTTGGTTAAATGCTGAGATGTGACTATAGCATATGTTTAGTTAAAATATATTTTATTTCATAATTTTACATGAAAAGGGGTTGAGCCACAAATGGCAACATTAGATTCCGCCATTCCTCTACAGATTACATAATCCATTCCTCTACAGATTACATAATCCATTCCTCTACAGATAACATAATCCATTCCTCTACAGATTACATAATCCATTCCTCTACAGATTACAAAATACATTCCTCTACAGATTACATAATCCATTCCTAATCAATTCCTCTACAGATTACAAAATACATTCCTCTAAAGATTACATTGTCCATTCCTCTACAGATAACATAATCGTTTGTTTAACAATGGCTTAAAATACCATTACAAAACCAAAATCATTGACAAATATTATGGAAAAAGAAGAAAAAAATTTAGTTGAGTTTTATAACAGAGAAAAAAAAAAAGAAAAAGATTGAGGGAGTTAGTTGCTGCATAACAAAGTTTATATACAGTTATTTTAATAGTTCACTTCTCATCTGTTTGGCACCTCCCACTAACAGCCAGTGGCTAGTGATAAGTAACTTCAACAGAAGCAGCAGTCAACTTACATTGACAGGTTCTACTATTTTGCAAACTTAATAAAAACAAATATGTAGAACTTAATCATTATCAATCTTTAAATCTTTTTGTTCTTTTAATAAAATTATGTACTGATTCAACAATTTTCTTATTTGCGTTTAAAGATAAACTCTTATCTCCAAATAATATTTTTTTATAATTAAGAGGGTGAAACAATCTAGCTGATTGAAAGAGGAATTTTGGATTGTTTATATATAGGACTATAGGTCATTATTTAAATTACTGCAGTTATTTCTTAATCTAACATGTAAAACAGACAGCTGCCGCTTGCCATGAGATAATGTAAAGATATATTACTGCTAGTGTGATTTTTGTTGATTTGTTTTTAAAAACCTTAAGTGAAGGCGAGGATAGAATTTCATTATCTAAAGATTTCCACAAAAAAATGGATGAAGGTATACATGATTTTTGCATTATATTTGTTCTACAGTATGCGATAATAAAATTGTTTCTATTTCTAAGTGGGTATTGTGTTGTCTCACCAACATATGATGGAATCAAATCATTAATATAGGAAGGGACAATATTATTATTAACTTTAAACATAAAATAATTATTTCAGAGTTACGTCTCCTTTAAAGCTTCTCCCAGCCACATTCTCGGTACAGTCAAACCTGTCTTAAGCAGCCAGTCAAGGGAAGGAGCAAAAGTGGCCTTTTAAGACAGGTTGTTGCTTAATACAGGTTGAATCCCTCTGAAAGCATAGAAATGGGAAATAGCAAATGTGGCTGCTTAAGACAAGTGGCTGCTTAACAGAAGTGACCGCTTACACAGGTTTGACTATATATCTTTTCCAGTGATGCAGATCGTGTGAGACCAGTTGTAATTCGTGCTGCCTCATTTTGAAGTTTTTCTATTGAGTATGAGAGGTGTACAGTGCAATGATCCCAAACTTCAGATGAATATTCTAAAATCGGACGCACATAAGAAAACTACATTTGATTAACAGCATTTCTACTGACTTTAAATTTTAGTTTTCTCAGGACTCCTTTTGCCTTTGAGGCTGAAAAAAGAATGTTTTCAATATGTGTTTTCCACTTTTCATCGTTATCAAAAGTTACACCCAAGTGTTTATGTGATTGAACAAATACAAGAGGAGTGTCATTAAAAAGCAATTTAGAAAGTGAGTCACAATTTCTAAAGGAAAAAAAACAAAGCTTTAAAAAAATAGTCTTGTTCTGATTAAAATTAACCAGCCACTGGTTGGCCCAACATCTATCTATCTATCTGTCTGTCTGTCTATCTATAGATATATATAGATAGAGATAATTATTTGTGAATAACCAAGACATATATATATATATATATAGCATATCTGTCACATATTCCTCACAAAACAAATATACATCACAAATCTATGGTCGGGTATGTTTTGTAACACATATCAGAAGGGTGGTTTTTGACATCACACTATTTACCTAGGCTAAATGTAAACAAACAGTATTTGAAGTGAGTCATTTTTAAAACAGCAAATACTATTAGAAGCTTTAGACTTGTTCCATTCCATGATTTATGCAGGGAACTAAAAATAAATTGAATACTGAAAGTGCCAACAGCTGCCCCAAAACAATTTATGAACACAAGAGGAGTAGTAGTGCAGATGACATCATGCCAAAGGTCACAGGTTCAATCCCCGACTCCATCTGTCTTAAATAGCAAAATATAAAACACATTTACAGCACAATTATTGAGCTGACACTTACGCATGGTCTCCTTGTCTCTCTATCAGTGAAATGATTTTCCTGGTCTTCACAAAACTGTCCTGTATCAATCCACCTTCCACACACTGGTTGACGTTAAGGAAATTCTATATTAAGTTTTCACAGACCACATTCATATACAAGTGAAAGATATAAATAACCGAATAGGCCTTACTTACAAAATATTGCAGCTATCAAAACATTTTTACTAATTTTAAAAGCATTGTTTGTTGGGTTTACTTTCATGAATTCTGTCCATTTCTATTCAAAATGACATTAATAAACAAATCATAACATGGCGTAAAAATAGCTACCTATCTTTCCACGTAACAAAAAACTGGGTCGGAGCATGTAGCAAGCAAAACAAATGTTTAAAGATGTCCATACATAACACAGCTAAAGCATAATAAAGATGGTTAAGAATGTAAAAACATGTTTTTAAATTGTGAAAGGCCCATAGGACCCAGCTTAATAAATTACAAGTATCCAACAGCAAAATATAAGATTCCCACACTTGCACTATTTAAACCCCTGTACTCTACACTGATGTAATATTCTCTTTGTTTTCACTTCTGGATACAATTTCACAAATTTCATCTTGTCCAATTTTCTTCTTCACAAATTTTGTTTTGTCTTTTCCATTTGAAGACATTATGAATCAGCTACCTACAAAAAAAGAAATAAAACATGTTTATTAAGCATACAGTTTCAGAAATAGAATTCAGTATTTTTAACCCATGGTAATTTTTGCCAGAGCAATAATTTTCAACTAACAAAAAATGTGTTTTAAAAGGCAATTTCTCATTTATGATGATTCAAATTTTCCATGAGACTTACTTAAAATTGTCACACTATGCAATGATATGATGCTGTTTCTGTATACTGGTAGTTGATATTGAACAATTGTCATTTTTTTACATATATTGCTAGTGTTTAATTTTTCCAAGGGGACAGGAGATGCCAATTAACATAAACAAGGGATATGTGTGACTGGTGGAAAGTAATCCCTTCCTTTATAGACTGGTGCTGCCATTTTCCTGCCAAACTGCCAAGTTATCTAATAAATATTATTATTAGCTGGGCCCGATTAGCTCAGTCGGTTACGCGCCTGACTATCAATCCAGGGGTCGTGAGTTCGAATCCCCGCCTGGCAACAGTCTCTGTGATGATTGATATACAGTATTGTGTCTCATTATCATTCAACTCTCACCACTGATTCAAGTGGGAAAGTTATCAGTTACTTGCGGAGACGGGGTGTGGTTGAGTACTGGTTAATCCCAGGAAACAGTGGTTAGATTAACTGTTCATCTGTTAGCCCTTGATGGCATAAAATGACACTAAATATTCAATTAACAATTAATAAATGTTAATGAAGGGCAAGTCTTCTATATAGGCTGGATACCGTTACTCCAAATTTATTTACTTGGTAACAGGTCTTCTGTATTAAATATTTTTGGGGTAAAGTGTTTAAAAGATACCCTGATATTTGATATATAGGTTATAGCTGAAATTGTATTAGAACAATCCATTATAATGATGATTTATCTCAGATGAAATTGTGTCACATCTTTAATAAATGTTATTTTCTGTGCAAATGGGAGCAAAGGCATTCAGGTTGGGTGAGGTGAGTGGAGTCAGCATATACACCGATATTTTGAATAAAAACGTTAAAGGTGCAAGATATAAAACATGGCACACTAATTTTACCTGGCAGCAGCGAATCCAGTATTTTATAATATTGCAGTGTCAGATCTGCATTACGCTGGAAATTGTAAACAATTGCTCATGAATGAATTTCAGACAACAATCCATTAACTGAAATGTTTTAACAGTGTCATATAAAATTATAAATTGATGGTATATCTACAGAACAAGATGTTAATCAGAGCTGCGTTCAAGGTTTTTATGGATTTTCAGTGCATAAGATGTGCCTGATTTTTAGTGCATAAGATGTGCCTGGTTTTCAGTGCATAAGATGTGCCTGATTTTCAGTACATAAGATGTGCCTGATTTTCAAAACAAAAGATGTGCCTGATTATGTGCCTGATTTTCAGAACAAAAGATGTGCCTGATTTTCAGTACATAAGATGTGCCTGATTTTCAGAACAAAAGATGTGCCTGATTCTCAGTATATAAGATGTGCCTGATTTTCAGTATATAAGATGTACCTTATTTTCAGTGCATAAGACGTGCCTGATTTTCAGTACATAAGATGTGCCTGATTTTCAGTACATAAGATGTGCCTGATTTGAATCCTTAAGAAGTTTGTTTTATACTAAACAGTTATTAGGTCGTATACTGCAGAAATTGGTGTTTTAAATATTACAATTTTATACCCTCCCCTCCCACACACACACTATGGCATATCTACACGTAGGCACATGTGTGTGTGTGTATGTTTCTTTAATAAAAGCATTTTAAAGACACAAATTATTGGAGCAAATAATAATCATAATTGATACTCTTTTGAGAATCACTTTTAAATACATCTTAGTGTTGTGTGTGTGCTTAAAAAATAAGGCATAAAAGTTGGCGAAAATTGGCGTAAATAACAACCATATTTTCTAAGAAATGAGTAGAATTCTGCAGTTTTGGAATGGTTCTGCATATCCCAATAGCGAGAGTAGATTAGAATACCATCACCAGCAGGAGAGGGACACCCTTCTCATAAACTACCCCCAGGTTGCCTCCCCAATAATTGAAGTGCTCTTATGCCCATTTAAGTTTAGGTATCGGTTACCTACAAAATACTCATAATTATGCTTAGTTACTCAAAAGGCAAGCCGTTCCTTTTACCGGTAAAAGGAAATTTTATTAGTTTTTCTTTGTTTTTTTCTTTAAATTCTTTGATAGTTTTTTTGTTATGGGGTCTGATTTGTCAAAGGAAATGTTCCTACTAGTTATCATTCATGATGGTGAGAACATGGAATTTCAGTACTCCTAAAATATGGGATTTTTTTTAAAGTTTTGACGAACAGAGAGGAAAAATTAAGTTATGCTAGTTTTGACTTATCATTATTCTTGTTGCCGGTGTTAATGAATCACTTTTCATATAACCCTTTACTCCATAGATACGCATTTTCCCACACCAATCATGGAAGGCCTTTGAAAACAGTGCAGGAAGAGTTCAGATTGCTAGTAACAGTAAAGAGCTCATAACGAGCAATCTGAACACTTCCTGCACTGTTTTCCACTCTGTCAGTTAATATAAACATTATTCACCCAATAATTCAAAAGCCTTCTTTATTAGTTGCCCAAAGGCATCTATATTAGAGGTGTCCAATGGCTTCTGTATGAAGTAAAGGGTTTATACTAATAAAATCAATCTTCAAATTGTTAAATATGGTTTATTTACAGTTCAATTAAAGAGAAACTATCTATCTAGCATTCTGTGAAGTTTCCATTTTAAATTTAATCTTACAATGTCTACAGTGTTTGTTATTGACACCGGTGATACCGGGTCACTTCCAGTAGTAACAAATCGCGCATATTTTATGATGAAACAGATCTGAGGGCAGTTTAGAAAGTACTGTGCAATATATAATTATCAACTTTAAAGTAATTATCACCTAATAGTTAAGAAATTGGTGTTTTTTTTAATTAAAGTAAGTGAAAAGACAATAAATCCAGCCTTGAAAATGGGCGCTACCATATTGAAACATCATGATCACCTGTTAAAAACACAGCATTCATCGCATGGAGGTTGCCATTGTTTTTCTAAACAGTGCATCATGGGAATGTACAAACAGCTATTGATATTAAAACCTAGTCATGTTCCAACCACTTTCCGGCTAATAAGAAGAAAATTCAAATGCGGTGTGTGTGTGTGTGTGTGTGTGTGTGTGTGTGTGTGTGTAATAGTTGATTGTGACATTTTAATGCACGAATTGAGATAACTACGAATTGTTCTTTGCATATTTAATCAGGAAAGAAATATGGTAATGCCTTAAATCAAGGAATTTTCTAAATGAGGTCTTGAAACTTATCTGTTTTGACAATTTATCGCCCTTTCTGACAGATTCCTACCGAGTTAATGAAAATAATTTTCAAATAACGATGCATTTACTCAATTAATATAATATGCTGAACCCATAACAATGAAAAAAATAACAAAATTAAACAGCTTCAGTTGTTTATTTTATTCGATACAACAGAAATATAAAGAAAGTTTGCCGTTGTGACATATTTTCAGCACGTCGTCAGATTCAGATATATCGTGGAATGCACAAGTTTTGGAAAAACAGTAATGTTTAACTGTTGTTTTTAAAAATAATATATAAATTAATTTAAAATATGGATACGAATTATTTTAAAATATATTATTATCACAGTAGGAAATTATATAGAACATAGCAGTAAGTACGTTAGACAATATATAAGGTAAGTTTTTTTCTAAATATGCAAATGGCAATACATAATGATTGATATCAGTACATTTAAACATCAAAGTTACTATCAGGCACACCTGCAGCCGAGAATTCGCTGTGTCAGCCGGAACCATGTCGGAATTTGGTATCACCCGTGTATTTAGTACCCTTTACAAGAAATCAAACTTACACATTCATTCACTTTAATTGCCACATTGTTTATAAGACCTAACCATTGGATGCTTTTTAAAAGCAGCCAACTTGTTTTATATTTGCTCCAGTGCGTGGAAAGAAACGTTTACCTTGGTCGTATATTCAAAGTAATCCAACAATCACATTAGAGGAATAAAAATAGATAATAAAATATGCATGAGAGGTTTTCCAAAGTCGCAATATCGGGCATGTGGTGTGGTAAACACCGCAGGGGTCAATTGTTTCTACTGATTAGTTACGGTCTATAAACAACAGTTTGACCTGTGTCGTATCAATTAGAGATATTTGCAGACGAAAACTATCTTGTCTGATTTTTTAAGACAAGCCTGACAGGCAAGTAACTTTAAAAAAGGCACATGCCCATATACAGATTTGACAAGCCCCAGGCATCGGGCTATCCTATTCTTGGAGCACTGAACACATTGTAACTTAAGTTCCCGTTTCCCATCTGTTACCGGTACTATCTGAACTTTACTTTTTAATATTTTTAATCAGGTATCCAGATTAAACATGTACATGTAATTTTGTCTTGAATATTGGTGTATTTGAAGTCTACAATCAACAGAAACTGGTGGTCTCACTTTGAATGCATGATAGCATTTGACTACACTATTCTTCACATTGACTGTTTATGTAGCAAGAGTAGAGGTTCCATCATTTGTGAATAAAGAATTTTCCCTTCATTAAATATCCCATGTGTCTTATTCATCAGTTATATAATATTACTGCACTACACATAATAAAACAGACAAAATTCATAAGTGCTCATAGTTAACAAGATGTCCATCAGAGATTGAATGATTCAATTGACATCAAATAAAGACTAATCTTTGTTCTCATGCATATACATGTACTTCTGACATCATATATTATAATATTTATATAAAACATGAAAAAGCTGCCTTATGAAAATGAATTATTGGCAGGTGACAGGCCATGGACAATAGACATATTTATCATGACAAAAACTTCATTTGTCAATAGTGCTAAAATATAATATTAAGCTCCTTCTTCCATATAAATTGATATATATGTCATTGTAATGTCCTGAATGTTTGGTTATGATAATATAGCAAAAGGTACGTAAGCACCATATTTATGAGCATTTGTGACAAACAAATATAGTGGAAAAAATGGAACATAATCATTATGAATCCATCCCTGGCATTCATCACATAGTCCAGGCACTACCAAGATGAACATCTTGGTCCTCAAACTATGTCACTGAACAACATTTCCAGACGATACCAAAAACAAAACAGTTTATTGTAAATGTTTGGTTTAAGGCATTATTAATAAAATATGAATGCAAAATATGTACTGTTTTTTGGTAGTGACTTGTAGGCACTGAGCACCATCTTATTATTCATGAAAATGGTCTTAGCATGAAATGTGAAACAAGCACTATTTTAGGCCAAAGTTAAATAGCACGACCATTCATTGTTGTAAACCAACAAAGTTACTCCTCAGATCAAGTTTCTTATTGGCTTTTAAAATATGTAATAACAAAAATATAAAGGGTTTAACTATTAACAATAATGAATTTAAATTATCACAGTTTGCGGATGATACATCAGTTGTTTTAGATGGATCTTCTTCTTCACTCAAACATACATTAGAAGAACTCTCTTTTTATGCTAGTATTTCAGGATTAAATGTAAATTTTGGTAAGACACATGTAGTTTGGATAGGGGCAAAAAAATATAGTTCAGACTCAATCAAAACTAAATGGAAACTGTCTTGGGGAAGTCAACAATTTAAACTGTTGGGTATAACTTTCGATGTAGATTTAAATAAAATCACAGATATAAATTACAAAGAAAAAATTACAAAAATAGCAAACTTAATTAAATTGTGGAAGCGAAGATATCTAACTCCCTTAGGTAAAATAACAGTAATAAAAACCTTATTATTACCTATCCTCAATCACCTCTTCTTTTCACTACCTAATCCAAGTGAGCATACAATAAAACAAGTTAATGACCTATTTTTTGATTTTTTATGGCAAGGTCCAACAAAAATAAAAAATGATGTAACAATTAAGAAATATTGTGATGGAGGACTAAAAATGATAAATTTAAAAGCATTTATTGCAGCATTGAAATCTACATGGATAAGGAGACTCATTGTTACAGATGGGCAATGGCAACTTTTAATAAACCATAAAATCAACACTAAAAACATTTCAGATCTGGGTATAAGATATTCTGAAGCCTTAGTTAATGATATTAAAAATCAGTTCTGGAAAGATGTTTTAAAATCTTATATAAGTGTTTTAACACACACTACGGCCACAGAAAACAACTCACTGCAATCAAACATACTGAAAAGTCCAGTCTATTTCAACCCAAACATAAGAATTGGTGGCAAAGATATATTTTATAAAAAATACTATAATAATGGTTTAACTCTAGTAAATGATTTTATACGAGAAGACGGAAAATTTTACACTTGTGAGGAACTGAACACAATATACAATATTAAAATGAATTTTTTACAATATCATAGTGTGAAGAAAGCAATTGAAGTATACCTAAAACAATATAATATAACTGAATTCTCATCAAAGTTGAATTACCCAATTGTACCGTCTAACATTCAAATATTTTTAAATAGTAGAAAAGGATCAAAAGACATGTATGATATTCTTAACAGGAACAGAAGTTCTCCTACATCAAAACTTAAATGGAACTTAAAATATAACTTTAGTGAGGAAACATGGAAAAATATCTACAAATTCCCATTTCAAAAACCAATAAGCACTACATTACAATGGTTTCAGGCTAGAATAAATCATAGAATATTATCAAACAGACAATTTTTGCATAAAATCAAAATTAAAAATAATCCAATTTGTCTTTATTGCACACAAGAGGAAACCATAACGCACATGTTATGGTCCTGCCCCAAGACACAGTCCATTATAAATGAGTTGAAAACATGGCTTTTCTCTATAAATCCAATAGAAATTACTGAAGAAACATTTATTTTTAATATAGGAAAGGGATTATCACAAGTACAGTTATATTTACTGTTGGAAACAAAATTTTACATATTCTATACAAAACAACTTGAAACACCCTTATCTATAGCAAACCTAAAAAACAGACTCAAAAGAACACATAAAATCCTGGAAAATGTAGCTATGAGAAACGACAATCTTGAAAAATTTAAAAAAGATTGGAATCCATACTCCGATATTCTATCACAATAATTCCAATTTTCAAAATATTACATAAACCTGATAATAGATCTTTATAACTACATAAAACTAAAATCCCTGTCACTTACACAAGTCATGTTAATATAGATGACTGTACTAAAAAATGAAACGATGAATTATTACTATGGTTTTGACTGATGGAGAGAGCATAATTAAGGAATTTTTCCTCTTTTTTTAAAAAAAAAAAAAAAAAAAGAATTGTTTACTGGAAGCAATTAGAAAATATCAATTTCCCCTAAACTTAGTAAGACCCCATGTTTATACACTTATCCAAGTATGATATACTGAATATGAGTGAGAATGAGTGAGAGAGACTAGAAAAGCTTAAACATATGTAAACAATGTACAGTGTGCGATGGGATGACCCCGACCTATAACACACTTATTGACGGGGAAATAAAAGCATTAAAAAAAAAAAAAAATAAAAAAAATATAAGTGTCTTTTTTCAAGGATATCGAATCTTGAGATATTTAAGAATTATTAAAATAATCTAATTTGATTTTTCCTCATACATCTAGTTGAAAGCTATAATAAATTAACGAACTTATGACATATGAAAGAAATCTATACGGAGAAAATGATAAAAGCAATGACCAACTAACATGCAACATCGTCATTGGCAGAATGATGTATGTCTTGAATGTATAATTATTGGTTGGAAATTGAGGGTTTTCTTAATAAAAGTCATAAAATATGTAATTTGGTAATAAATGATTTTCAATCTATAGAGTTGAATGCATGAATTGAAATAAATGGTTTTTAATTAGGTTTTCCTAATTTATTTATAGGAAATCAATATTTATTTAAATTAAAAAAAAAAAAAAAAAAAAAAAAAAAAAAAAGTTTCTTATTTGCACAAAGAAATCTAAACATATTGAACACCCACCCATCATCACTTGCCCTAAACGTTGGAAAGTGTGGATGAGTCGCTTTTATCAGAAATTTCAAGCCCTGCACCATCAGATGATAGTGGCAGACATTGTGGCATAAGCAGTCAAATGAGTTTAGGTGGGGAACACAGTGGTCAGTTAATAGGCAATAGTAAACAAACTGTAGAGTTTATTCCCATAATCTAACAAATATATCTATCTATCTTTATATTTTGCCACACGCTTTCACAGGCATAATCGAGTCTTATATTAATAGAAAAAGAAAAAGTAAAGTATAATAAAGTAAAGGGTAAAAATAGTGTTAAAGGTGTTAAAACAGTGTGACAAGATAAAACAAGATTAAAAGCAAACTTAAAATGTTCATGGTTTAGTGTGCTGGCTAACTGCAAACTTGAATGAATCAAAGTCTTGCAGGAGTACAACATCTGCAGGTAACGAGTTCCACTGTACTATAGTAAGGGGAAAGAATGAATACTTGTAGTAAACAACCCTAGTGTGATTTTGTTTAAAAGACAAAGAGTGACAAAACCTTGATACCCAGTGGTTAGCTTCAAAGTAATGAGATATAGAGATGGCGACCAACTCAAAAACAATTTTGTAAAGGAGGCATAGACGCGCATCTGCCCGGCACTGCTCTAAGGTTCTCCAACCCAGTCTTTCTAACATGTTTGTAACACTGGAGTAATGGGTTTAATCATTCATGGTCCAGCGTGCTGCACGTCTCTGAACTCTTTCAAGTTTGTCAATATCTGACCTGGTGTGAGAGTCAAAAATCGTACTTGCATACTCTAACTTGCGGCGGACCAAGATTTTGTAGGCACACTCTCTGATCTTGGGGGACTGCACCTTGATGTTCCTCTAGACAAAGCCTAGGGAACTGTTGGCCTTGGCTGCAACTCTGTCTAAGTCGGTGTTCCATGACAAATTATTTGAGATGTCTACACCAAGATAGCAAGCATTCTCAGTTGTCTTTAGAACCTGTCCATGAAGTATGTACCTTGTGAGTTTGGGAGTTTTCAACCTTTTTATGAGGACAACTTCACATTTTGATGGAATGAATTCCATATCCCACAAGGCTTCCCATCTCTGAAGTTTGTCAAGGTCAGTCTGTAAAGTCTGATTGTTTGTCTTGTCATCGTTTATCGTAAGTAATACAACTGTATTGTCTGCGAAAAGCCTAACTTGAGAGGTGATACTTTCAGACAGATCATTAATGTAGGCAAGGAATAAGATAGGACCCAAGACAGAACCCTGAAGTGTCTTCAATTTTATCAGTTTCCTCATGCTCAAAAACTAGTCTGTGTCTGGTCACTGAGAAATGCTCTTATCCAATGTAGAGAGTTACTTTGGACTCCACAGGACTTGAGTTTGTGGAGAAGTTTCTCATGGTTAGCCATGTCAAATGCCTTGCTAAAGTCTAGGAGGATGAGGCCTGTTTATACAACCATTTGGGCCATTTCAAAATAAGTAAAAACAACAAATAATTAAAACATGACAATTTCTAAAATTAATCGAGAACTACTGTAACTACATGATATTGTTGTCTAGTTCATAGTATAACAGACAAACTGATTTTGATTAGAATATGCAAATTTAAAAGCTAACGCGAAAACCAGTGACATTAGACAAAAATAAAACTTACTTACCCTCTCATATATCCTTGTTATTCCAGAAATAAAGAATGAGATAATTAGTTCATATTCCATTCACCGTTGTATCCTTTGAATTATGTTTAAATTAAAGAAATACTTGGAAATATAAACTTGTATCGATTTTCAGGAAGCGGAAATAGTTCTGAAAGTCTTTATTATTTTCGTATTTAAGTTTTGTTCTTAAAAAGCTGAGTTTTTATATTTTACTAGTGCTTTTACATATAACTTGAAGATATAAAATATATTTTAAACAATATATCATTAAAATGTATACAAAACTGCGTTGCCTCAAATCCGAACAAACGGATCCTAGCTTTGTATATTTATTGTGTAACCAAAACCAAGGAAACCGATGCAGGTGAAAGTGTTGAATCATGTGTCATTTTAAAGTCCACTGATGCTTTTCTGGTGCTTTATTTAAGAGGGTATGCTGGTTAATTTATTATATCGTATAATCACCATTACAAACATTACATTGTCATTCAATTTTGCTCTCTGTTCCGATACCCTTTTAGAATGGAATTATTTGTAGAAATTCATGTTTTCTTTACATTTCGAGAGCAAGATTTAAATCACTCTGAATAATTGTCACATTTTAACAAAGCTTTGTATATACATTTATTAGTATAACTCTCTCTGCATACAGGACCGACGCTGCCATCTTTACATTCTTTACAACTAAGGCATAATAGGTGTGTTGGTATAACCAGTTTTAATAATGAATTATACTCGCACTACCATGGTTCGATATGCTAACATCCAAATTCAAAACAATAAATTGGTGCAGTTATTTCACAAGAAAATTTCTACTTACTTGTTTGATTAATTCCACCTCCCTCTAAAAAAAGTTCCAATAGATAATATTCACTAAAGAGACCATGTAAAATCAGTCAAAAAACAGACATGAAAATAAATATAGCAGTCTAAACACAAAATCTCAAATCGCGGATATGACGTCAGAGCAGATGGGCACTTTAATCACATGACTTAAAAAGTCAAACACATTCAATACTATTAATTGCGATTTCTTTTTAAATACATAGCAGGTAGGGGTTAAAGTTTTATGTGTTTTCCGTTTTGCTAAATAGAGGACATACAAATATTTCACCTTTTTTGAACATAAATACAAAAGTGCTGCGAATACATTGGATCTAAATGTTTACACGAGTCCCCATTATCCAGAATATCCCATTTAGAACGTGAATAATTGCTTCTGACTGTCTGCGAGTAGACTTTAAAAATAATAAAAAAAAGTAAAAAAATGAAAACTGGGGCGAAGGGTTAACGGTACAAAAAACGCATTTTTCTACTTGACCTAAATAAATATTTCAGCTTCTGCCATGTGATCGCCATTGATAAAATGGCAACAAAAGCAGACAAAGACGTTTCATATTTCCAAATTTTAATTTTGGGTACAAAAATGAGGGGTTTTAATGACCATAAATTGGGAATAGTGTTTTAAGGTAAATTTCCAACTATCCATAAACATTTTGATAACTTACCTCCTTAGAATATATTTAAAAGAATTTTACAGGTTTGCATGGTTGAGTATTTTTGTAGTAAACCATGATGTAATTATGGCGCCTGCCGTGTGAAATCTCATGAGAATAGCGAGAAAATAAAAATGACCTCGAACCAAGGTTTGTCTTGGTTTAAGGGCATTCTACAATACAGAGTTTTCGTACCACTACAATTTCATATCACTACTATTTCATACCAAATTTAGATGTTTCGCACAGCACAGAGATTAATGCATAAACTTTATAATGTTTCACACCAATCAAATTATTTGGTCTTCTTCCTTATACAACACTCTTTACACTACTATGTTGACCACAACATTTGAAACTATCTATCGATACTGCTTAGCTTAATGTTGAGCATCACCTGACGTAGGCTGTCAATCAACCAAGTTGATAATCCAATCAGTAATTGATATTGAGTCTAGCTCCATCATTTTCATTAGACAATGAAGTAAATGTACATTGTATAAACTCAATCTCATTAAAGTCTGTTCAACTTTAGCTTCAATACTTTACGCACAGTAGATCTTATGACCACTCATAGGAGGTCACCTCAAATTGATCTTTCATGTAATTCATATTCATAACAATTCAGCCAATCAGATTAATCATTACATTTGAAGTTTGTTGAAATTTACAACATATCTTAGATAGATAGATTTAACATTTGAAAAAGAAAAATTGCGTACAGTTCATTTATGAATCACATAGTGCTGTTTCCCGGGTGTGTATTCGGCCATCGTGATCGTCCTACGTTTTATAAATAATGTACCAGTATCATCTCTCGATTTCTAAAATCTGAAAATCAATTTCATTTATCATGGGCACAGCCATGATGTTTATGTTGTAAAAATTATAAGCGTGATTATCCACATTATATAGCTAAATATATAGGATTGCTTTGGTAAAAATAGAATTCTACTTTCTTGAAAGTGATGCTCTGATTGGTTGGCGGAGAGGTCAATCTGAGGTGATTCTCTATGCATGGCCATCAGATCTACTGTGTATAGAGTAGTGAAGCTTAAGTTGATCTGATTTTAATGAGATTTGTATTAACTTGGACAAAACAATGCCAAGTGGCCAAAGGGCAGAGCGATAGTTGTTCTCATAACAGGTCAATTATCCCTTCGTTCTTGAATTGCAACTTGATAAATACTATTATTTCTTCAATATACAAAAAATGAAACTCAGTAACTCAGACCAATCCTTCTGATATGTTTTCCTCAAAACTCCTGGAATATAACATTATTATCGCTTCTTATATTATGGACCATTTTAACAGACAAATAGCAAACTCTCCCTTTCAACACGGCTCTCGCAGAAAAACATGGCTGTGAGTCCTAACTGATTTGTTTCTCCTAAGATTATCTTCGGAAGGGTCAACAAAGTGATATGAAAGTCAGGACTCTTGTTTGCCCATTTTTGGGGCCATTTTTCTGCCCCTTTCCAAATGGCAATAGTATCTTTTTTTCCAAATCCAAAGTAACAAAATTCCTAATTTCAAAATGCAAAGAAACTAAAATGAATATTTGCGGAAAAAGTTTGGAGATTTTTTAATAAATATGATTTTAATATTGTCTTCTACAAAAACATCACACTCTTTATACATTTAATATACATTAACCATATAGTCAAACTTGCAGTAGCGACCATTTGTTATAAGCAACCCTTTGATGTAAGCAACGACATTAAATCCACCCCAACGAATTTCATTTATAATTATACACGCAATAAGCGACCACTTGCTCTCTGTGACCGCTTAAAATCCATCAAATTTCAACAAATATCCTTTACCATAGGACCACGAATACACGGTGTGAAATTTTAGCATCATGCTTTGTGTATGTGACAAATGTGTAAGTGTAAAATTGTCGATCTCTGAGGTAACATGCTAAAAATAACCCAAGGCCAAATACTGCAATGTCTCGTGGTAAAAGCTGATAATTGTTTGATAAAAAGTTATAGAGTTAAAACACTTTAACCCCAATTATATATCAATATGTAATTTTCCAAATTTCTTTAAAAATAAAGCTAATTTTCCCAAAGTCAGGTTTTCCGACCCCATTCTTAAAAGTACTAGCAAGAGCCCTGTGATATTGAAAAAGTTGTTCATCAAAGACAAATTACAAGAACTAACAGAATGATGTTAATAATAATAACTAAACAGGATGCTGGATCCAGTCCTTTCTTAAAGACTGCTCACAAAAGGTTGTGGTGGAAAGCAGATGCTGGATTCCTGTCAGAAGTTCCCTAGGTTCTGTCCTTGGTCCCTGTCTGTTAATGGGCTATATAAACAACCTTCCAAACTCATTTACTAGCAGAAAAGACTTTTTGCAGATGACAGCATAGTCTATTTAACCATCAAAAAGCAAAACTCCTGAAGAAGAATCTTATAAGATTTTATCTTTCGTTCTAATCCATATTTATACCTACATTGATGTGTATATAATTATGTACATTTGATTTAATAAAATATGTTTACCGTAAACCAAAAACCAAACCAGTGCAGAAACTGTACAAAATACTTAAGAATACTTGAGACCTGGGAACATACTTGGTTCATGGAATTTAACACAGTTAAGTTTAAGGTACTAAGAATTCCTGGAAAGACCAAACCTAAAATATGTCCCTGCAAACTGCATTTAACACAGAATTGACAAAATAAGAATATGTAAAATATTTAGGTATATATGTAACCATCATTCAAAACTTAAACTGGACACCTTACATACACAACATAACTATGTAACCATCATTCAAAACTTACACTGGACACCTCACATACACAACATAATAGCCAATTTTAGCAAGTATCATTTATCGATTCATTAAACATACAAAGAACTTACTTTACAAACTAATTAAACCGACTGCTTATAACGTTTATGCAAGACAACCATTAGAGTAGTGATTCACTATGTGCCAAAATACCAAAACATACAATGTAGAAAGGATTTCACGAATGACTACAGCTATCAGGGTAGTGTGCCTGTCATGTTGAACCAACTTGACTGGTGGTAACTCTCATACATCTGCAATTGAAATTTCCATAAACTCACTTAGGTTGGCTCCTTGTGTGGTATTTTAAATAAAATAAAAACGAAAATAAAAAGTTACCAACATATCCAGTCCATGGGTATTTATCCATTAAGTCTGTATTTTAGAAAAAAATGGCTTTAAATGTCATAAAAACAATCAAATTATTTCTAAAATGAATACAAAACATCATTTATTTAACATATTTGGAATTTCACAAATCTGCTAAAACATGACCAAAAACGATATTTTAACCAGTGGTGATTCGAAAGAAACTCCCTATACTTAAATTTAATATCAAGTACATACTGCTTAACAACCTTCATCATTCAGACTCTTTCTAAGAATTTGTAACCAATATGACAAATCGGCAAATAGCTTTACAGCTAGTGTTTTATATTTGTAAATCCGACACCTAAGAACTGTTGAATGCCGTCAAAAGGGAAATAAGATTAATCAGACAGAACACATGCGCATCATTTGTAAGGAACTTCAGGGACCGTCTTGATTCTGATACGGCAATTGATTTATTATGAACAGTAATAAAATATTTAGTTCAAAACTGTATCAGATATTTTGGGACACCCTGTATATAGATTGATTGATTGAATATTTAGCCTCATTTTTATGCCATTGAAGGCTAACAGATGATCAGTTAACCTAACCACTGTTTCTTAGGATTAACCAGTACTCAAGCACACCCCATCTCTGCAAGTAACTGATAACTCTCCCACTTATATCAGCGGTGAGAGACGAACGATAATGAGACACAATGTCGTATATCAATCATCAAGAGACAGTTGCTGGGTGGGGATTCGAACTCATGACCCCTGGATTGATAGTCAGAGTCTCAGAGGCATAACAGACTGAGCTAATCGGGCCCAGCATGATATATATAGACACTGTGTGGGGTTTTTTTTGCGAATTCTAAAATTTTAAAAAAATCTTGACATAATTCTTAAAGATGAATCCGTTTGACTCACATTGAAACACTTTTTCTAAATTATAAATGGATAGCATACTTTTTGTTTTTCCGTGTTAGGTAAAAGAAACTTTATAGCAAATTTATTTAGGTTTGGGTCTGTTTTGTAGAGCCCCTCTTCAACCCACCCCATTTTCTCTTTAGAATATATTAGATGTCAGGGTGGGGGCGCGATTTAGAATTTAGTTGATTTAAAGGTTGTGTGAAATTATCGTTCAGATGTTTAAAAGAAATAGTTTTGTACACTTGGACAGATATAACAAGGGGCCTGTCTGTCTTCAATTTATGATAACAGGTAGTTAAGTATTTAGAACTTGCCATTAAAAACAAACATTTTCTTTCTTTATTTTGACACCAATGACCTTGATCTTTGACTTATCCTCATACCATTTTGGATGGAGTTATGGTAGCTAGATCACAATGTCTTTAAAGCAAGCTCACCATGAAATTTCAACCTAAACACTATTTTCATTATCTGGCCTGCAGTAACCTTGACCTTTGAGATAGAGCTGTCCCAATGTGAAGTTACATCATGATACTGGTTAAGTATTTCTGGAAGTTTTACCCATATCAAACTAAATATGTACCAGCTTTTCAAATGAAAAGATACTAATGTATGAAGTATTTATAGAATTTCAAAAAAAAAAAAAAATTGTGTTTGTCTAAAATTTTTGTCTTGTTAGCTCAAATAGAATCATCTTTTCTTAAAATTCAAAAATTATCTTAAAATAAAAAATCTCTTATAATCTTATCTTACCAATTTAATTCACCGACTTTAACCACTTTTTAACATCACAATAACTTTTGTTATCGTTATCACATGGATATAGTCAGTATCTGTGTATGGTATTTAGTATTGCTCCCATTTATTTCTAGTGTTATTCCATCACATATTATAGTATACATGTACACATAGTTATATAGCCATATCTGCATCCTGTAACCAGTTTGAGAACATCTTGTAAGACATTGATTACAAGTATAAGATGACCTCTTGTCTATAGGTCAATAATTATGTACAATCCTATTAATATATCTGCTGAATGACATATACAGGAAACAGAGCCTGGGATCTTACTAAAATGTCAACAGCTGTTACAATCTCAGTCCTCTGAAACTTACAAGTTTGTGTAATTGACATAATGAGTATCCAGGATATATATGATATCTGTATTACAGAAACTCATTATTTTGTGTAATCTGATTTATGTGTTTCAGTCTTATTTCAATTGTATTGCATTACTTTGTCCTTGCAAATATTTTTATTGTTTTTGTGTTGTTTTTGCAATATATAGCGAAGGTAGTTTGCTTCAGAATTACATGACAGACACAATAGTTATTTATTTACCTTTTTATATACATGCTAAACCTAGCCAGGCACAATTTTAGTAATGTGCTAACCCTACCCAGGCACAATTACAGTAATTTGCTATACCTAGCCAGGCACAATTACAGTAATGTGCTAAACCTAGCCAGGCACAGTTACAGTTATATGCTAAACCTAGCAGGACACAATTACAGTAATGTGCCAAACATAGCCAGGCACAATTACAGTAATGAAGTCTGTTGATGTATGACTGGTGGTTCTCAGAATATTCTGTATACCAGAACTAATACACCTACCTGGTGTTTATTTGACATCAATTGTGAGACAATTTCTTACAGCTTGTGTACCCCTTCCTGGGTGGAACCAGTACTAAGCATATATGGATGAAGTGTATTGCTCAAGGACACTAGCATATCGTTGCAGAGATTGCTCAACTCTCCATGCTCGATAAATGTATAAGTTCATGAGGTGTACTTTTTGCATGAAATATGATATGTGTTTATATCATACCTTGTGAACTTGTATGATGAGAATTCTTGGAATCCTATTGCAGGCAGTCTTTTATCCCCATGGCAGCTCTATAAAGCATAATAAACATCCAAGCACGACAGTTCCACTGCAGTGATGGAGTGTTGACTGTTCCATGGTAGTAATAGAGTGTTGACTGTTCCACTGCAGTGATGGAATGTTGACTGTTCCACGGCAGTAATAGAGCGTTGACTGTTCCACTGCAGTGATGGAGTGTTGACTGTTCCACTGCAGTGATGGAGTGTTGACTGTTCCACTGCAGTGATGGAGTGTTGACTGTTCCACTGCAGTGATGGAGTGTTGACTGTTCCACTGCAGTGATGGAGTGTTGACTGTTCCACTGCAGTGATGGAATGTTGACTGTTCCACTGCAGTGATGGAGTGTTGACTGTTCCACGGCAGTAATAGAGTGTTGACTGTTCCACTGCAGTGATGGAGTGTTGACTGTTCCACGGCAGTGATGGAGTGTTGACTGTTCCACTGCAGTGATGGAGTGTTGACTGTTCCACTGCAGTAATGGAATGTTGACTGTTCCGCGGCAGTAATAGAGTGTTGACTGTTCCACTGCAGTGATGGAATGTTGACTGTTCCACGGCAGTAATAGAGTGTTGACTGTTCCACTGCAGTGATGGAGTGTTGACTGTTCCACTGCAGTGATGGAATGTTGACTGTTCCACTGCAGTGATGGAGTGTTGACTGTTCCACTGCAGTGATGGAGTGTTGACAGTTCCACTGCAGTGATGGAGTGTTGACTGTTCCACTGCAGTGATGGAGTGTTAACTGTTCCACTGCAGTAATGGAATGTTGACTGTTCCACGGCAGTAATAGAGTGTTGACTGTTCCACTGCAGTGATGGAATGTTGACTGTTCCACTGCAGTGATGGAGTGTTGACTGTTCCACTGCAGTGATGGAATGTTGACTGTTTCACGGTAGTAATAGAGTGTTGACTGTTCCACTGCAGTGATGGAATGTTGACTGTTCCAGTGCAGTGATGGAATGTTGACTGTTCCACTGCAGTGATGGAGTGTTGACTGTTCCACTGCAGTGATGGAATGTTGACTGTTCCACGGCAGTAATAGAGTGTTGACTGTTCCACTGCAGTGATGGAATGTTGACTGTTCCACGGCAGTAATAGAGTGTTGACTGTTCCACTGCAGTGATGGAGTGTTGACTGTTCCACTGCAGTGATGGAGTGTTGACTGTTCCACTGCAGTGATGGAGTGTTGACTGTTCCACTGCAGTGATGGAGTGTTGACTGTTCCACTGCAGTGATGGAATGTTGACTGTTCCACGGCAGTAATAGAGTGTTGACTGTTCCACTGCAGTGATGGAATATTGACTGTCCCATGGCAGTAATAGAGTGTTGACTGTTCCACTGCAGTGATGGAGTGTTGACTGTTCCACTGCAGTGATGGAATGTTGACTGTTTCATGGTAGTAATAGAGTGTTGACTGTTCCACTGCAGTGGTGGAATGTTGACTGTTCCACGGCAGTATTAGAGTGTTGACTGTTCCACTGCAGTGATGGAATGTTGACTGTTCCATGGCAGTAATAGAGTGTTGACTGTTCCACTGCAGTGATGGAGTGTTGACTGTTTCACTGCAGTGATGGAATGTTGACTGTTCCATGGTAGTAATAGAGTGTTGACTGTTCCACTGCAGTGATGGAATGTTGACTGTTCCACGGTAGTAATAGAGTGTTGACTGTTCCACTGCAGTGATGGAATGTTGACTGTTCCATGGTAGTAATAGAGTGTTGACTGTTCCACTGCAGTGATGGAGTGTTGACTGTTCTGCGGCAGTAATGGAGTGTTGACTGTTGTGTGGCAGTGACCTGTTCCACTGTAGTGGCAGGGTGTTGGCTGTTTGATCCCAAGCTCATTCAATGGCCTCTAATAAACAACACTATGTTCTGTTTTTTACCAATTCATATAGCTCTGAGATTTTTTATTGCAATCAAGCTGAAATAAATAAATATAAATTAACTTTAAAACAATAATTTCATTTCCATTGCAGATATTTTCAAGCCAAATACTGGTACATCTGCATGGTGACACTTGGGCACACCATAGATGTAAGCTACAGGTACACAGTATAAACTAAGTGCCATCAATCAGTATTCAACACAGTTGCCTAATTACATGTTCATTAAATAAATACCAAATACAAACATGGCTGCTCCTACGTTGAATTCAAGAGAAGCTGCAAAAAAATACTTGTCATCTCATCACATCCCACAGATGTTTGAAAGTCTCTTGAGTTGCTTGATGCTTGAACGGCCTGATGATCCAGTGGAGTTTATAGAAAAGAAGATGATCCAGGTGAAGGAGATTGGAATAGATAACGTGAACTGGGAAACCTTCGTCCTACCTCTCCACCCGTACAGAGATCCTGTAAGACTGAAGCATGTACACGATGGTAGTAAGTTTGATAAAGAGAGGGAGGTAGACGAAGAAATTAAAACTACAAAGGAAAAGTCAGACTATCAACCAGATGTGTTCAAACTTACAGAGGCTCAATAGAAAATGTGATATTTTAGTTACGATAAATTGATTGTTAAACAGACATAATCGAACTATTAATGACGTCAAAATGAGTACATGAATCTATTCTTTTTTAAACAACATTGTTTTTTAAGAAAAATAAAAAAAAAGCTTATGCCAAAAATGCTCTGCATTGGAATAGATAATTTAAAATTAGAACACATTTTAAAGTAATTTATATTTAAATCACCTAGTCACATGAATGGAAAAAATTTAAGAGCACAGTTTTTTGGTCTCAAATGTTTGTCACAATAATGTTAAGAATTGAAATAAAAAAATTCATAGAAATTAAAAATTAGAACAGATTAGGAAGTAACTGTTAACACCTCACTGTTTACAGTCAAAACTAATTGTGTTAATGGGCGGGCAGTGGTTGGGGGAATAATTTGGTTGCTATAAACTTGCTGCTTTACAGCTAAGTCAAAGTACATCAATCAAACAGTTTTTGTATGGTTGGTAGAAAGACACATGTGAATGTGATGATACATAAAAATGCATTTATGAAACATGCCTTTTTCATATATTTATATATATATATATATATATTCTTGTATACCAGTATTAGTGTTAATCTACATTGATAAGTTTTCAAAAAACTGTTATAATAACAAGAAAATATTGTAGTATATTGTACACTTTTTAAAACAGTATTTTAAAAAATAGTCATATAACATTGATAGAAATATCCTGTATACAACGTATACACAAAATAAGATGGTATTTATTAATCTTTACAGTAGAGTATATTTTTCTTATACCTTCTTGCCATTATTTCTAATTCCTTATTTGTTCAAATACTTAAGTTGGTTGTTTTTTTATAATTGTGCGGTGTTTTTTTGGGTGGTGTGTGGGTACTTTTTAATATTTAACTGGAAGATCTTAAATATTTAAAAATAAAAACAAATTTTTGATGTATTCTTCATATTATCACAATATAGCAGATTCTTAAAGATTTGGACTTAATATTCTAAGGTTTAATTTATATTTGCTTGTTTTAATTTAATTTCTTTATGATTTTCTGAGTCTACTACCAGAGTCAATAATTATCGAGATTATTGGCTTAAAAACAACAAAACAATATAGACTCATTCCAATCACTGTTATTTATTTGTAACTGAGGTTCATTTTTATTAAAATGCATGATTGATTGTATAAGCACATTTTTATTTGTTTAATGCCAATTTTTGTATACTGGTAATAACTACCGGTATTTGGAATACTTACAGTATATTTGCCTTTATTCAACTGGAACTGAATGCACACTTGTTATAATTTCCTCTATATCATTAAACACTCGTAACATTTTAACCGTGACTATTTGTATCATAAAGAGGATTGTTGTGCACTGGGCTATTCCATTAAAACCTGCCAGGGGACACAGGAGGCACTTTTAAATTCTATTGCCCACTTGTAGAAAAATGTTTATTCGACCACACATTGAAGTGAAAAACCAAAGGAATCAGCCACCCATGTATTTTTTAATTCAATGATTTTATATTGAAAACACCATTTAGATACTTAAACAACTCAATTAGGTGTCGATTTGTGCCACTTTTAAAATGGTGCTTGCTAAGCCAAGCAGGAACTGATTTTGGCAACTCGCAGAAATGTCCTCCTCTCTCCATGTAAGCTAACCCACGGATTGAATCCTTTTGGAAAATATTTAGTTTGTGAAATTCACAATCCTGATACATTTACTATCTCAAGCTGTAGGATTATTATTCATTGGAGAGAATTTTTATGTTACTACTTGACTATTTATGGTTAATTGACTAAAAGTTAAAACAGTACTTTACATCTACCCATAAAATCAAAATGCATTACTAAGCACCGCAATATAGAATAATGGAATAAGATACTCGTCCATTTAATTTTTTTTTTATGGTTGAAAAAATGCTCATTGTTCCCCTCGCTGTCACCACTAATATGTTTGTATGGAATAGCCCTCCCTATACATTGGCATTTGTTTGTATGACTAACTGGTTTATTTATTCTCTTGGGACTAATGATTTAAACAATTCTTTCTTGGGAAACCTGACTATTGACCCAAAACAGTAGACTGCTGACTTAACTGCATTATTTTTATACCTGTTACTCAATCAGGTTAACAGTCAGTCTTCCAACAGAATAAATGGTTGTATTATATTATTGTCTCATCTTTTTTTAACCAAAAACTTATCTTGTTATTTTATTTATGTTAAAAAATTGTTGTCCATATGAGGACTCGTAAGTCAATATATCACATTATTTTTTTACATTTTACATATTTATGATGCATTGTACATTAATACATGACTGCAGTGATGTTTTGCAATATTTACATTTGTAATTTGATAAAATACAAGCCTGAAGCGTCTTACTTCTTTTTCGTGCACATGTATCTTCTTTTTGCCACATTTTTTTTTTTTTAAAGCATTTATATAAACTTTTGTTTACTTTTATCACATTAATGGTGTTTTTCATTTATAAGTGTGTGAAGCTGTAATAACGTAAGTAAGATTGAGCTTTGAAATGTTTCCAAAATGTTAATTATAAAGAAGCAGATGGAAATTTATCATGTTATTCTCCACTATTTCATGGATAGACTACGAGATGTGTATCAGGCAACTGGTGTTTATCAGGCAGTTCACATGGAATTGTTACATATGGTAGTAAACTTCTTATTAAAAGTCGCACAGATTATGAAGAAAAAGATTAAGTGCATACACGTACAGTTAAACCTGTAAAAGTGACCACCTCTATTGAGCAGCCACTTATCTCAGTATATGCAGATACAGTTGTTATATCCCATTTCTATGTTTATAGAGGAAAATAACCTGTATTCAGCAACAATCTGTCTTAAAAGGCCAGTTTTGCTCCTTCCCTTGGATGGTTGCTTACAACATGTTTGATTGTACAAGTATTATAAATAATGACAGTTAAGAGCATAGTAGTGTCTGAAATTTCAAATTAATTTCTCTATTTATGTGTAGGTCGAAAAAAATGTGGAAAATATCTCTAGACTTTGTTTTCAGAGAATCCCTGTTTAATAAGTATTAATTCTATATTCCATTTGTCTCTTTATTATACTCCAGAGGTTGTGTTTATTTGTCTTCTAGTTATAAGCAGTCATTTATCGAGAATTCTCCTAGCTGTCAGTAATTATTAATAGAGAATTTTTTCACTATCCAAGCTATCAATAATTTAATGAAAATGCATTCTTCTATTTATCAGTAATTTTAATTAAAAATTAGTCTAGCTATCAGTAATATACTATAAGAACATTGTTCTAGCTGGCTGGTGTTTTTTTTATGGTTATAGAAATGTTTTTATATGGAACATAAAACATTAATAACACCATAAAAAATATTTTTTATGTGTACTTTCAAATTGATTATAGATATAACTGTTTAATCAGAGACAAAGGACAAATAGCTGTTTATGCTGGTGAAATATCACAACCTTGTATGCCTACCTGGACATTACAAATGATTTTTACTTCTGATTCTGACAGGGTTATTTCATTTAATAAATAGTGCAGTTTTGCAATGATTTTTCAGTTGCAATATGCAAATATGCCTTGCATAACAAGTTAGAGGAACTCAACTTGACATCATTTCAAACAAATAAATATGTACATTACACACGGGACGTGATTGGTCAACC
Organism: Panopea generosa; assembly: GCA_029582155.1. Classification (NCBI taxonomy): domain Eukaryota; kingdom Metazoa; phylum Mollusca; class Bivalvia; order Adapedonta; family Hiatellidae; genus Panopea; species Panopea generosa. The sequence goes on from CM055898.1 coordinate 12,303,086, forward strand.
CTTTTGTTCGACTGCTCCCTAAATCTGTCAAAGCTGTCCGTCTGTGAGAGAATTTTCCCTTTCATGATACCCGGTCTTCATTGGCTAATAATCATATCATAAGGCAGGACTCTATTACTTCTAACATTTGAAGACATACGAACAATTAAAACAAAAGGGTTAAAATAGTGCAATAAAGCAACTTTTGAGCATTTAAGAAAAGCAGTGATTAGAAAGTCTTACTTGATATGCAAGGCATATTACTTAAGGAATGCAATATGTTGTAAGTTGTTCCAAACATTCAATACATTTTCTGTTACTGTTCATTTACCCACAATACAACTTGAATGTGAATAGTGTAGGTATAGTCTTGTTTTTTGGTAATTGCAATGTTTATGTGCATAATATTTATCAAATCTGTGTTAAAACAATTAAGCAAATTTTTGAATTTAGTTTTTGTCTCAATGCTTTTGAAATATATTGGTGCTCTTAAAATACTTGTAGTGAAAATATATTATTTGATATAAAGTAGATAGTTAATGTATGTCTGAGAGCCAGGTCAAGTTGATGCTTCATCAGATTTTGTGTTGGCTTTTTCTTTCGCTGTTTGGAGTTTTATTCTTACTTTCGTTTGTTTTGTCATCTGCTGCTTTATGTTAATTCGTCTTCTGCTTTATAATTCCATAATAACACTTTTTATAGAGACAAGATTTGATAAAATTAAAATCATTTGGCTTCTTGATACGATACCTAAGTCACTTCATTTCAAATCTTCCTATATGCTTTCCTTTGAGCCAAGTGTATCAGGCAACACTGCGGAAAACTTTGTTATTTGTTGTTTTTAGTTTAAAAAGCTTACCTGTGTTTTTTTTCATCATGTTTGTAATATGGATGATACATTTTCTCCAACACATGTGAATTTATTTTAAGAAGAACCATACAAACACATGGCTGGTACGGAAGACTACCAGTAAATGAAATATGTTCTGTTACTGCAAAAAAGATCTTTTTATATGATTTATATAGCCAAATGCAATTTAATTGGGAAAACAATATAAGGATAAAAATATGATTAACAGAAAGATGGAATCTGTTTGGATTTTTTTTCAGACATAAAATTTTGAAAAGAAAACTAATAGAACAGCTTAGATATTTGTTTTGGTATGTGTATTCCACAATTATCAAAGCAAATCTTCATATTCTATGTAATAATCTCTTCTCTGTTACCTTTTACACTGATTAGAGAATATGGTTGAATATGATAACGTTTTTTTTTAATATTTGTATTAACAAAAAATGCTGCAACATCAGAAATCGGAAAATAAGCTATGATCATATTACCAGTTTATGATAAATGTTCGGTATTTTTAAGCTAAACTAAAATATTCAAATGATTAATTGTTAGATTCATCAGTATTTATTGATTTAATACTCAATACTTGGAATTCTAGTATTGGGTAATCAGAGATGATACTCTGATTTTAGTGGTAATGTAATCTGATTCTGGGAAAAAAATACACAGAAATTTCAAAAGCAGTCTGACCATTAAAACAACATTGTAGAAGTGCCGCATCCCCCCTAATTAATGAGTAAAACGGTGAACCTCGAGTGAAATGTTTTACATATTAAACGTCAGTGAGTACAACTGAAAGCCCCAAGTGAAATTTATCAGATATCAAAATGTAGTTATTGTACCATTAGATGTATTTCTGTTTCTTTGTTTGCTCAGTGTCCTTCTGCAAAATAAGGCAAAACTTTTCCCTGAGGTGCTGCATTACATATATGCTTGTTCCAGTCAGTTATATGAATAAATGTCCTTTATAGGGTTATTATGTGAACTAGTGTTGCATTTTTATTTATAATTAATGATCTCTGCAGACTGCTGATTACAAAACATTTGTATTAATTGATATAGTATTATGATATTTCAGATGAAACCAGAGTTGTTATATCGTTTTACATGTCGGGTCTATCTTTATACGAAGTTGCATCTAGACTAGATTTTTTTTAGTTTGTTGGTTTATGCAGTTCTTATTTTACATTTAAGAAAAAAAATGTATTTTTGTTTAAAATTATTTAATTTTTAGACACTTGTGAAATGTCTGACAGGAACTGTCACGGAATTATTCTATTTTTTTCCTTTACATGCCTAAAACTACATAGCTACAGGGTTTTTATGAAGATTCACACTTAAAATGTCTTACTTCATTATATTTTATCTACCACATATTCAACCATTTTTTACCAAATCTATAAACCAACAAAGCAAATAAATACAGTCTATGTAAATCCAACCATTGGGTGAGAAACTTGTAAAGAAAAGATCATTGATTTTTTTTGCAAGTTTCTTTAATTCTCAGCTGGTACTTCTTGTCTATTGTGTAAAGTATTGGATTTTCAATTTACAATCCAATCAATTTGCTCTATTGGAGCAAATAAATAGAACTTATAGTTTAAGTCTTCAACTTGTATTTGGTTATATAAAGTAGATCAATAATGAATTATGGAAATATAATAAATCATTGATTATTTTTTCTCTGTGTGTTATTACTTCAACATAAGATTACCAGTTAATAACAATCAATGCCCACAACTCTTGACAGTTAGAGAATATGTAACTAACATCATTCTTATCTGTTTGCAGCTCATTGTCACTTTAAATAAGGTTCACATTTTTTACATCACATTAGGATGCAGTCATCTGATGACCACTCACCACTGAGTTCATGGGTTTGAGCCTAACTCTGTCTAACATTTTAAGTGAGAAAGGTTGCCAGTTACTTTAGGAAGGTTGGTGATTCTACTCGGACTCCTTGTGAGGTCTTTCTCAACCAATAAAACTGGATATGCCATATAGTATGTGTCTTGTGTTGAAAATGTCATGTAAACCTAATAGAGCAATATTTAATGTCAGAATAAGTTATAATTTATTTAAACTGTTGGCCACTTAACTGGAAATAACTGTCTCACTTTAAATCTTCACACCGACCATGACTTAGTTTAAACTGATTTATTTCACTTTGATTGTGAAGCAAGTTATTGTTACTTATACAAGTCACCCTCAAAGGGATTCTGGGTAGATCCATACTTAACATGTGGATAAGTGTCTTGCTCAAGGACACCACATATAGCCATTGGGGAGGATCAAACCCACAACCCTCAAGATTCTATACACATTGACTTGAACTCCCGGCTACAGTAAGTGGAAGGAGATCCATAGACAAGACCACGGCAAACTCTAAATAACTCCATCACTAAACAGTGTGGTTTATTCAAATAAAAAATTGTGTTGGAATCAAATCTGACTTTTTCAGAAAGCATAGATGTTTATCTGAAGAACCGAAAAAATGAAAAGGCCTATGGGTCCTCCGCTAAGGTCACAGGTTAGAGTCATGCCCGCTCTAAAAACTTTATGTGAGTTACTTGCAGAAGAATGGTGGTTTACTCTGTTACATTATGATGTCTTCCTTCAGAAAATGTGTTGAAAATGGTATTAAACCCTGTTCAAAGAAAAGAAATTACCCAAAAAAAATATATTTGTTGGTAAATAAAGTAAGATGCCAATCCCAGATGTAAGAAGCATTTGAAAGTACATAAATGTACTTGGACTGTGGTCAGTAATATTAATTATGACATATAAATGTCCGCTGTTTTAACCAAATCACTTGTCCACCCTAGGTAGTGATATTTACTCGAAAAGTGAAATTGTTCAAAACAAATGCATGAGTGTCGAGAATCACCAATACATACATCAAAGATAATTTAGAAAGAGATATTAAATAAGAATGTCTGATTTTAGTAACAACAGAAATTTATGTCGTAGTAATAAAACACTGTCTGGTGATATTGTTCAGTATACAATATTCAACCATCACGCATTACATACATCAAGTCAATTGATACAGACCTCATCTGGCAATAACTTTACAACATCTATTTCCTAATATTTGTTAGAACAGTCAAGAGTGCAACTACAAATACAGGGGTTGCTAGTTTGAATCCCGCCCCGCTATAGTCTCAGGGATGACTGGTATATAATATTGCCATTCAGCTGTCATCGCCGATTCAAATAGGAATGTTATCAGTTACTTGCGGTGTGCTCAAGTACTGGTTTATCTTTTAGAATACCAGGAAAGAGTGGTTAGGTTAATTGATTGTCTGTTAGCCCTCGATAACACAGGCTAAAACATAGAAATCGGAAATAGCCAATGTGGCTGCTTAAGGAAAATGACTGCTCAATGGAGGCGACTGCTTACACAGGTAAGACTGTATACTGATTTTCTTCATAGTTTCAGCCTAGAATAACAACTCAAACAATTTAAGTGGACATGAATAACCAAACGCAGTATATAGCAAGAAGTAAAAAGTCTTGGAAACAATTTCTTAAATACTTTATTTGCATTTTAAATAAAAATAAATGACTGATGTTAAAACTATGTACAAATGCCTCTATTGTTTTATAATAAATCAAGTGTCACCTTGCAGTACATGTAGCTACTTCAAAGATAAAATTGCATAATCAACCTATTATTTAATAATTACAACTACATGTACATTAAAATAATAAGTACAAAGTCACATATCTCAGCAATAAACTGTGCATTGTATCGTTGCCAAGGAAATTAATCACCACTGACAATATGAGCATATTGTTTATTGTTTTAATATCTAAAATTAATAATTATGATCTAGGATCAAGTTTTATTGGTAGAAAAATACCAACGATGGATGTATCTGAAATGGAACATAGCTGTCCTATAATAGTTTTATTCAGCAAGCAGAAAAACTTTGTTGCACAATATTTTGGTCTAAGCTCTAAATTCGTTACCTTAGTGTTAAATGCAAGTGATCCTAAAGGAACACCTGTAGTGATCCTGAAGGAACACCTGTAGTGATCCTGAGAAAACACCTGTAGTTTCATAAAATAAATTATGAACTGATTAATAAAGGGACACTGTAATCTTGACTCTTCATGACATAAATATAAAAAACAAATAACTGAGTAGGTTTTACACCTTTAGCTTCATTTCTATGTCAAAGTGGTGTAACTCTAATAAATGCTGGAAAAGCATCCCTTTGCGCAGATTTGTGATCATTTGCGATAACAAGTGCAAATTCATTTTTTATTAGCAAGGCAGATTTTTTTTTAATATAAAATAACAATTTGTTCTTTGGAGTATTTTTCTCATATTTCAAGACCTAATGTAACTTGTTTTATAAAAACTGTTCTGTTTTCTAAACCATGAAGTTTCAGACAGTACCATTAGGAGAGCAACATCTTTTTGTGGAAATTGGTAAAACTGTAATGACCGATTTGTGAACAGGAGTTAACTTCCATTTCAACATTGCCATGTGGGTCAATATTATTCCTCACAACACACTCATCAAATCATCAACTTCCTAATAAAAATGTTTTTTTTAAACATAATGGAGAACTGAATTTATTAAATTGAAAAAAGTATATTTCTACACAACGTTTTATTCAAGGTCTGTAAATTAATATTTAACAAAATAAACAAATATGTTTTTTGCCATTACAACCATGTAGAGAGTAACATCTGGGCTGTGTTAGTCCCATTAGAATGGTTGTCAAAGGTAACTTATTTCCTAGCTCAACCTCAACTTAACTTTCCTAAATTGGTTGATAAGTTTTGAAAATATTACTGAATGATGATTTTGAGGGCAAATGTCACTGTCTAATTTTGGTGAATGAAAGTTTCAGAGAAACTTGAATAGGCTAAAATAATGAGTTATCGCAATATTTTATACCCGTCTTATAAAGTTAAAGTTTTAAAGAAATAAACAAATAAGTTTTTGTATCTTGGTCTAAGGCCAAATAAAAAAATGCTATGTTTATCATTTCCCATCCAAACCTTACGATATACTGGTAACAATTTTGTTATTTGTCACTATACTTCACTTTATTGTTTACCTTCAATTATTATGTAGCTGCTTCAACTTAAAAACAAGTGTACAAAAGAAAGTCCAGCAGCCCATTTCTGTTCTGGATTAGACACCTGACCATGTCTAGTACATGTATACAAAATAACATAGCTATGTATTAAGTGACTCAGTTTACATGTATAATGCATGCAAAGCATTATTTGTGATTTTGACCTTGAAGACGACCTTTGACAATGATACAAGTAGGCCTTCTATTTGATTGTATGTATGTATCGTCAAGTAAGTTCTAGGACAGAAAAGAGGGTATGAAATATGAACAAAAACAATTCAAGATACAAGAAATACCTGTAAACAATATATGAAAGATGAATGTTTGATGCAAAATATGGCACTTGTTTAGATGTAAAAAATGTGTTTTTAGTTTAAAAGTTACAACGCCCTGTGTGTTATTTAAAACATTTAAAATCATACTCAATAATACTACAAACAGACAGACAGTCATCCCCTTCACACTCGTGGTACAATCCATTAAACATATCCTGAACAAGGCTTCAAAAATCATCTGTTTGTCCAGTTTCATACCAGATTTTTGTAGTAGTAGTAGTCTAAAACCATCTTTTTTTTATTTCAAAATGGGTCCAAACATTTTCTACCATCATATGGACTAAAATCATAAAATTGTTCTTTCATGACCTGTAAAAAAAACAAAAAACAAGTACAACTCTTATGACAGTAGAAAACCTGGACCAATTTGCATTTTGAAATTTTGGAAGCCCTGATCAGTGTCAACACGAGTACAAAACCGATATATGATAATAAAATTGCATGAAATGTCAAACAGACTTTGCTAAGTTAGTATAGGCCTTTAGCATCAGGCATGTCTAGTCCTATGAGATGATCTTTGTCATGAATAGTGATACAAGTTAATGTGGGCTCCCTCGTGTCTTCATCTAATGTGATAGTAAATTTAGATAAACTACAATTTGGACAAACTTTTAGAGCATGGCCCTTCATCCCTGGTATCTTACAATCAAGCGTCTCTACAAAATATCTCATCATTTCTTTAATATAGCCGCCATGACTCACTACCAGAATGTCTGCTACATTTGTAGGCATGCAGTCAGAGTCGTCAAAGCTGCTGTTGCGTCCGGAACTTATACTGGAGATACTTGGGAGTCTCTGATGTATTGTGGGTGATAATGAAACATTCGGACAGCCGGGAGATGAAATGTGCGAGTCACTAGAGACGTGTTTGATAGGGCTAGGGGATCGAAACACAGGCCTGTTTGTGCTAGGATCTGTCTGGATTTCACAGTGATTCACAATGTAAGATGGCACATGATTAATCACACTTTCAGACAAAGTGCTATCTGAGTCATTCCCATTCAGTTCAATCTTCTCCGATGATGCAATGTCATCTGAATCTGCCCGACTTGAAGACCCTGAAGAGCTACCACTATAAGATTTGAGATCACTGCTTAAATTAGAGTCATCTGAGCTACTAGGAAAACACTCTCTATAACGATACTCTTCAATGACTTTTTCAGAACTATCACTGTCTTGCATAGATACTATACTGCTATGTTGGCAGAAATTCAAATTGTCCTCACTGGCATCATCATCATCATCGAACTGATCAGAAGCCATGTTCATTTCATTGATAATATTCTGTATGTTGCCTGATCCACAGAAGGATTGGCTTCTCCGACTGAGTTCCAGGCGCTTATTTGGACCACTGTTTCGTCCGAGGCTGCCACCATGCCGTCTTTTTATTTTACCAGGTCTGTATATAGTGTCTTCCATCTTAGAGTATTCAATACATATTGTACAGAGGTCTTTAAAAAATGTTTTTACTCGCTCTTGCACCTGAATATATAAAAAAATATGTAAGAAAAATCATAGTTCAAAGACTCACTAGCTCTAATAACAGTTTAATTCGTCTTTTTACATGACCCTGGTAAGGGATCATACCCATGACACTCGGGATAATGTTCTACCACTAAACTACATCTTAAATATCAGTTATTACTATCATTTGAAGTTACAGACAAAATATTACCTCCGACATGACTATAGAACATATACATATATCAAATTCATGAGATTTAGCATGATTGACAACACATTAAAGGTCATTTATCCATTTATAATATTCAGTTTAGCTAAACAGAAAAGTAATCTCAGAGACTTTTTGTTCTAGTCCCCTATTTGGACAGAACTTGGTCATATACTGCACCAAGATCGGTGCAGAAAACTCCCAACACATAATGTACAAGTATACATGAATTGGAACACTTGAAACTAGCAATTTTCTTCATATAAAATAAAACGAGACTCGAACTTTAAGCCACTCTGCGAGGAGCTATATAATCTTACCTCAAACACAGTCTCTGCTCCAGGAGGTGTGTAGTCTATGTATCTTCTCTTGGCTTTCTTAGCAGACAGAAGTAATTCCTTTGATGACTTTCCTTCTGCTGTACCAAACTTCTGTGAAAACAAATATGTAAGTATGTTTGAAACTTGCGCACATATAAATTTTAAGAAGCTTATTATCATTTTTTTTGTTTTCAATGACCCAACAATGACCAATGGTCCACTTTTTTTGAAATACTGAAACCCATGTGAAAGTGAATTCAGAATAAATGTCATGTTCTATACAGTAACGCTATATTCTATAGTTGTCATGATCTATACACTAAGTCTATATTACTCAAAGAAATGTCCCAGAATCCAACCTGAGAATAGATAACTTAACAATCATTGACATTGAATACATGTATGCAATTTTGTAAAAGGAACTGTTTGAAATTTTCCTTTTTCAGTCTACTGTTAAGTCATATTGGAATATAAGCGACATCAAACAATAACAATTTGTAAGGCCCCTCAAAGTAATATTTTCAGTTTGGCCCAGTTAATGTTTTAGGTGATGACATATAGTTGCCTATAAAAATATGTGTTACTCAGATGTACTTAACTAAAATGAGCACTGGTGAAATATGTTACAAGTATGTCGGGGAAAGGTGTTTTTTTACTCCAACATATAATTATAATGTTATAAAAAGCATATCTATTTTTACTGATAGATGAAGACTTCAGCATGAATCTGAGAAGAACCATCGGCCTTTCTCAATTAACTGGCCCAATTTTACACATTTTTGTTTTTGAGGAGAGTTGGGCTCAAATCCACAATTAATGACTGATTAGATGCCAGCACCCTAGAAAACTATGCCATGGAGCACACCAAGTTCAAAAGTGTCCAATTCCCATCTTGTAATGTACATATATCATTAAATAAAGCAACACAACTTTTTTATTAAAGACTGCGTTGGTTTTTCCAGAAATATTGAACTACAACAATTTAGCCATTTTATCACAAAAAAGGTTATCTGCCACACACTCTAAAGTGGTAAATGTTTTACACAAAGCAGAAAAGTTAATAAAATGATAAGTGTGAAGAAACATGATGGAGGGTGTGGATGTTAGACAGCAGTGGGGTCCCATTGAAGACTTACCCTTTCCCTGAGCCTTTCATCAAGAATGATTTCACATCTGCACACTTTGTTAGCATCTGTTATAATTTTGGCTGTTTTGTGTGCCCTTGCCAAGTCACTTGCAAAGACATGTGTGAATCTGTCATTTTGAAGTCGTGTTGCCACACACTGAGCTTGTTTCTCGCCTAGGCCAGACAGTGGAACATTGGTCTGACCTATAAAATAAAATGTACATGTATTGTCAAATCACTTTATACATGGTCTCCTAATAGTAAAGGAAAGTCCCACCCTGAAATTACTTATACATTATCAATACACTATCACTTCCAAGTTGCTAATTACATAATGGGGAGTTGTGGTGCAGTGGATAGTGTTGGCCTCTCAAGCTAGAGGTTACAGATTCGATCCTTTTAAAGTTTAAAACACACACCCAGTACCAGTTAAAATCAGGATGCTAACTCAAATATTATGTGCTTACTTCGCAATTAAGCTCAAATAACTGAGTATACAAACTGTCATATTAATGGCAAAGAACTGAGTGTACATATTATTGGCAAATAACTGAGTATACATAATAATGGCAAATAACCGAGTATACATATTAATGGCAAAATATTGGTATTTGTTTGTTATTTATAGGTATTTCATTTATTTGAAATCCTAAAATTATAATGTGCTTACAATGCTATGGCATCGCATGAGACAGTAGACATGTATAATAACGTAGTACATGATAAATACAATAATGGAATGTTTGCAATGTCATTATAATATGTGTAGCTTCAATAAAAAAATGGAAATTTTAAAAAAAGTTTGCAATGTGTATATTGTACCCGAGAGTCTGGAAGCAAAAAAAATATCTAAAACTAAAGAATTTATGTGTTTGTTTGAGTATTTCACATCATGTTAATGCCAGCTAAGGCCAATATACAATCAGACAACCTGTCCACTCTTTCCTAGGATCCTGGAAGCTTAATCAGTAGTCAAGCACACCCATCTTGGCAAGTAACTGATAACTTTCAGACTTGAATCAGAGGTGAGACGTTATGTTGTATATTAATCAGCATGGGACCAGACACAACTATCAACCAAGCTAATTAATAATATACTAGACGAATTGTAAAAAAATTTTCAGACAAATCTAAAAAAATGTTATATGAAAAAAAAAGTATTGCTAAGACCAAATAATTGATACAATTGATGTTATATACTGGTAACCCCATCATATACAAGAGTTGTCAGAGGACAACAAAGCTTGCCTCTGGGAGTGTAAGTCCAAAAAGGGCCATAACTGTGCCAAAATGCAATCCAGAGTTATGGTTCTTGGCTGTGTGTGTTCCATTGATGATGGTGAACACACATGCAAAGTTTCATTCTCATCTATTGAGTGGTTGCATAGATATCTTCAACTTATACGCAAAGATTTAACCTGGGTGTCTACAGATGACGACGACGCCGGGGTCATGACAATAGCTCTACTTGGACTTTGTCCCAGCGAGCTAAAAATGTTGCTTTTCTATGTATTAAACTGTTCTGAAGAACTCATTTTCTATTCTATTGCTTTTCATCTAATTACCATTAGACGTAATATAATTTACAAAGGAATATTAAAATATTTGATAACTGAAATGTTAGCCATAAATATGTGACTACTCATTATAAAATTGACTGTAATATTGTGTGCAGACAATCTCTCACAATAAAATAAGAACTTTCTAGATGTCTGCATACAGGGCACAGATACATTATGCTGTTTATAAAGTATCCCTCTGACTTAAATTTCAATCCTAATTGACAGCCAGATCCGACAATGTATCAATATCTAATCACATCAAGTATTCAGTGTTTTTTATCTAATCTAAAAAACATCTTCGTCTAGACGAATTCTCTTTTAATGAGAAAGTCTACAGAGAGCTTTTATTAATATAAAATTCTATCATCTTGTTTATCAGACAGTTAGTGAAATAACATACTGGCATGGCAGTAAAAAGACACTGCGTGTAACATTATATATTGTACTATATAGTTACGGTTATTACAATTATTGTGATTAAAGCTGTTATGGTTATTACAATTATTGTGATTAAAGCTGTTAAGGTTATTACAATTATTGTAATTAAAGCTGTTAAGGTTATAACAATTATTGTAATTAAAGCTGTTTTCACCACTTGAAGGGTCAATCCACCCACCATTCTTGAAGAAATTCCTTACAATCTGAGGGAGGATTTAGGGGAACAATGGCATTGGTTTTTATATTTAGCACCATTTTTATGCCTTCCGGGGCTAACAGACAATCAGTTAATCTAACCACTTTCTCCTGGGATCCTGGATGGTTAACCAGTACTCAATATCAACCATCTCTGTAAGTAACTGGTAACTTCCCCTCTTGAATCAGCAGTGGGAGATGAATGACAATGAGAAGCAATGTCGTATAGCAATCATCATGGATACTGTGGCCAGACATGAATTCAAACTCACAACAGCTGGATTGATAGTCAGATGTACTACCAACTGAACTTACCGGATTCAGAGTGGTGGGAGGTCAAGGGAACTAGATTTTCCAATTTAACCCTTTACTTCATAGATACGTGGTTTACTGCACCAATCACAGAAGGCCTTTGAAAACAGTGCAGGAAGAGTTAAGATTGCTCGTAACGGGCAATCTGAACACTTCCTGCACTGTTTTCCACTCTGTCAGTTAATATAAACATAATTTAACCATTGCTGATATGTAGTGAATTAATGCTTTCAATATAAGAGGTGTCCAAAGGCGTCTATATGAAGTAAAGGGATAAGACACTCTTGAAATAAGAACCATTAAAGAACAGAAAAAGGCAATTCCACAAGTACTCTGCAAACTTTCTCTTACAAATTGTATGAACCAAGCATGGTTTCAACCCATGACCACAGTGGTGAGAGGTAAGTGATCTTGAGATCATGTAACCACAGAAAGATTGACAAGTCACCCACAGACTGGAGAGATAAAATAACAAATTACCAACAGACTGGGGAGATAAAATAACAAGTCACCCACAGACTGGGGAGATAAAATAACAAATCACCAACAGACTGGGGAGATAAAATAACAAAAATGACTTTTATCCAAAATAAAAACATCGTTTTAAGAGTTGTGTATTGGTGTTTTACAGAAAAAATAAAAAAAAATATCAAAAAGTTTATAGTTATAATGAAATTAAGACTATCAAAGAACATAAATATTCTAGTAATAATTCTATAAGAGATTGATATTTTTGTACATAATATCAGTGACTAAATTACAATTGTGTATATGTATTGTAATTCAGTCAAGGTGAATTTGTGTATAATAATGATTATGGTAATAACAGTATGTTCCTTCTGCATTTCAGTAACTCTGCATTGCTCCTCTTAGTTTTAAAGCATGTGTTTAAATGGCAGTTATTACATAATGAGACAATTTATAAACAATATCAAACAACATACCTTGTATAATATTTTTCCTGTTGTAAAGCGTCTCTCCACTGAAAATAAAAGAGTGAGTAAAACTAGTACATCTCAATTACATACAAGTTTAAATTTATTGATGGAAAAAATAATTTGAAATAGCACAATCGCCAGTTATGGACATTTTTTCTAACCAACCTGGTCAAATACTGATTGTGATTATTATAAACTTGTGTCTGCCTGACAGCTTCTTTTTTCTCTTCAAAATGACAGCATATAAACATGGCTGTACTTCCACACATCCAAGGCTAGTTATTGCTGCAAACTGCCAGTTATTATTTGTATCTGCCACAACTAAGGAGGTTGAACAAGCTGGGACAGAATACTCTATGTCTTATTATTCTGACTATAGCCTCAACAATTACCAAATAGATGAAGCTGTTGCAGCCTTTAAGGTACTTAGAACAAAAGATATTGCTCTGTAGAATACCGAACAATACTCTGCTAAATTAAATGTTCAGCTAGATATTTGTTAATGTTTATTCATATCATTACACATTAAATAGATAGTTAACAGTAAGTATAAGGTTATCAGTAAATATAACTGTCAATTCAGCAAGTGTACCAGGTTTAATAAACTTGAGCATATTTTCCCCAATTTTAAAGAAAACACCACTAAAAATTCTCAATTTCAAAGGTATGGGTCATCTTCCCAAAATGCTAAAAAAAAAACACTGATGTCTGCATTTTAATTCAACCTGTAGACTCATGAATAACATTTCTGCAAACTATCCCAAAGGATAGTACATTAAACAATGTGGCAAAATATTCTGCATGTGGTTATAGAGCAAAAGATTGTGATTTTTTGGTTAAAAAAGCCCTGAATGAATAATAACTAAGTAAAACTACTGTTGTAAATAACAATTTAAATTTTATATTTTCTAACAAACCTGGCTCAAACCTCAGTGATAACTGGTTCAGTGGGACAAATTTTCAAGATGTTTTGTACCTTTCCCCTGGTGGATTTGTACCCTATATAAATCCCCAAACTCTAACATATATTGATGAAAAAACTTTACCTCTACTATTAATTCATATGAAAAAATGTCTGTCAGTCATACCAGGACCAGGGTACAAATCATCCAGAGTTGGGTACACATCAACAAGGGTACAAAATATCCAGGGTACAAATCGTTTTGCACCCATTCTTAAGAAAACATATGTATACTGGTCATACCTAATACCGCGAGTCTAAAAAATCATCAACCATGTAAAGAATGGCATCAATACAAAACAGTAATAAGGTTACTGCTGAGTAATAAGGTTACTGCTGAGTAAAAAAAACTGTTGCCAATAGGAAATGTTAACAAATGCCGATGCTAACGGAAGTTGGAGTTTTGTGCATGTCTTCCAAGATTGTTATTATAAGGGCATTCGCAGTAATAGGTATATCGAGGTATTAGGTATACAAGGGATATGTCCTTATTCAAAATTATTAATTAACAACTGGCAGGTCTTTGCATTCATAACCAGGATTTGAACTTGCATAGGACAAATTGCAATCATAAATGTATAAGTAATAATTAAATGAATTATCATTAAATTACCCTGTTCATGCAGTCATTAGCACAGAAAAGGTTCACAGATCATATACGAGTAATTGAGTCAGTCTATATGTATTTGCTTATGGTCCGTGTTGTAGATACACTGCTGCCATTGCATTAGTTCAGACCATGAAACTTAAAACATTTCAACAAACACAGAAATAGATCTTATAGACAGAACACCAAAATGACAAAAAAAATATTCGGGTCGCCAGTCTGACTGCGGTTCGGTTTAGTCATTTCTTGATAATCACTCCATTTCAAACATATAAAATAATTATTACTTACTGTCTCACAAACGTTAGAGAAAATAAAACCATTGCTTGAGATCTTACAAATGATGCACACTGTTAATTTTAACTTTTCTAAGTAATAAATTCACAAACTCCGAGTAACGACATTTTGTTCATGTAGACAGCAAGTCTGGTGATATTACAGAAGATTTGATTGGTTGACCGATTTATTCATAGCCAATAGAAATTCTTGAAACTTAAAAAAGCACCTGCTTTAACCATATTCGCCTCCAACAAAAAGAGTAGCTAGACGGTCATTGTCGTGCGCAGACACTAATTACGTAATATCGTCTGGTCATCGATATGACAGTTTGCGCTTTATCGATTCAATCAAAGGCTCGCGGCGGCAGTAGTAAAGTTGTCTCCGTTAATATAGACAAATTTTAATTACTGACAGACGTGAAAATGGAAAAAAAACTCACTTGAGCATTCTTCTTCAATAATATCAGCTTTGTTGTTTTTTTTCGTGACATTTACATAAGGAATCATAGAAATTGAACGCCAGCTCCGAACGTGAATAATTGTGCTTATAGTGTTATCGGATGTGACTGTTGCGAAATTAAACGTTGCAATACAATGTTAAAAAATAACAATATATAAGATCTAATCAAATCAAATTTAGATTTAGATGTAGCATATTTGTGATAAACAACTAATTAGAGATCACAAAGTTGCGGTTTCAGTTACGTCAGTCTCCGGTTAGATCTACATGAACTTATAATATATATTTTTATGTATTTAGCAATCTGTTGATTTAGTTGTTGAATTACTTATAGATCTAGATCTATACCAATTAATGGATTCAATTTAATTATAACACAGAAGCGTGTGTATAGTTAGGCCAACACAACATGCAGAAATAAAAATAATTGCATTGAATTAGATTTTAGTAGTTCCTCTTGGAAAGTGTGTACTTTTAACAAATAGATATATGTTTATATTTTACATAATCATCTAAATTTACTAATAAAGCACAAATTACATGACATGACTGCAGTTGGCATGAAGAATGAGCGGCACCACATATGGACTGGTGACAAAACAAAGTAAATACATAAGGGCGTGTGCATGATTGCGTTTGGATTAAAAACATTCATTAATAATGAATTACTTTCTCATACATATATAATATATATATTAATCATGAGCGGGAATAATACAACAACTCGTCGCTTTGATTGCGCATCTAATTGGTGTGTATTGTTGACATTTATACAAACAATACGCATGAAATACGTCTACTTTTGCCTTAAAGGGAGTTTATCAGGATTTTTCCAAATTTTAAAATGGGCTTAAACATTTTTTTCTAAAATATCATGCTTACATATACTGACTGACCCCATATTGCCAAAAGGATATCTATTTAAATATACCAAAATAATATATTGAAAAGGGATTTCCCAACTTGGGCTATGCGCCTAGGTTAGACGAAAATGGATTTCCCACTTAAAATCACAACATAGTTTGTGACGTAATAAATGAGTCACATGGTTACATTTTAATTTCTGTATGATCCGTTATACAGGTTTACACGTAGTAAAACTTATTTCATCTTAGAAAGAGACCGAATGTCGATGTGAAGGTACTCAAGCTTATTTTCAGAATGGAGATTTCGTTTCAAGTTTTGTACTCCAGTTTGAATATCGATTTGTATTTGACATACTGAACTATTTATATTATATGTCTAAATGATAATGAGATGATTTTTATCTATTTTAAAAATAATCTTATTTTCAAGACATATATAGCATTTTTTCCTGGTATACTCCCTTTAAATAGCTTAATAGGCTACTTTAAAAAACATTGTTTCCCAATTAATAGATTCTGATTGTAAAAAGAAAAATAGCATCTTATGGATTGTTCCACTTGATATGTATCAATTTTGTTAGAATCTAATAAATGGCATCATTACAGAATTCACTTTTTAAGGAATTAAATGACGCATGATAATGAATGCATTGTCATAACAGAGGTCTTTATTGGCAGCAATTTACAACACCTCTGGTGTTGTCTTTGTTGCTGTGCACCAAGAACGCGGTCATTACAAATAGAAATATCGGTGTGTGCGGAGGCTGAACAACCTTCGCACACTCTACTCTGAGTAACTTGCAAAGTTGTCACGCTACGCATCTGATCACCGATATTTCTATTGGTGTTGACTGCGTTTGTTGCGTACAGCAATAAAGTCAGCACCAGAGGTGTTGTTAATTGCTGCCAATAAAGACCTCTGTTATGACAATGCATTAATTATCGAGTGTCATCATATGATAACATAGTCGTAATTATCACGATTGTGACACAACGGAATATCAAACCAACTGCGGTAGGAAGATTCTGCATAGATAATTACCCATCGTCTCCTACAAGTATTTCAAACTACATTTGCGGATCCAGGACTCGTTTCAAATGTTCAAATCACAACGCAAGTAAGTGCACTTTGAAGTTACGTAAAATAGTCACGAAATTCATTTAGTGTTTCATGGGAACTTTTAAATGCCATGTAAATAATATGCCTTATAAAAATGGTATTATAACGTTTGCGCATGGACGTAGGAGCGTTACAATTATTGGGGAGGGGGGATCTGAGGAGAGTGAAAATATTGAGATGGGGGCGCTAAGTATATGCTGGCCCCTCCAACCTGAATATTGCCCCCCCCCCCCCCCCCCCCTAACTCGACCTAGCTCCTACACCTATGTTGCGTTAATTAAACACCTTTATTTGACACCGTTTTTTTTATACCAAAAAAAATAGTCTTATGAACGAATTCTTTTAATACGCCAGTGAAAACTAATTGAAAATAAAAAAATTAGAATAACACAGTAGATAGAGTTTACCTTGCATTTGGAAGGTCGTTGGTTCGATCTCTGGCCGGTTTGTACCAATGACTTGAAAACTGGTACTAGAAGCGTCCTCGCTTGGCGCTCAGCATTTTTTAAGGATAATTCTAAGATTTTCAGCCTTGAATCAGTATAATGCGACCGGGTATTATGCAACATGTCTACGGTATGATATCCCAGTGTGATAGCATTTAGATACTGCTAAGAAAGTAGACACCGTCGCAATGTGAATGAAGAATTGTTGAAAACGACGCTAAACGCCAAACAGTAACAACACATTACAGACATTGAGCCATATAAAAATGCAGAACATAATGGGAATAGAATTTATCATACAAATATTTTTTAATTCAGTTTTCACATAGTTTTATTATTGCTTCATTGGAACAGAAGGTTTCATACACCAATTGGGAAAATCACAGTCATTAAAAGCTTATTATTACCATCCTTAAACTATATTTGTATTTCTCTCCCAAACCCACCAGACACCTAGCAAATTAACGATACGTTTTATATTTTCATCTGGAAAGGACCTGCAAAGACAAAAAAATGTATATTGTTATTCAGAAAGAGGGTTAAAATGATTAATTTAAAAGCTGTTATAGCAAGCCTTAAAATACTTAGATACGACGACTTATTAATTCTGATGGACTATGGCAACATTGAATCAATCCTATTCTTGATAAAGATAAAATATTATTTCATGGTAAACACCACCCTCAAAAGGTATTTAATTCCATAAATGAACCGTAGCCCCTTTATTTGAGCAAACATGAAACCCTACTCATAGGGATCATTTATACCAAATATTAACAAATTCGGTTGGTCGGTTCTTGAAGAGAAGATTTTAAATGAAAAGTTTCTATGTGAAACTGGTAAGTCCCCGGGGTGGAGCCAATTTTAACCCTAAGGTCATTGCTTGAACAAACCTGAGAGACACTGATAAGGTGATACTACATGCAAAATATCAAAGCTCCAGGCCTTGCACTTTTGGAGAAGATTTTTGAATTTTTGAAAAAACAAACTGATAAGGCCCTGGGGCGGGGTCAAATTTGACCCCAGGGTTATGATTTGAATAAACTTGAGAGAGCTTCATTAAACAATGCTTCGTACCGAATAAGTAGAAAATATATTATGTGGTAACAAAGAAGAAGTCGTTTTAAGCAAATTGACCTCGGGTTCATCAATTCAAATGCATGGAGAAAAATATTTCCACAGACTTTGTATAACCACAACTGACTAAAATTGGATAATTAGTGTCAAAATTTCGGACCCTTGAATGGTAAAAATACTGTACAATATGACCGTTATGCACTTTAGCACCTTCATTTTTTTACTTGTACAGTCCCAATATGTCATGCCTATATACACTCACTGACCCCGTATTGCCCAAAGGGTATCTTTTTAAACATACCAACATAACTATAATGAAAAAGGATTTCCTAATATTGACTACGCGCCTAGGTTAGACTAAAACAGATTTCCAGCTGAAGATTTTGTGACATATTAAATGAGTCACATGATTTCATTATTATTTCAATTCGGTCTGTTACACAGAGTAAAAATTGTTTCATCTTAGAATGAGTCCAAATGCTGATGCGAAGGTCACCAAAAAGCATTTAGAGTCGGGAATTTGTTTCAGTTTTACAACTCCCATTTAAATATCGATATATACTAACTGTATTATTACATAATATATTGTCCTCTCTCTCTCCCTCCCTCCCTCCCTCCCTCCCTCTCTCTCTCTCTCTCTCTCTCTCTCTCTCTCTCTCTCTCTCTCTCTAATAAGACACAAATATGTGTACTATATATAACACAACTTTGTAACATATAGCCCCCTCTCTCTCTCTTTCTCTCTTGAATGGCTTTTATATAACCATGTTTGTATTGATAAGTCATCAAAAGAAGGAAGGCACAAATATATGTACTATATATAAACTGTATAACAACTATATAACACCTGTCTCTCTCTGTCTCTCTCTGTCTCTCTCTCTCTCTCTCTCTGTCTCTCTCTCTCTCTGTCTCTGTCTCTGTCTCTGTCTCAATCTCTCTCATGAATTTTATATAACATAATGTTTGTGTTGAAAAAAAGCAAACACAAATATATGTACTACATGTATATATTAACCATATAGTATACACCACTATATTATACTCTCTTTGGCTGTGCCGGGTCCGGTTGGTTTAAATGGTAGCACATCTGACTATCAACCCAAGGGTCACGAGTTCAAATCCCTGCCTGGTCACAGTCTCCATGATGATTGATATTGCCATTGCATCTCATTATCACTTATCTCTCGCTGCTGATTGAGGTGCGAAAGCTATCAGTTACTTGCAGAGATGGATGTGCTTGAGTATTGGTTAATCTTTCAAGATCCAAGGAAAGAGTGGTTAGGCTAACGGATCATCTGTTAGCCCTTGATGGTATAAAAATGATGCTAAATATTAAACCAATCAATCTATTGGCTGATTTTATATACAAATAACTCATGTTTGTGTTGATAAATGTTGGTGGTGAAGCTTGTTGACCAATGGTTGATGTTGTTGTTGTTGTTGTTGTTGTTGTTGTTGTTGTTGTTGTTGTTGTTGTTGATGTTGTTGTTGTTGTATGGTGTTTAACGTCGCTTTCAACATTTTTTCAGTCATATCGTGACGGTGTCTACTTGAGACAGTTTTTTTATCTCTGCCACTTTGGAATATCATCCCGCAGATATGATACCCCGGCCAGTCACAGTACAGACACCGGGCTGACCAGATCTAGAACTATCTTCTTAATGCTGAGCACTAAGTGAGGAAGCTTCTAGTACCATTTTTCAAGTCTTTGGCATGATCAGACCGGGGATCAAACCCACAACCAACTGCATGCGAGAGTGATTTGTCTAAGTTGTTAAACTTGTTTTACATTTGTTGTTAAATAAATCAGTCCAAAAACACATATATATATATATATTAGTGTCCAGCACTGGGGTAAAGGAAGTCATTTTGTAGTATTTCACTAGCACTACAGATTCTAAGGTAGACCTCCTGCGATTGGTCTCTCATCTATCTCAAAGTTGTTTGTGTCGTCCATTCTAGCTGCCTACTGATGTTGACACATTTAGGTTTAACACGTTGCTTCAGTCGTCAAATTGTAGCAGAATTTGAGATAACTTCCAATCTTGTCACCTATGAAAAGAATATTTTCTTTTTAGGTTTTCTAAATAGAAGGAGATAATAGGAAATGTTAATTGTATTGTGTGTACCTTGCTATTGTCAGGCGTTGCTGTGTCTCTGACATCCCCTAACACCTCACATTGTTGTATTATATGTACCTCGCTATTGTCAGGCGTTGCTGTGTCGCTGACATCCTCTAACACCTCACATTGTTGTATTGTGTGTACCTCGCTATTGTCAGGCGTTGTTGTGTCGCTGACATCCTCTAACACCTCACATTGTTGTATTGTGTGTACCTCGCTATTGTCAGGCGTTGCTGTGTCGCTGACATCCTCTAACACCTCACATTGCTGTATTGTGTGTACCTCGCTATTGTCAGGCGTTGTTGTGTCGCTGACATCCTCTAACACCTCACATTGTTGTATTGTGTGTACCTCGCTATTGTCAGACGTTGCTGTGTCGCTGACATCCTCCAACACCTCACATTGTTGTATTGTGTGTACCTCGCTATTGTCAGGCGTTGCTGTGTCGCTGACATCCTCCAACACCTCACATTGTTGTATTGTGTGTACCTCGCTATTGTCAGGCGTTGCTGTGTCTCTGACATCCTCCAACACCTCATATTGTTGTATTGTGTGTACCTCGCTATTGTCAGGCTTTGCTGTGTCGCTGACATCCTCCAACACCTCACATTGCTGTATTGTGTGTACCTCGCTATTGTCAGGCGTTGTTGTGTCGCTGACATCCTCTAACACCTCACATTGTTGTATTGTGTGTACCTCGCTATTGTCAGACGTTGCTGTGTCGCTGACATCCTCCAACACCTCACATTGTTGTATTGTGTGTACCTCGCTATTGTCAGGCGTTGCTGTGTCGCTGACATCCTCCAACACCTCACATTGTTGTATTGTGTGTACCTCGCTATTGTCAGGCGTTGCTGTTTTGCTGACATCCTCCAACACCTCACATTGTTGTATTGTGTATACCTCGTTATTGTCAGGCGTTGCTGTGTCGCTGACATCCTCTAACACCTCACATTGTTGTATTGTGTGTACCTCGCTATTGTCAGACGTTGCTGTGTCGCTGACATCCTCAAACACCTTATATTGTTGTATTGTGTGTACCTCGCTATTGTCAGGCGTTGCTGTGTCGCTGACATCCTCTAACACCTCACATTGTTGTATTGTGTATACCTCGCTATTGTCAGACGTTGCTGTGTCGCTGACATCCTCAAACACCTTATATTGTTGTATTGTGTGTACCTCGCTATTGTCAGGCGTTGCTGTGTCGCTGACATCCTCTAGCACCTCACATTGTTGTATTGTGTGTACCTCGCTATTGTCAGGCGTTGCTGTGTCGCTGACATCCTCTAACACCTCACATTGTTGTAATGAGTGTACCTCGCTATTGTCAGGCGTTGCTGTGCCGCTGAGATCCTCCAACACCTCACATTGTTGTATTGTGTGTACCTCGCTATTGTCAGGCGTTGCTGTGTCGCTGACATCCTCCAACACCTCACATTGTTGTATTGTGTCAACCTCGCTATTGTCAGGCGTTGCTGTGTTGCTGACAGTCTCCAACACCTCACATTGTTGTATTGTGTGTACCTCGCTATTGTCAGGCGGTGCTGTTTTGCTGACATCCTCCAACACCTCACATTGTTGTATTGTGTGTACCTCGCTATTGTCAGGCGTTGCTGTGTTGCTGACATCCTTCAACACCTCACATTGTTGTATTGTGTGTACCTCGCTATTGTCAGGCGTTGCTGTGTCGCTGACATCCTCAAACACCTCACATTGTTGTATTGTGTGTACCTCGCTATTGTCAGGCGTTGCTGTGCCGCTGACATCCTCTAACACCTCACATTGTTGTATTGTGTGTACCTCGCTATTGTCAGGCGTTGCTGTGTTACTGACATCCTTCAACACCTCACATTGTTGTATTGTGTGTACCTCGCTATTGTCAGGCGTTGCTGTGTCGCTGACATCCTCAAACACCTCACATTGTTGTATTGTGTGTACCTCGCTATTGTCAGGCGTTGCTGTGCCGCTGACATCCTCTAACACCTCACATTGTTGTATTGTGTGTACCTCGCTATTGTCAGGCGTTGCTGTGTCGCTGACATCCTCTAACACCTCACATTGTTGTATTGTGTGTACCTCGCTATTGTCAGGCGTTGCTGTGTCGCTGACATCCTCAAACACCTCACATTGTTGTATTGTGTGTACCTCGCTATTGTCAGGCGTTGCTGTGCCGCTGACATCCTCTAACACCTCACATTGTTGTATTGTGTGTACCTCGCTATTGTCAGGCGTTGCTGTGTTACTGACATCCTTCAACACCTCACATTGTTGTATTGTGTGTACCTCGCTATTGTCAGGCTTTGCTGTGTTACTGACATCCTTCAACACCTCACATTGTTGTATTGTGTGTACCTCGCTATTGTCAGGCTTTGCTGTGTTACTGACATCCTTCAACACCTCACATTGTTGTATTGTGTGTACCTCGCTATTGTCAGGCGTTGCTGTGTCGCTGACATCCTCAAACACCTCACATTGTTGTATTGTGTGTACCTCGCTATTGTCAGGCGTTGCTGTGTTACTGACATCCTTCAACACCTCACATTGTTGTATTGTGTGTACCTCGCTATTGTCAGGCTTTGCTGTGTTACTGACATCCTTCAACACCTCACATTGTTGTATTGTGTGTACCTCGCTATTGTCAGGCTTTGCTGTGTTACTGACATCCTTCAACACCTCACATTGTTGTATTTTGTGTACCTCGCTATTGTCAGGCGTTGCTGTGTCGCTGACATCCTCTAACACCTCACATTGTTGTATTGTGTGTACCTCGCTATTGTCAGGCGTTGCTGTGTCGCTGACATCCTCAAACACCTCACATTGTTGTATTGTGTGTACCTCGCTATTGTCAGGCGTTGCTGTGCCGCTGACATCCTCTAACACCTCACATTGTTGTATTGTGTGTACCTCGCTATTGTCAGGCGTTGCTGTGTCGCTGACATCCTCAAACACCTCACATTGTTGTATTGTGTGTATCTCGCTATTGTCAGGCGTTGCTGTGCCGCTGACATCCTCTAACACCTCACATTGTTGTATTGTGTGAACCTCGCTATTGTCAGGCGTTGCTGTGTCGCTGACATCCTCTAACACCTCACATTGTTGTATTGTGTGTACCTCGCTATTGTCAGGCTTTGCTGTGTTACTGACATCCTTCAACACCTCACATTGTTGTATTGTGTGTACCTCGCTATTGTCAGGCGTTGCTGTGCCGCTGACATCCTCTAACACCTCACATTGTTGTATTGTGTGTACCTCGCTATTGTCAGGCGTTGCTGTGCCGCTGACATCCTCTAACACCTCACATTGTTGTATTGTGTGAACCTCGCTATTGTCAGGCGTTGCTGTGTCGCTGACATCCTCAAACACCTCACATTGTTGTATTGTGTGTACCTCGCTATTGTCAGGCGTTGCTGTGCCGCTGACATCCTCTAACACCTCACATTGTTGTATTGTGTGAACCTCGCTATTGTCAGGCGTTGCTGTGTCGCTGACATCCTCTAACACCTCACATTGTTGTATTGTGTGTACCTCGCTATTGTCAGGCTTTGCTGTGTTACTGACATCCTTCAACACCTCACATTGTTGTATTGTGTGTACCTCGCTATTGTCAGGCGTTGCTGTGCCGCTGACATCCTCTAACACCTCACATTGTTGTATTGTGTGTACCTCGCTATTGTCAGGCGTTGCTGTGCCGCTGACATCCTCTAACACCTCACATTGTTGTATTGTGTGAACCTCGCTATTGTCAGGCTTTGCTGTGTTACTGACATCCTTCAACACCTCACATTGTTGTATTTTGTGTACCTCGCTATTGTCAGGCTTTGCTGTGTTACTGACATCCTCCAACACCTCACATTGTTGTATTGTGTGTACCTCGCTATTGTCAGACGTTGCTGTGTCGCTGACATCCTCTAACACCTCACATTGTTGTATTGTGTGAACCTCGCTATTGTCAGGCGTTGCTGTGCCGCTGACATCCTCTAACACCTCACATTGTTGTATTGTGTGAACCTCGCTATTGTCAGGCGTTGCTGTGTCACTGACATCCTCCAACACCTCACATTGTTGTATTGTGTGTACCTCGCTATTGTCAGGCGTTGCTGTGCCGCTGACATCCTCTAACACCTCACATTGTTGTATTGTGTGAACCTCGCTATTGTCAGGCGTTGCTGTGTCGCTGACATCCTCTAACACCTCACATTGTTGTATTGTGTGTACCTCGCTATTGTCAGGCTTTGCTGTGTTACTGACATCCTTCAACACCTCACATTGTTGTATTGTGTGTACCTCGCTATTGTCAGGCGTTGCTGTGCCGCTGACATCCTCTAACACCTCACATTGTTGTATTGTGTGAACCTCGCTATTGTCAGGCTTTGCTGTGTTACTGACATCCTTCAACACCTCACATTGTTGTATTTTGTGTACCTCGCTATTGTCAGGCTTTGCTGTGTTACTGACATCCTCCAACACCTCACATTGTTGTATTGTGTGTACCTCGCTATTGTCAGGCGTTGCTGTGCCGCTGACATCCTCTAACACCTCACATTGTTGTATTGTGTGAACCTCGCTATTGTCAGGCGTTGCTGTGTCACTGACATCCTCCAACACCTCACATTGTTGTATTGTGTGTACCTCGCTATTGTCAGGCGTTGCTGTGCCGCTGACATCCTCTAACACCTCACATTGTTGTATTGTGTGTACCTCGCTATTGTCAGGCGTTGCTGTGTCGCTGACATCCTCTAACACCTCACATTGTTGTATTGTGTGTACCTCGCTATTGTCAGGCTTTGCTGTGTTACTGACATCCTTCAACACCTCACATTGTTGTATTGTGTGTACCTCGCTATTGTCAGGCGTTGCTGTGCCGCTGACATCCTCTAACACCTCACATTGTTGTATTGTGTGAACCTCGCTATTGTCAGGCTTTGCTGTGTTACTGACATCCTTCAACACCTCACATTGTTGTATTTTGTGTACCTCGCTATTGTCAGGCTTTGCTGTGTTACTGACATCCTCCAACACCTCACATTGTTGTATTGTGTGAACCTCGCTATTGTCAGGCTTTGCTGTGTTACTGACATCCTTCAACACCTCACATTGTTGTATTTTGTGTACCTCGCTATTGTCAGGCTTTGCTGTGTCGCTGACATCCTCCAACACCTCACATTGTTGTATTGTGTGTACCTCGCTATTGTCAGGCGTTGCTGTGCCGCTGACATCCTCCAACACCTCACATTGTTGTATTGTGTGTACCTCGCTATTGTCAGGCTTTGCTGTGTTGCTGACATCCTTCAATATCTCACATTGTCTGCTGTATTGCGTGCTCTACGACATCATCTTCTATTTAATATATATATATATATATCCTAGTACACCTTACATTGTCAGTTATATATATATAATGTATGTTCCACCGATTGACACTATCATCGTCTCTCCTGCTAATAAACAGAAGAAATATTTTAATAAACAAAAGCTGTTGGTGGGACAGCGCGGTTGACTTTTTGAATATTTGTCACAGAAGTACAAATTTAATTGAGTCTAATGACAAATCAAAGCAAATAAGAGTTATCTAACTTACAAAATTGACAAAATTGAGTTGGTCTTATAACTGCCATATCTTGTATGAAGTTTCAATCAAATACATGCAGTGACTTCTGAGTTATAAAAAGTAAAACAAAGGCCATAATTTACAAAAAAAAAACAACTTGGTAAGTGTTATCCGACTTGATTAATTTAGTTGGTTTCGATACTTGCATGCAAAACTTTAACCAAAATTCTATGTCAAAGAAGAGCAATATTCATGCAAGAGTTATCTAACTTAATTATTGTAGTATAGGTGATGACTGAGAAGACTTGTGTAAAATTTCTATCAAATACATCGAGTGGTTGGTGTAATATAGACTTGACGGTACTTGCACGCAAAACTTTAACCAAAAAATCTAAGTCAAAGAAGGGCAATAATTTGCATTATATTCATGCAAGAGTTATCTTACTTAGTTATTGAAGTAGGTTTGATGACTTGGAAGGCTTCTGTAAAGTTTCAAGTCAAAACATGCAACGGTTACTGAGATATGGAATTGATGGTACTTGCACGCAAAAAATAACCAGAATTCCTAAGTCAAACAAGGGCAGTACTTTGCATTTTATTCATGCAAGAGTTATCTAACTTATTTATTGTAGTAGGGTTGATGACTGGGAAGACTTGAGTAAAGCTTCAATCAAATACATTGAGTGGTTAGTGAGATATGGACTTGATGGTACTTCCACACAAAACGTTCACCAGATTTCTAAGTCAAAGAAGGGCACTAACTTGCACTATATTCATGCAAGAGTTATCTAACTTAGTTATTGTAGTAGGATTGATGACTAGAAGGGTTTGTGTAAACTTTCAAGTTATTACATGCAATGATTACTGAGATATGGACTTGATGGTACTTGCACACAAAACTTAAACCAGATTTTCTAAGTCAGACATGAGCAATAATTTGTATTATATTCATGCAAGAGTTATCTAACTTAGTTATTGTAGTAGGGTTGATGTCTGGGAAGACTTGTGTAAAGTTTTAAGGCGATATATACAACTGTTTCTGAGATAGGGACTTGCATGCAAAACTTTAACCAAGGTGTGACGCCTACGCTTGAGTGAGTACAATAGCTCTCTTTATTCTCCGAATAGTCCAGCTAATTATAAATGCAAAACCATTTTGAAAAGTGTTTTAATGGCCTATATGTGGATCATTTCAAAATGCTTACATCTTCCAATGTCAAATATATATTTGTGATGGCATACTGATGTCAAAGATACATTAGTGATTTAATAATGACCTGTCTGACTTGTTCAGTGTGATAGCATGTAAGATTAACGTTACAGAGTAAAGAGTGATATTACCAAGGACACATCAATGGTACCTGTATGCGCTAGTCGTCTCTTTTCGATTGTTGGTCTCCTCCTATACCAAAGGAAATAATATAATTGTTTGTTTGTTTTATTGAGAAAAAAAACTTATGAAAATACATTTATAATATTCATATCACTGCTTTAAATACAAAAGAAACAAAAAATATATGGTATATTTGTCACACGATCAGCATAGGAACCATTTTTGGACCTAACACTGGCTGAGATGGACCATTTCACATTCATGGTTAATTAAGTCTTAATTATCAATCAAATAAGACTTTTTACATATTACAAATTTCAAGTTTTAAGTTTATTTAGCAATCGGCAAACTATGCCTTTGGCCATTTACAAAGTTTTACAAAGAAATATGACAAAGACAATACATATTGTAAAATTTATATAAAACAAACATTACACAAATTACAACACATCACATGTACATTAATCCTGCGAAACAATCATACTTTCAAGGGTATTTTTTTTTATTATTATAAGAGCTTCTTGAATAAATTTTGAAATTTTGAACAACATTTTTTCATTCTTAGACGACATGCTATCTATAAATTTATTTAGTGTAGGCCAAGCCATGCGGCCTGAATATTTAGTACGAACGTCATTGTATTTAGTACAGCACAGCACGAAATGATATTCTGTATCAATAACATTATGGTTACAAAGTTTACATAATCTATTGGCACGATCAATACCATTATATTTTCCGGTCTCAATTTCAAAAGAATGTGAACTTAATCATTTTTAAATTTGTCAAAATAGTCTTCATAGCAAAATATGTTTTTAAATTTTTCGTAATAATCAAGTTAAGGTGAGTTATGTATACTCATACTCAATTCTTGAACAAATTGGTCTCGTAATCGCCTTTTAAGTAAAGGGAAATAATTGGTATTGTTCCGAAAGTTATAGTTAAGTTCGAATAACCAAGATTGTCAATATTAGTTCTAATCCGATTTTCCCAACAGCTCCCATTTATGTTATTACATTGGTCAATATAAATGCTGTATATAAGTGAGTTAACATCACTCATTATCTTTAACCAAAATGTTAACGACCTTTCCCTGCTTATTACAGTTAATGGCAATCGCCCTAATTCCCCATAAAAAGTCAACATTACAAATACGTGGAGCAGGAGATTTCTAGTTTCGGGGTTGCAGATTCTATTCCTGGGATTTTAAACAAATTTAAAGACTAAACCGTACTTCACACGAAGCATGAATAACAAGAAGAAGCTTACAATAGGTTTTTATCTGCATCCGGCACCTTAAGTGCCGCAACGTGGCCTAGTGGTAGAACATCCGCATCACATGCGAAAAGTCATGGGTTTGATCCGGCCGGGTCATGCCAAAAGACTTGAAAAATGGTACTAGAAGCTTGGGGATAGTTCTAGTTCTGGTCGGCACGGTATCAGAATAATGTGACTGGTTGGGTATCCTACGGCACGATACTCAGTGTGGCAGCGCTCAGATTACTGTCTCAAGTAGATACGGTTGGGATATGAAAAAATGAAAGAAACACAAACCACCATACAGCAACAGCACAGACATATAGGACTAACACTCTTCAAAGAGCATCTTCCATATGGGAAGCCAGTTGCAGTGTAAAATAAGCTTATACATGTATATAATATTATTACAAAAATAATGTCACCTTAAAAGCCAAAACACTGTTTGTCCACCATTAACCAGTGTGACTGATACACCATCACAGGATCCTTCCAGCGGCAGATAAAGCTACAAGCTTTATTGTGCATGTACACAGTAGATATGTTTCTTAAACATAGTTAAAACAGTAAACTGATACTATTTATACATAGTTTAAAATATAGATATACTATGATGCGCATAGTACGTAGTTAAAACAGTAATGTATATCGAAAATCGATGCATGAAATGCAATAACTCTTCATTCATTGAAAAAACCGACGCTCAGCACACAAAACCATATTATATGGTGAAATAGCTGCAGTTTAATACAATGTGGACCAAGATGTACACAATACATAGCATATATAAGTTTCATAAAGAAATGTCACTGATAAGCGTAGCAAGTACTTATAAAATCCATCAATGCATGACAAAGTTACAGGCCTGACACAAAATCTCACACAGACTCAATGTGTTGTCAAACTAACTAAAAGTGTGACCTTGACCTTTGAGGTACAGGTGTGGGTCTTACGCGTGACATGTTGTCATGCCATGCTGATGAATTGATCAAAGTGTTTTTTTTTAATTTATCCATAGGTGACAAAGTTACAGAGCAGACATGGAATCTCAAGCAGACTGAAAGTGTCGTCAAATAAAGTTGAATTGTGACCTTGACCTTTGAAGTTGTAGTCTGAGCGTTACGCACAACACGTCGTCATGTTATGTTGATCATTTGTAGCAAGTATTTATAAAATTCATATATGCATGACAAAGTAACAGGCTAGACACAAAATCTCATTCAGATTCAAAGTGTTGACAAAGTTAAATTGTGACCTTGACCTTTGAAGTGGGAGTCTGGGTGTTACGCGCGACACGTTGTCATGTTATGTTGATCATTTGTAGCAGATATTTATAAAATCCATCTTTCCCTGGCAAAATTACAGGCCGGACAAGAATGAATGAATGAATGAATGAATGAATGAATGAATAGGGTTTTACAGCGTAC
This sequence comes from Panopea generosa, assembly GCA_029582155.1. NCBI lineage: Eukaryota > Metazoa > Mollusca > Bivalvia > Adapedonta > Hiatellidae > Panopea > Panopea generosa. Next base: position 12,333,419 of record CM055898.1, read on the forward strand.
CAACACATTATAGGTTATTTGACGCCAACAGGAAGGCTGATTCCAGGTTCACTCTACATGTACAAAAACAATAAATTAACATACATATTAGGAATACATCAACAAATGAATATGTAGAATGAAATAGAACCTTGATACCTGCAGAACTGCAGAGTTTTTGCAAATTATATCGTATTACTCAAATTGTCGCTACTTACAACATGCATAAGCCACAGTGATCCTATTTTTGCCATCACTCATATGGCTCCCTGGAACCACACAGGGGTTGATAATTTAACCACAATAGTGAGCAAGACAAAAAATGATAAAATGAACATGACACCCATTCGGAGGATTCCTATCCCTCTGCAGAGATCGACAGTGATTTTATTCTTAGCCGGAACCACACGGGCTGACTGGACAAGAAATCTCACACAGACTCAAAGTGTTGTCAAACAAACTCGAAGTGTGACCTTGACCTTTGAGGTACGGGAGTGGGTTTTACTCGCGACATGTTGTCATGTTATGTTGATCATGTGTCGCAAGTATTTACAAAATCCATCTATGCATGACAAAGTTACAGGCCGGACATAAAAATACCGGACGGAAGTACGGACGGACGGACGGACGCTGCGATCACTATATGCCACCCCAAAACTTTGGGGAGCGGGGCATAAAATTATCAACTAGGTATATGAATTTTTTCGCATGAGAACAAAAATCAGTATAACTCTTCTGCATAGACCATAGCAAACATCTCCTAGCTATTGGGATTGACGTCTTAAATTAAACAAGAGTACCACAAGCGGGAGCAGACGTTCGTCTTTTTTCCAAATATGTTACGTAGGTCAACGTCAGTGAAGTAAACATTTTAAAGTTGATGGTGTTTAGTTTAAAAAAGCAATACTATTACTGAAAAAAATAAAACAGATTTAAAAAAATCACCAAAAAAATAGAGATGTAGAAGAACAGCGTTAACTCGACTGTTCTAGCCTCGCCGATCACAGAACAGTTTATTATAATGTACATGTACCATCAGAAAAGCAGATATATCTGTATGAATGAAACTATCTTTCATATAAGCAAAATAGCAAAATTTAATTTTAAAATCTGGGTGTGGATTTTTGGGGTGTACATGTATTTGCCAATGTTTAATAAACAGGACTTTAGTTTAATACAATAAAAAAAGGAGGGAGAGGGTGTCTTGGGGGGTTGGTAACAATGTTGAAAAGGGACAGTGTATCTATTTCAATACAGAACAAAATTTTAAGAAAACAAGTGGAGGGGATGGGGGTCTTGGGGTTGGTAACATTGATTGATTGAATATTAAGCGTCATTTTTATCATTTTTATGTCACCGAGGGGCAGAATAGTATTAAATTTAAAACAAAACAAAATTTGAAAGAAAAAACATGAGGGGGGATGTCCTTGGGGTCAGTAACAAAGTTGAAATGGGGCAAAGTATTTAATTTAAAACAAAAAAAAATTAAAAAATAAAAATAAAAAAATGGGCGGGGATGGGGGTGGGGGGGGGGGGGGGTTGGGTTGAGGGTATTGGGGTCGGTAACAAAATTGAAATGGGGCAGAGTATTTGATTTAATACAAAGAAAATTTTAAAAAATGGGGGGGGGGATGGGGGAAGGGGTAGGGGTAGGGTTGAGGGTCTTAAGGTCAATAACAAAGTGGAAATGGGGAAGAGTATTTGATTTAATACAAAACAAAAATAAAACAAAAAAGTGGGCGGGAATGGGGATGAGTGGAGAGTGGGGGGGATGGGGTGTGTGTGGCGGGTGGGGGAAGGGGGGGATAGGGATGAGGGTTTTTAGGGTCGTTAACAAAGTTGAAACGGGGCATAGTATTTGATTAAATACAAAACAAATAAAACAAACAAAAAAACACAATAAAATGGGCAGCAGGGTGGGGGTTTTGGGTCTTGGTTGGGCTCGGCCAGGAAAGTCCATTAAATATGTCAAAGTCAGTGATGTAAACTTTTTTTAGTTGATGGTGATCATCTTACAGAACTTATAGTATTACTGAAAAATAAAATTGATTTAAAAGAAAACTAACAAACAAAAAAACAAACCCGAGCTAAACAAAAAACTTTTACCTACGGTTTTAAAGCCCAAAGTATGAAAATTTATGTAAGTTAGCTATAAACATTGTTTCTACAACATAATATAAATGTGTTTTGAAGTTTAGTCACCAAAACATGAGCAGTTTGTTCAGAAACAGAGAAAATGCTGAGCTAAACATAAAACTTTAACTAAATCCGAGCTTAACAAAAAACTTTAACCAAAGATTTTAGAGCCCAAAGTATGTAAATTTAGGTAAGTTAGCTATATACATTGTTTGTATAACACGATATGAATGTGTTTATGACGTTTAGTCACCGTAACACGAGTTGTTTGTTTAGAAACAGAGAAACAGATGATCTAAACATAAAACTTTAACCAGCGGACGACGACAACGACGATGACGGGCTAGGGTCATGACAATAGCTCTTCGTTTTTTTTTTCAAACAGACGATCTAAAAAGCAAAATGCTTATTATTTCAAAGGCCAAAAACAGTTGTAGATGATTTTGAAAAAACTTATCAAATAACTTATTAAGAATGAACTACAATTGAATTTTAAGTTATTAACTTTGGATAACATTATCATGGAATTTGAAGGAATTAACAACTGGTCACAGTGACCTTAACAATAGTTTTAAACTCTCTGTATTGCCTTGTTTGTTTAACATACATTAAATAAAAAACAAATCCTGCATCTTGACATTGGTCATCTTGTCTTAGAAGAGACAAAGCATAATGCTAATGTTCTCTTGTGCAAGACCTTATCTTTCAATATATGGGAACTTTGTCATCCAGACAAAAAACACATGGTAAAACCCTTGTGCTGGAGTCTCCTAATTATATTTAGAAGAGAAAACCATTACACTGATTGTCTCTCATGAGATTGTCTCTTGTAAATGAGATTAGCATACTTAATAAAATATATTGATAAATTATTTGATCAGATATAATCATTTCACTAACATAAATATGGATTATCATAATATATAGCCGGTATCACTAATTCGTTCTGCAGACATAATAGATAATACCGTCTGGGGCTTTGACGTTACTATCTAGCCTATCAGAGAAGCTTACATCACCACTCTATGTGTCCCTATTATTTAAAATAAGTAAAAAATTACAGAAACCTGTTTTTAGATCTTTGAAAGAGTTAACTTTTTTTCTTCTGTATCCATATCTTGCTTGGACACTGAAGAGAACAAAAAAAAAATAATGCTTGATTATTTGATCCCATATAATCATTATATGGATTCTCGTACATAAATGGTATCACTACTTCGTTCTGCAGACAAAATAGATAATACCGCCTGAGGCCTTGACGTTACTATCTAGAGAAACCCACACCACCACTCTACGAGTATGTGTCCCTAATCCTTGTAGCAAGAAAGCCATTAAGGAATTTGCTCCTATTGAATGATTTATGCAAAACATAGGTTAATCTTGAAAAGCAGAAAAACATGTGTCAGAGGGAACCTATACTCAAAGGAGAATATAGTAAATTCTTCAGTATCTTTGTCCTGCTTTGTTTAGGAAATTATTTGACTCACAGCAAACAAGGGTTAAGTACTAATCTATTAAAGTTTAGAAGAAATATTTTATCAGTCACCTATTCGTACTTATGAAAAGAAGCATGAATAGAATTATCCTATCATGCAGGGTTGCCATTAACCATGGAAAACATCTAATCAAACTTGACCTTAAATTGACTTACTAAATTTAAAATCTTTAAACTTTTGAAACAGAGAGCTTCAGGTTCGTGACAAAAAAAATCAATTACTTTGAAAATGGCTAGTTAGACAACCGATACGGACAACGACGCCCCCTACCCGACCGACAAACCTGTGGCTCGGGAATCCTGACTCTCCTAACCGTACTTACGTCTGTGTACGGGCGGCATAGAGATCCTACCGGAACGTCTATGTGGAGCACATACCGGGGCATGGTCTCCTGGACCGAGCGCACGGACACTAGAGCGCGCACGGGAGCAGGCTCTGTTAGAGTTGAAACCACAATGTATACTGAACCAAAAAAAAAAATTTGGCTAAGTTTGAATGTGAATATTTTGTTAACATTTAACTAAATTTGGCTGAAATCTTCTGTTTGTTGTATAATAATGTCTTATCAATCTACTGAAGTAGCTAAATTGGATATAAATTATCAATTTTATTGTTTGCTTTGAATTTAAAACAGGAAGGGATGGATTTCAAAATCGGGTTATCAGTAGCGTGTGTGGCCGCCGCGTGCAATGATGACTGCTTGACATCGACGTCGCATTATGAGCACAAGCTTGTTTATGTCAGTCTGTGGGATAAAAAAAATGATTATATCCCACAGGCTCGGCAGAAGGTACTGGTATTACATGGGATAAGAACAATGCATGGGGTTCGGGCTTGACAGAAGGAGATGGAATGACATGGGATAAGAACATGACATGGGATGGGGACTTGGCAGAAGGTAATAGTATGACATGGAATAAGAACAATGCATGGGATTGGGGCTTGAAGAAGGTGATGGAATGACACGGGATAAGAACATGACATGGGATGGGGACTTGACAAAAGATGATGGAATGACATTGGAAAAGAACATGACATGGGATGGGGGCTTGGCAGAAGGTAATAGCATGACATGGTATAAGAACATGACATGGGATGGGGGCTTGGCAGAAGGTAATAGTATGACATGGTATAAGAACATGACATGGGATTGGGACTTGACAGAAGGTGATGGCATGACATGGGATAAGAACATGACAAGGGATGGGGGCTTGATAGAAGGTAATAGTATGACATGGGATAAGAACATGACATGGGATGGGGGCTTGGCAGAAGGTAAAAGTATGACATGGGATAAGAACATGACATGGGATGGGGGCTTGGCAGAAGGTAATAGTATGACATGGGATAAGAACATGACATTGGATGGGGGCTTGACAGAAGGTAATAGTATGACATGGGATAAGAACATGGCATGGGATGGGGGCTTGGCAGAAGGTAATAGTATGACATGGGATAAGAACATGACATGGGATGGGGGCTTGACAGAAGGTAATAGTATGACATGGGATAAGAACATGGCATGGGATGGGGGCTTGGCAGAAGGTAATAGTATGACATGGGATAAGAACATGACATGGGATGGGGGCTTGGCAGAAGGTAATAGTATGACATGGGATAAGAACATGACATGGGATGGGGGCTTGGCAGAAGGTAATAGTATGACATGGGATAAGAACATGACATGGGATGGGGGCTTGGCAGAAGGTAATAGTATGACATGGGATAAGAACATGACATGGGATGGGGGCTTGGCAGAAGGTAATGGTATGACATGGGATAAGAACATGACATGGGATGGGGGCTTGACAGAAGGTAATGGTATGACATGGGATAAGAACATGGCATAGAATGGGGGCTTGACAGAAGGTAATAGTTTGACATGGGATAAGAACATGGCATAGAATGGGGGCTTGACAGAAGGTAATAGTATGACATGGGATAAGAACATGGCATAGAATGGGGGCTTGACAAAAGGTAATAGTATGACATGGGATAAGAACATGGCATAGAATGGGGGCTTGACAGAAGGTAATAGTATGACATGGGAAAAGAACATGGCATAGAATGGGGGCTTGACAGAAGGTAATAGTATGACATGGGATAAGAACATGGCATAGAATGGGGGCTTTACAGAAGGTAATAGTATGACATGGGATAAGAACATGGCATAGAATGGGGGCTTGACAGAAGGTAATAGTAGGACATGGGATAAGAACATGGCATAGAATTGGGGCTTGACAGAAGGTAATAGTATGACATGGGATAAGAACATGACATGGGATGGGGGCTTGGTAGAAGGTAATAGTATGACATGTGATAAGAACATGACATGGGATGGGGGCTTGGCAGAAGGTAATAGTATGACATGGGATAAGAACATGACATGGGATGGGGGGCTTGACAGAAGGTAATATTATGACATGGGATAAGAACATGACATGGGATGGGGGCTTGGCAGAAGGTAATAGTATGACATGGAATAAGAACATGACATGGGATGGGGCTTGACAGAAGGTAATGGTATGACATGGGCTAAGAACATGGCATAAAATGGGGGCTTGGCAGAAGGTAATAGTATGACATGGGATAAGAACATGACATAGGATGGGGGTTTGGCAGAAGGTAATAGTATGACATGGGATAAGAACATGACATGGAATGGGGGCTTGGCAGAAGGTAATAGTATGACATGGGATAAGAACATGACATGGAATGGGGGCTTGACAGAAGGTGATGGAATGACATGGGATAAGAACATGACATAGAATTGGGGCTTGACAGAAGTTAATGGTATGACATAGGATAAGAACATGACAAAGGACGATGGTATGAGGGAATAAGAACATGACATGGAATGGGGCTTGACAAAAGGTAATAAAAAGGGCTTGACAGAGATGGTGATGGTATTACAGGGGATAAAAACATTACATAAGATGAGGTCATGACAGAATGTGATGTATAACAGGGGATAGAAACATGACATAAGATGAGGTCATGACAAAAGGTAATGGTATGACATGGGATAAGAACATGGCATGGGATTGGGACTTGACAAAAGGTAATAAAAGGGCTTGACAGAGAATGTGATGGTATTACAGGGGATAGAAACATGACATAAGATGAGGTCATGAAAGAAGGTGATGTATAACAGGGGATAAAACATGACATAAGATGAGGTCATGACAAAAGGTAATGGTATGACATTGGATAAGAACATGGCATGGGATTGGGGCTTGACATAAGGTGGTGGTATAACAGGGGATAGAAACATGACATAAGATTTGGTCATGACAAAAGGTAATGGTATGATATGGGATAAGAACATGGCATTGGATTGGGGCATGACAGAAGGTGATGGTATAACAGGGGATAGAAACATGACATAAGATGAGTTCATGACAAAAGGTAATGGTATGACATGGGATAAGAACATGGCATGGGATTGGGGCTTGACAGAAGGTGATGTAAAGCAGGGGATAGAAACATGGCATAAGATGAGGTCATGACAGAAGGTAATGGTTTGACATGGGATAAATAACAGGATAAAGGATGATGGTATGAGGGAATAAGAACATGACATGGGATTAGGCTTGCCAGAAGGTGATGTATAAAAGGGGATAGAAACATGACATAAGATGAGGTCATGACAGAAAGTGATTGTATGACTTGGGAAAAGAATATGGCATGGGAAAGTGGCTTGACAGACGGTGATGGTATGACGGAATAAGAACATGACATGGGATGGGGCTTCACAGAAGGTGATGTATAACAGAGGATAGAAACATGACATAAGATGAGGTCATGACAGAAGGTGATTGTATGAAATGGGAAAAGAACATGACATGGAATGGGGACTTGACAGAAGGTGATGGAATGACATGGGAAAAGAACATGACATGGGATTGGGGCTTGACAGAAGGTAATGGTATGACATGGGATAAGAACATGACAAAGGACGATGGGATGAGGGAATAAGAACATGACATGGAATGGGGCATGACAGAAGGTAATAGTATGACTTGGGATAAGAACATAGCATGGGATGAGGGCTGACAGAGATGGTGATGGTATTACAGGGGATAGAAACATGACATAAGATGAGGTCATGAAAGAAGGTGATGTATAACAGGGGATAGAAACATGACATAAGATGAGGTCATGACAAAAGGTAATGGTATGACATGGGATAAGAACATGGCATGGGATTGGGGCTTGACATAAGGTGGTGGTATAACAGGGGATAGAAACATGACATAAGATGAGGTCATGGCCGAAGGTGATGGTATGACATTGGATAAGAACATGGCATGGGATTGGGGGCATGCCAGAAGGTGATGGAATAACAGGGGATAGAAACATGACATGATGAGGTAATGACAGAAGCTGATGGTATTACAGGGGATAGACACATGATGTAAGATGAGGTCATGACAGAAGGTTATGGTATTACATCGGATAAGAAAATGGTATGGGATTGGGGCTAGACTGATAGTGACGGTATAACAGGGGAAATAAACATGACAAAGGACGAGTGTATGAGGGAATAAGAACTTGACATGCGATGGAGCTTGACAAAAGGTCATGTATAGCAGGGGATAGACACGTGACATAAGATGAGGTTATGACAGAAGCCGATGGTATGACATGGGATAGGAACATGACAAATGATAATGGTATGACAGAATAAGAACATGACATAGGATGGGGCTTTACAGAAGGTGATGGTATAACAGAGGACAGAAGCATGACATAAGATGAGGTTATGACAGAAGGTGTTGGTATAACAAGGGATATAAATATGATATAAGATGAGGTAATGACAGAAGGTGATGGTATAACAGGGAATAGAAAAATGATATAATATGAGGTCATTACAGAAGGTAATGGTATGACATGGGATCAGAACATGGCATGGGATTGGGGCTTGACATAAGGTGATGGTATCACAGGGGATAGAAACATGACATAAGATGAGGTTATGACAGAAGGTGATGGTATGACATGGGATAAGAACATGACAAAGGATGATGGTATGAGGGAATAAGAACATGCCATGAGATAGGGGCTTGACAGAAGGTGATGTCATAACAGGGGATAAAAACATTACATAAGATGATGTTATGGCAGAAGGTGATGGTATGACATGGGATAAAAGTATGACATGGGATGGAAAATTGACAAAAGGTGGTGGTATAACAGGGGATAGAAACATGACATAAGATGAGGTAATGACAAAAGGTGATGGTATGACATGGAATAATAACATGACATGAGATGGTGACTTGACAGAAGGTGATGGTATAACATGGGGATAAAACATGACATGACAGAAGGTGATGGTATGACATTGAATAGTGACATGACATGGGATGGCGGCTTGACAGAAGGTGATGGTATGACAGGGGATACTAACATGACATGGGATGGCGGCTTAACAGAAGGTGATGGTATGATCTGGGATAGGATCATGACATAAGATGTGGTCATGACAGAAGGTGATGGTATGACATGGGATAATAACATGGCATGGGATGGCGGCTTGACAGAAGGTGATAGTTTAACAGGGGATAAAACGTGACATGCGATGAGGTCATGACAGAAGGTGATGGTATAACATGGAATAATAACATGACATGGGATGGCGGATTGACATAAGGTGATGGCATAACAGGGGATAAAACATGACATAAGATAAAGTCATGACAGAAGGTGATGGTATGACGTGGAATAATAGCATGACATGGGATGGTGGCTTGACAGAAGGTGATGGTATGACAGGGGATACAACACGACATAATATGAGGTTATGGCAGACGGTGATGGTATGACCTGGGATAAGAACATGACATAGGATGAGGTCATGGCATAAGGTAATGGTGTGACATGGAATAATTACATGACATGGGATGGTGGCTTGACAGAAGGTGATGATATGACATGGGAAAAGAACATGACATAGGATGATGGTATGAGGGAATAAGAACATGACATAGGATCGGGGCTTGACAGAGACCGATGGAAAGTTGTAAGAACTTGTTTCGCAATCGAAGTAAAGTAAATAAGTTCAAACTATAGTTTTTGGTCAGTATGTTAATCATCTATAATTGGAAAATATGACCACAGTTCCATGTGTGAAGTTTCTAAGATACATATACCAGGTACTATTTATTTTTATTATCGAATACACATAAGTACAGATAGCATAAGCTACATATATCCAAGGAATTCCGTATTATTCTATAGGTTCTTGGTACAGCTATTGGCCAACATTAGCAAATCATATCACACAGTACAAATATTACAATATAGTCTTTAGAATTGTATTTTACATTAATAAGGTTTCTGAGTTCTATTAATATCAAGACAAATGTTTTTTATGGGTTTAGAAGTATGTCCATCTTAGAAAACGATACTAATCCTGACCTGTGGTCGAAATGGAATTCAAACAAAAGCAATATAAAGAATATTATTGTATGTTTTACATTTGCTTAGAAATTCTACAGTAATTTAGAAATCGCAAGAAATTAAGGGAGTGTCTTTGTTTTTATCATTTTCAATGAATATGTTTCAACTTAACACCAATAACTCAAGGGCGGAACACTTTTAATTGATCAAACATTACATAGTTTAATGGTACTGTACTCTGGCATACATACTCCTTTGTGAATTACTATATAATGCCCAAGTGGATTTCCATCTCATGCACAAATACAAACTCGCCACATGGAAATGATTTCCTACGTTATGCTCGCACACGTAAAGCGTGCATTTGAGTGATTCAGTGAAGTATATCTGGGAACTTTACGCATTACCTCAAACCACAGGGGGCAGTGATAATATAATTCTATATCCCTATATACATATACTCAGCTAAAAAAACTTCACGCTCCTTGCTTTGGGAATTTCTCATAAACTGATACGCAAATTTAAATTTTAATGATTGAAAATTAATCTTTGATCTTTCCGATACAACTGCGAAAATTAACTGAAATTTAAAACATATTTCATGGCTTGTAAATTGACAAAATTCAGTGAAAGGTGTAAACTCTGGCATGGGATTGGCGCTTGACAGAAGGTGATGGTATAAAAGAGGATAGAAACATGACATAAGATGAGGTCATGACAGAAGATGATGGTATGACATGGGATAGGAAAATGACAAATGATGATGGTATGACGGAATAAGAACATGACATAGGATGGTGCTTGACAGAAGGTGATGTATAACAGGGGATATAAACAGGACATAAGATGAAGTCATGGCAGAAGGTGACGGTATGACATGGGATAAGAACATGGCATGGGATTAGCGCTTGACAGAAGGTGATGGTATAACAGGGGATAGAAACATGACATAAGATAAGGTCATGACAGAAAGTTATGCCAATTTTAATTTTAATGATTGAAAATTAATCTTTGATCTTTCCGATACAACTGCGAAAATTAACTGAAATTTAAAACTTATTTCGTGGCCTGTAAATTGACAAAATTCAGTGAAAACGGTAAACTCTTTTATTTTATTTTTAAATATAAACGTTTTCTTCTTGAAATTTCGATTTTTAATGATTTCTTTTATGATTTGTTTATGTTTTTGTCTAATTACGATTTTGTCCACTGTGTACATGAATAAGTGCGACAACGCGACGTCTAGTCGCATTGAGTTAACGTACGTCAGTATGACGCCACCAGGCAAATTGCTCTGCGACAAGTGCGTTTTCCAAATCATTGACACTATTCAAACTGTAGCCACGACGCACTCGTCTCCTGATTTCATTCCATATGTGCTCAATGAGATTCAATGGGTTCGGGAGACATGGCAGGCCATTGCATAACGTTAAGGTTTACAGCTGCCAAATGATTTCTTGTGGCGACTGCTGTATGGAACAAGCATTATCACGCTGGAAAATGACTGGTGCATGCATTTTAATAAAAGGAATAGCTGCTGGCATAAGAATTTCTGTTATGTAACGCCGAGCGTTCAAATAACCATGAACGACAATGATTCTAGTTTTGTGCCTCCCCATTATGCCATCCCAAACCATTACCCCCAAAACCTATCCCTCTCTTGTACACAAACCAGTGCAAATCGTTCTCTGTTCCGGTGATAAACTGGACTCGACTGTCATCGTGACTAAGATTGAACCGAGATCATCGCTAAAAAGCACGGTGTTCCACGCACGCCGGCGCCAATGACGTTGTAAACGTGCCCAATGCAAACGTGCGTGACGGTGACGACGTGTCATGATACTGCCATTGTAAGGTCGGTATGCTCTCATCGGTCAATTTTGTTATCACAAACGGTTACGTATTGTTTGAGCAGACACGTTATATTGATGCGCCGTAATAGTAGCCGTGCGAAACTTCTGACGTAGGTGCGTCACCTCGTTGCCTCGTTACACGAGGACTATCTGACGGTCACAAACTTCGCCTGTTAGCCCAATCGTGAATTAAGGCTGAAGACGGATTGGCGACTGCAGCCGAATGTTCTGCTGACGTCAATAGCTGATACGCCTGCCTGTAACATTCATTGGTCTATTTCTTTGTGCTTCCGATAAGCGCGGCATAGTGAAAACATCAATTTGGTGCATGTATCGCCAAATGTGTCTACATGTGTTTTATCTCAACCGTAAATAGCGAACACGGGAGTCTCGTGCGAAAGAGGATTATTCCACATTGACCGAGTTCTGTTGTTAACATAACATAACATAACATAACATAACATATATTTTATTATAGTCTCACCTCTATCACATTACAATCATAAATGTATAAAACATTGACAAATATAAAAAGTGAAGTTAAGAGAGGCTCTTTACAGAGCTATGAGAGACTAATTGTTATTTTTCTACAAGTATACATTTAAAATCCACAACATATATATATATATAAATAAAACAGAAACATTTTCTACATTCATTTAGACTAAAAAAGAAAAGAGCAAAAAAAAAACCAAAACATAATAAAACATCATTTAGATTGACTATTAAAATATATATACAGTTTAAGTATATCTTTACACTTTATCAGATTTACAAATAAAAAAGTAGGATTTTATTCTAAAATATATAAATAATGGTTAAAAAATCAATTATTATGAATTTAAATCAATTATATAAAATAGTTTTTCTATGTTTTAAAATATCGAAGCAGATTTTGGCAGATAATCTTATTACTTTTTCATCTTTACAGCTTAGCATATAATGTAATTTTTCTTGAATTGTTAAACTTCTAAACTCAGTATTCTCCATGCTTATTTTATCTAAATAACTATTTCTAATATCCTCATATATTGGACAGGATAGTAATACATGCTCTTCGTCTTCGATAGTATTTATACAGTGGAAACACTTTCTATCTTCAGCAGGTAATCGTTCATAACGGCCAGTTTCTATACGAATTGGAGCTACTCCGCATCGAAATCTTGAATAAGCACTGCGATGAGATCGAGGCATCAAACAATTAACATAACCTTCAACTTTATATTCAGTTTTAAAACATTTATATAGACGTAATTTATTTCTACCATTGCCTTGACGTGCATTTTCCTTATTAATGTCATTAATCCAATCACTTTTTAATTGTTCAGATTTAAATATAAACATTATGTCTTTTAGATAATGTATGTGTCCATGGTTGAGTAATTGGTAATTAATATTTGCTTCCTCAAACATCGAGTGAACTCTAAAGTTCCAGTTTTTACAATTTTTGCCAGCATTTGTAGTTGACCATTGGTTAATTTTTGAATTAAGTCTATTTCCATCCGTTAAAAACAATCTAGACCACTGGGTCACTGTAGTCCTCCACTGTTTCGCTAGTGATTGCTCCCAGCCTGTGTCACCGAGCACTCCGGCATTTGGCGTGTATCGCCCTACCCCGAGAAAGAATCTGACTGCACGTAGCTGCACAGTTTTGATACAAGCGTGTTGCTTACTTCCCCATATGGCAGCCCCGTAGTTGATTGTGCTCCACACCATGGTATCGTATAGTTTCGTGTATGTTCCAAATGGTAAGCCCCCAAACGATTTAAACTTAGAAATGACAAGACTTAGTGCTCTATTTGCTGATTTAGCCACATGTTTGGCCATCTCATCATAGTTTAAATGCTCTGTTAAAAACAGCCCTAAGTATTTATATCTATCAACTATTTGTAATAGTTTGTCGCCACAGCTGAACGCTTGCTCTGTTCTTGGTTTTGCGTTTGGCCGGAAGTGAATAACGTTGGATTTTTCTTCATTTATTGTCATTTTGTTGACCTCGCACCATATATTAAGTTCATCAAGCATTATTTGTAGATCGTTTTCAGATGAAGCCAGTATAATTAAATCGTCGGCGTACAGAAGAACGGACACTTTTTCATCGTTAACGTTAATACCTCTATTGAGAGCGTTTATCTTTTCAACAAGATCGTTGATATAAAGATTAAATAAAATAGTTGACAAATTACAGCCTTGTTTCAATCCACAGTTAACAGAGAACCAGTTTGTTTTCATCCCGTTAATACGTACACAGCATCTTACACCGTCATATAAAGATTGTATTGCTGTAAACATACGGCCTGATAGCCCAAGATCCTTTAATTTTTTAAAAAGCAGTCTCCTGTTGATTGCGTCATATGCTTTCCTAAAGTCTATAAAGGCTGCGAATGTAGATACACGTTTTAATTTTCTGGTTTCAATAATTTGTGTTAAAGATAGTATGTGATCCGTTGTGCTACGTCCTTTTCTGAACCCGTTTTGTTCGTCATTTATAATTTCATTTTCACGTTCCCAGCGTGTTAGATGTTCATTCAAAACATTACAATATAATTTGTAAATAGCCGGTGTTATACGGATACCGCGATATGACATCGGGTTGCGAGCATCAGATGTTGAAGATTTCGGGATAGGGTTGATTATTCCTTGCTTCCATATGTTCGGGATTCGTACAAGTGTAAAACACTTGTTAAAAAGTGCGCACAATACGTTTCTTAAATTAGAATTTCTAAGTACTTCTGCTGGTACCTGATCGATTCCTTCTGATTTGTTTGCTTTCATACGCCTTGCTGCTGAAACAATTTCAGCTATTGAAATACTCTCATCGAAATATGGTGGATTATTTCTATTGATGTCAATCCTTTCATTTTCATTTTCTTCGTCTCTTTCTTCGTCACATTGAGGATTTAGTAAAGTTTCAAAATCTGATTTCCACCTTTCAAGGACATCATTTGTGTTAGAACTGATGCTACCATCGGTGTTAACTATTTCCATTGGAATTACTTTCCTTCTCTCTTGACCGATCCCGATTTTACCGATTTCTTTCCAGAATAAGGTTTGGTTATTACAATCTAATTTGTCTATGTCTATTTGTTTCTCTCTTAAGTATAGTCTTTTTGTACGTTGAACTTGTTGGTTGAATATTTTTCTTTTATCCATGAACGCCTTTCTTAATTTCTTTCTTCGATTACAGTTACAGTAACCAATCTTCGTGGTCAGGCAGTGTGACGATTGTCCATCAATTAAATACATGCACGAAATAGATTATAGATATACCACTTTTACACTAGATTTACGATAGTAAAGCTTCCTTTTTTGCTGAGTATACAGAATATATATTGTCACTGGCCCATGTGCCCTCAACAATCAATTTCTGGTGACTACTGGGAGGCGCTGTCGGGAAACAGCAAAATTAAATAGTAAAAATTGAAATATGGTTTAACTAGAAAAAGTAAGTAACTTACCTCTGCATTCCTTCCGAACCAAGGCAAACACCAGTTCCTCACAGACACCAAAGCAGAAGAAACAGCCTGAGACACACGAGCAAACATGACCAGAGTAGATCTTAATTAAGAGATAATAACCAAAAAATAAGCAATAGTGAACTTGAAACAACGTAAGTTTAGCCAGTTAATTCTTATAAGCTTTGTATGACGTTACCAGTTTGGTGTCTTATAGTGTTCATATTGTTAGTAGACCGAAGGTTTCTATGGTCCTTTTTTTAATGTTTTCACTGATTTATATTGTTCATGATATCAATTTAGTTTTTATATAGTGACACGTTTCGTATGATGGCTGTTAATAACAGCACTTTTCACTCGTTATTAATATTAACACATTTATTTCTGTCATCCTTATTTACATAGTTTATCATCATATTCAACACGTTCTTACGTTAAAATCACTGATTAAAATCGTACTATTGTCTATTAGTAGCAGCTTGCCAGAAATGTGTTCGGAATCACATCATTCTTGTTCATTCTTGCCTTAAAAGCATTAGGGTAGGAGCGTTGACTGTATGGTCAGGGAGCTATTCCATGTATCCACCACCCGGTGACTAAATGACCCCTCCTAAAATTTCTTCTTGGTCTATTCTTAATTAGTTTAAATGAGTGCCCTTTAGTTGTGGAATTTTGGAACTTGAAAAACTTGTTTTGTTCCATCTTATCAAATCCTTTGATGATTTTGTAAACCTGTACCATATCAGCTCTATTTCTACGATACTTTAAAGTTGATAAACCCAATGTCTTGGGCTTTTCCTGGTAACACAACTGTCTAAGATTACCCACAATACGTGTTGCTCGTCTTTGAACTTTTTCATTTGCTCTTTTATCCCTTTTTTCAAATTTTGATACCAAATTACTGATCCAAATACTAGGTGGGACCGCACAAGTGTCTTGTACAGTTGTAAGAATGTAAGAATATTTCTTTATCTAGGTATGTAAAAGTTTTGCATATTAGTCCCTGGTTCCTGTTTGCCTTTTAAACGTTAGACTGAATGTGTTCGTTGAAGTCTAATTCACTATCAAACATAATCCCTAGATCTTTTTCGCGTGACACTTGTTGAATTTCTTGTATGTTTTTTTTTATTACCTTCCATGTAATATTTGTGCATATGTTTACACATTTTTGCATTAAATGTAAGTATTAAATGCCAGTCGTTTGCCCATTCACATGCATTCATGATGTCATCTTGTAGGTTTATTTCACTTGTGTTATTTATTTGCTCTTGTATATTTTTGTGTTGTCTGCAAATACTTTCGCTGGACAGTTTAAAACTTCAGACAAGTCATTTATAAAGATGAGAAAAAGTACTGGACCTAGTACACTACCTTGGGGAACCCCATTTCTCACAGGCTTCCATTCGCTAAATTGTCCGTTAATTGCAACTCGTTGAAAACAGTTGTCTATGAAGTCTGATAACCATTTGAATAAGTAACCTCTAATTTCCTAACCATATATTTTTTTTAAAAATCGTTCGTGTGGAACTTTTTCGAAAGCAGCACGGAAGTCTAAATAGATGACATAAAAGTCTTGTTGATTACCAACTATTTCTGTCCACTCCTCTATGATTTCCAACAATTGAGTGATGCACGAGTAGCCCTTCCGGAATCCATGTTGATGTATTGATACCATTTCTTTGTTTTCAATGCGGAGGCAAATTTCTTTTCGAACTATTCTTTCCAAAACTTTACAGCACATTGTTGTAAAGCTGATTGGTCTATAGTTTTCTATATTTCCTTTTGTTTGCTTTATATATTGCACTCACATTTGCCATTTTCCATTCTTTAGGTAGTTTCCCTTCTTTAATTGATTTTGTATAAACTCTTCAGCACATTCAGTCAAGTCCTGTTTCTCGGAATATATATCAGTCACAGCCCCGCAATGGGCACCAAATGTAACAGGACAAGAAAAATATGCAGCCAGTCCGCGACTCGAACCCGGGACTCTCCGCTTACAGGGCGAATGCTCTACCGTCTGAGCTAACCGAACCTCTTACATACGTTCCTCTCCTAGTAAGTTACGTACACACTGTGACATATTCCCTCTCAAACTCGGAATTCGCCCCGAATTTCCATAAAACCAGAGAATCATGTAATGTTCCTCGGAATAAATATGCAGCCAGTCCGGGACTCAAACCCTAAACCCTTCGCTTACAGGGCGAATGCTCTGCCGTCTGAGCTAACCGAACCGCTTACATAAGTTCCTCTCCTAGTAGGTTACTTACACACTGTAACATATTCCCTCACATATTTGGAATTCTTCCCGAATTTCCATAGAGAACAGAGTATCAGCTATTGTCTGACAACAATGGTAATATAAAGAACTTCGAGGATGTTCGAGTTACGGTATATGAGGCTGTGAAAGCTACGGAGGGGTACCCTTTTGACCAAAGGGCAGATCTAAAGAAAAGAAAACAAACTCGTTCTGGTGATTCTGTTAACTATAAAATTGCTCGAGATATCCATGCAATGGTTCTTGTGCTTGATGGAGCTGATTTTAATGACATGAAAAATGGAAGTGTAAGTTTTGCACTTGAAACAACTCTAATGAGTTCCAATACGACAAACAATGCAGATATCGATTTGTTAAAGCAAACAATACAAAAAGCTTAGTGCCGATATGGTCGCTTCTAAGCAATAATCTGTAAATTTGAAACGCGAGATTTGTGAAGAATTGACTCAACTAAAATACAATGTTCAAAGTAGAAAATCTGATACGCTTTTACCGTATCTCCTGCTTGTTGTAATGTTGTGATGGTGACAACAGACAAGACTCGTATTAGATACAGATGTATAAGTATGACGTGGTGTAATAACGCGCCTTTACCGTATCTCCTGCTTGTTGTGTTGTTGTGATGGTGACAACAGACAAGACTCGTATTAGATACAGATGTATAAGTATGACGTGGTGTAATAACTCGCCTTTACCGTATCTCCTGCTTGTTGTGATGTTGTGGTGGTGACAACAGACAAGACTCGTATTAGATACAGATGTATAAGTATGACGTGGTGTAATAACTCGCCTTTACCGTATCTCCTGCTTGTTGTGATGTTGTGATGGTGACAACAGACAAGACTCGTATTAGATACAGATGTATAAGTATGACGTGGTGTAATAACTCGCCTTTACCGTATCTCCTGCTTGTTGTAATGTTGTGATGGTGACAACAGACAAGACTCGTATTAGATACAGATGTATAAGTATGACGTGGTGTAGTAACTCGCCTTTACCGTATCTCCTGCTTGTTGTAATGTTGTGATGGTGACAACAGACAAGACTCGTATTAGTTACAGATGTATAAGTATGACGTGGTGCAATAACTCGCCTTTACCGTATCTCCTGCTTGTTGTAATGTTGTGATGGTGACAACAGACAAGACTCGTATTAGATACAGATGTAAAAGTATGACGTGGTGTAATAACTCGCCTTTACCGTATCTCCTGCTTGTTGTAATGTTGTGATATCGACAACAGACAAGACTCGTATTAGATACAGATGTATAAGTATGACGTGGTGTAATAACTCGCCTTTACCGTATCTACTGCTTATTGTAATGTTGTGATGGTGACAACAGACAAGACTCGTATTAGATACAGATGTATAAGTATGACGTGGTGTAATAACTCGCCTTTACCGTATCTCCTGCGTGTTGTAATGTTGTGATGGTGACAACAGACAAGACTCGTATTAGATACAGATGTATAAGTATGGCGTGGTGTAATAACTCGCCTTTACCGTATCTCCTGCTTGTTGTTATGTTGTGATGGTGACAACAGACAAGACTCGTATTAGATACAGATGTATAAGTATGACGTGGTGTAATAACTCGCCTTTACCGTATCTCCTGCTTTTTGTAATGTTGTGATGGTGACAACAGACAAGACTCGTATTAAATACAGATGTATAAGTATGACGTGGTGTAATAACTCGCCTTTGCCGTATCTCCTGCTTGTTGTAATGTTGTGATGGTGACAAGAGACAAGACTCGTATTAGATACAGATGTATAAGTATGACGTGGTGTAATAACTCGCCTTTACCGTATCTCCTGCTTGTTGTTATGTTGTGATGGTGACAACAGACAAGACTCGTATTAGATACAGATGTATAAGTATGACGTGGTGTAATAACTCGCCTTTACCGTATCTCCTGCTTTTTGTAATGTTGTGATGGTGACAACAGACAAGACTCTTATTAGATACAGATGTATAAGTATGACGTGTAGTAATAACTCGCCTTTACCGTATCACCTGCTTGTTGTAATGTTGTGATGGTGACAACAGACAAGACTCGTATTAGATACAGATGTATAAGGATGACGTTGTGTAATAACGCGCCTTTACCGTATCTCCTGCTTGTTGTCATGTTGTGGTGGTGAAAACAGACAAGACTCGTATTAGATACAGATGTATAAGTATGACGTGGTGTAATAACTCGCCTTTGCCGTATCTCCTGCTTGTTGTAATGTTGTGATGGTGACAACAGACAAGACTCGTATTAGATACAGATGTATAAGGATGACGTGGTGTAATAACTCGCCTTTACCGTATCTCCTGCTTGTTGTAATGTTGTGATGGTGACAACAGACAAGACTCGTATTAGATACAGATGTATAAATATGACGTGGTGTAATAACGCGCCTTTACCGTATCTCCTGCTTGTTGCTATGTTGTGATGGTGACAACAGACAAGACTCGTATTAGATACAGATGTATAAGTATGACGTGGTGTAATAACGCGCCTTTACCGTATCTCCTGCTTGTTGCTATGTTGTGATGGTGACAACAGACAATACTCGTATTAGATACAGATATATAAATATGACGTGGTGTAATAACTCGCCTTTGCCGTATCTCCTGCTTGTTGTAGTGTTGTGATGGTGACAACAGACAAGACTCGTATTAGATACAGATGTATAAGTATGACGTGGTGTAGTAACTCGCCTTTACCGTATCTCCTGCTTGTTGTAATGTTGTGATGGTGACAACAGACAAGACTCGTATTAGATACAGATGTATAAGTATGACGTGGTGTAATAACTCGCCTTTACCGTATCTCCTGCTTGTTGTAATGTTGTGATGGTGACAACAGACAAGACTCGTATTAGATACAGATGTATAAGTACGACGTGGTGTAATAACTCGCCTTTACCGTATGTTCTGCTTGTTGTAATGTTGTGATAGTGACAACAGACAAGACTCGTATTAGATACAGATGTATAAATATGACGTGGTGTAATAACTCGCCTTTGCCGTATCTCCTGCTTGTTGTAATGTCTTCTCTTAATACAATGACCTGGAATGCAACTGGAATTATGTCCAGTAGAACGTACTTGGGTAAAATCTTAGACGACAAGTCTGTTGATATTTTCGGTTTATCGGAGCACTGGCTGTTAGAAATGGAGAGTCATATTATAAACTCAATCAATAATAATTATAACAATATATGTTTATCAGATAATTCGCGTCCGGAGGGTACCAGGAGATATGGCAAGGGTGGTGTTGCACTCCTATGGAAGAAGACACTTGACAGTTATATCAGTATACTGAGTCTTGATGATGATGGTAGGTTTGTTGAAATACAGCTCCTAGTGAAGTTACATTATACATTGTACAAGTGTACTTGACTAGTAGCAATCATTCTATTGAAAACTCTAACGCTTATATTGAAAAACTGTATGATATTGTCTATATGTACTCAGATAAAGGGAGACTGCTTCTTAGGGGTGATTTTAATGCTCATTTACACGGTAATACTTTAATTAAATATGATGACGGAAGAAGTCGGTATCTTAAGGATTTTCTCAATGACATTAATTTTACTGCATTTGATACACTTCAGCTTTGTGAAGGTGCAGCTTCGTCATTCGTGTCATATAATTGTCTAAATCAGTCTTTGATTGATCATATGTTATGTCCCAAAGAAACGACTGATCTGGTAAAAACTTGCGAAATTCTAGATGATAACTATTTAAATGTTTCTAATCATAGATCTGTCTTACTATGCATTGCTTCACCACAGTTTGAACATAACTTGTTTAACAAATCGTCATCTCGTAAAATCATTTAGTGGAAAAAGATCACTGACGTGCATATAACGATATTTAAAAATAACCTGGCAAATAGAATAAATTGTATACACTATCCACAAGTGAACTCGGAGAGTGAAGCCAAATGCATAATTGATGACATGTATAAAGATATTTGTGGTAGTATAAGTGAAGCATCTGAGGTATCATTTAAATGAAAATGTTTTAAAAAATATCTTAAACCATATTGGGATAAAAACTTGAAATACTTGCATTATTGAATGAAAAGCAAACGAAATCTATGGATTTAAATGGATAAGCCAAGAGGTGACTCACATGTATCATATGTTGATTACAAGGAATCAAAACGTCAATTTCGGAAACACCATAGAAAATGTGCTGAAAACTACCTTAAATCGATAAATTGAGAAATTGACAATGCAGCTGAATTAGATGCAGACTACTTCTGGAGAGTGATCAATTCGAGAAAGAATCGTTATAGTTCGCAAAATAATTCCGAGATGTAATTTAATGGCATTACATATCGTAATTCTGAGTTGATTGCTGAACATTGGGGTAAATATTTTTCAACCATTTACACGAATGATATTTAACCGACGTTTGATACTGAATTTAGGCACACTATTGGAAGTCAGGTGGCAGTTTTCAAACAACGGACTACTGATCTTGAAGAGTTTACTAACTTTGCTCAAGAAGATTTTGCCTATGAATTGAAACAGCTTGCCAAGTCAAAGTCCTGTGGGATGGATTCTGTGTATATAAGCATATATTATATGGTGGTGACGTACTGCATAATTTATTGAGATCAATGTACAATATGATGTTTAAATATTCCCATACGCCAAAGAAGATGAAATCTGATCTCATTATAACTATTTACAAAGGTGAACGAAAAAATGAAAAGATGAACCAGGCAGCTATCGCTATTATCCACAATTCTTAAACTTTTTGAGCGACTTTTATTAAGTCGTGTAAAAGTCGAAACCCCAATTCAGTTTAGGCCTTTTCTAAAGAGACTGGTTGTAACTTATCTATATGTTTCTTTGATGTTAAAACTGCATTTGACTAAGTTTGGCATTGCAGATTATTTTACCAACTTAACGAGCTTGGCTTGAAACTGCATGCATGGAAATCATTTGTAAATTTAGATGAAGATTTAGAGAGTCAAGTTCTTTATAAGGTTCTGTGTTTTCGGTTTTCGCTGTTGATATCGGAACAAGACAAGGTGGTGTGAGCTCTCCATTTTCCTGTACCTATGCTTTATTGATGGCCTCCTTAAAGAAGTTGAAAATGCACAGTTGGTTTTAATTATTTTTGGTATACCTTTGCCCTGTGTAGTTTTCTGCAGACGAGATGGCATTATTGGCGCTAACAATATATGACATGGATAAAATGATGAATATGTGCTACAATTATTCCTGTAAGTGGTGTAACGAATACAATGCAAGTAGATCACCAGTAATAGTATGTCACGAAACAAGATTGAAAAGTCAAGCATCTTTACGTTCATGGTATGTTGGTACTGAAATAGTAAATGAGGTTGAAGCGTATACCCATCTTCGTGTATGTTTTAGTAAACATTTAACTATTGCAGGGACTATAAAAGATGCCAACTCCAAATTAAGGGGAACTTTATTGAGTTTTGACTGCTGTGGAATTCATAGCGATTTTGGTTTACATCCATTTACTGCTATGAAAATATATACTTCTATTGTTCTGCCTAAAGGGTTATATGGTTTCGAGATGTGGTATGATATGTCTGTAACAGATATACAATATTTTGGAAAGGTCACATAGATTTTTATTAAATATATACAAGGAATAACGAAAAGAACAAGAACACATATCGCATTAGGTTTGGTAGGAATTTATACAATTAAAGCAAAAATAAACAAGAAGAAGTTAGTACTACTGGTAGGACAATTGTGTAGACTTGTTAAATACTCGCGTATTAAAGATATATTTCTTCTGGGCTTGTGCTCGTTCTACAATTTTAAAAATTAGCTGACAGGATACTTTAAAGATACAGTTCCATTATTACAAGCTTACCATCTAGAGCATTATGTATTAGATTACATTGTTACTGGCGTGTTTCCAACAAAATGTATATGGAATAAAATAATTAAAAAACGCAATTAAAATCAAAGAAGAACACATACTGTACGAAAACCAAGTAGTACTTAATGACTTTTTCATGATTCAGCCGGTATTTGGTAAAAGTCCAATTTCGAATATCTATAGATCAAACCAAAGGATGCTTAACGCGTGTAGATGTGTTATAAATATGATAGCTAGATTGTGTATATTTGATCAAGAAAAACTTTGTTCAAAGTGCGGCACTGTGTACAAGGGTGATGTCCAACATACATTATTTGATTGTTACTATTTTAATGACCAAATGAGTAAGTTTTATACTGATATTCAATCCAGATTTGGCGAAAATGTTAATAATATTATCAATATGCACCAGAGATATGGACAATTAGGTATGCTATTAGGAGCCCCTTGTGATGAATTGCAAGCAATTCTTGGCAACAAATACAATACGTTTTTGGAGTTTAATATAAACTATGTTCGTAGCAATTGGACACTTTCAGAAACACTGTAAGACTTCATGTGTAACTAATACATAAGAAATTAGAGGATATATGTAACTGCTATAAAGGTTTATATATATATATACATATATGGAGCTCGTACTTCACATATTTTATTTGCCAGTCTTAGACTACATTTGTGTGTGTGCGTGCGTGCGTGCGTGCGTGCGTGCGTGCGTGCGTGCGTGCGTGCGTGCGTGCGTGCGTACGTGCGTGCGTGCGTGCGTGCGTGTGAGGTATATAACGTACTGCAATTCAAATGAACATAATGTAATCGTCTAGTATGATTTACTCTATGTTATCACATTATTTTGTGTATTAGATTATTGTATGCCATTTGTTGTCATCAACATGTATTGATTTGTATGCTGCTCTTCAACATGATTATTTATATTTTTTTTGTATAGTAATATGTATGCTGCTCTCCAATAATGGAGGAAATAAAGAATATTTCTTTATTTGATTTTGTATAAACTCTTCAGTACATTCAGTCAAAATTTTGGGATGTATATTGTCAGGCCCTTGGGCTTTATTTGGGTTCACCGGGTTTATAGCGTTCTTAATTTTTTCTTGGTTAATAATTTTTGTATTCAAGGATTTTTTTGGTTTTTCTCTGGTGAAGTCTGGAATATTTTCTTTATTTTCAGTTGTGAAGACGCTTATGAAATGGTTGTTCAGCAATGTTGCTCTAACCTGTTCATTGGTTTCAAGAATTTCTTCGGGATTTTCTAGGTTTTCCCTTCATTGACCGACGTTTTTGTGTTATCTCTTACATATTTCCAGAATATTTTTGGGTTACTCTTTACTTCTTTAGTAATGTTTTTTTTTCGCTCTGTTTTTGATATTCTCATTTCGTAGATGACCTTGTTCGTACTTTCTATGGAATGCATTATATGTGTACATATTCTTATTTCTCAGATATTTGAACCAATTATTTTTTCCCTTTGATGCTTTTAAACGCTTATTAGTCGACGTCTTTGTTCTGATGCCTGTTGTTCCCTTAGATTTTTCTGGTATTTTTTTTCTACTGATTCGATAATGTTTGAGGCAAGAGGTGTTTGTGTCCGGTCTGTAACTTTGTTATACATGGATGGATCTAAATAAAATCTTGGCACAAAATGATTAATGTAAAATGATGATGTGTCGCGGTTTGCGTCTGTTCGACAACACTTTTAGTATTTATGAAGATTTCGTTTCCGGTCTTTATATGGATACAGGATAAATATTTTACCTATATTATACAAGGGGGGGGGGGGGGGGGGGTACAATTCTGACTCATTATTTGTGTGGCTGCAGTTCTGACTGACAATTTTTTGTGTGACTGCAGTTCTGACTGCCATTATTTGTGTGTAATATGTACAAAACTGTAATAAAGCATACTCTAATCTTCTCCAATCTAATGAGCAAATTAAGGTAGCATATTTTATTGAAAATTTCAGAAATGACAATGTAACATCTTTTTGAAATGTATCACCCGCAAAATTTACAATTGCATCAGTCATTTATATCTCCAGCAAGCTGCAGCGACTCGACGTCATTGAAACAATGTGTCTCTGCAATTCTCTTTGGACAATGTTATTTCAGGTCTTGTTAAACGGTCTGAAACAACTGCATTGCTGTGATATTTCCTTTTACCAGCCCACACCATCATCGAACCTCTCCGAAATAGTTAACTTGTTGGACACAATTCTCGTCAAGTTAAACTTGCCTCTGTGTGTATTACAGCGATAACTACACATCTTTTAGGTCGGTGGTATCTCAATCCAACCTCAGAATGTTAAAAAAAGGACCATGCCGAACCACATGAGTAACGTGAGCTAAAGAAAATCGATAGAATATGTGCCTTAATATTTACATTTCCAGACCAATAAAAACTGTAGTTATCAAAACATACAGTTTATAATGTGACAGATTAAAACTTTTGCTAGGTGTAAATTGACAATAAAATATGTTTAAACTACAACCGTATGTGAGACTTATCGTTCGCCCAATACAGACTATGCGTTTGACATATGATACAACAAAGGTTATTGAACAACTTGCTCCTTATAAAATGTCTTTTTGTTTATCTTTAAACTCAAGTTCCTCGTACCATTACCACAAAAGTATCTAAGAAGCAAATCTAGATCTCATGTTGAAATGGACGTTTTTTCGCAGTCTGCGTTTTCTCGTTTTATTTTGTCTTCTGTAAGCGTTGACGTTTTCTCTGATTGGAATGTCTACCATTTGACGAGGTTTGTTTGTTAACTCGTATTGGTTTAACACTGCAAGAAAAACCGATATTTTCCCTTGAATAAGTGTGAGATTATCTTTCTCAAAATCAGTCATCGCCTTTCGGCGTTCCAGCTCCACCATTTCACCTTGTTTTCTCCTTAGAGATGTCTTGGAAAATCTAACTTCGGCTGGAGGACCTCCTCTAGGCTGGGATAATTCATCAATACGTTTTTTACTATATCTTTTATTTCGTTGTCCCATTCTTATTTGTAAGATATTTTCAATTTCCTTCGGTATAACATTTTTCACTTCCGCTTCTATGTTTGTTTTGTTTTCCGGTTCATCTGTAATTTCAATTTCTGTCAATGTTCTTGGTTGTCCCCTAGATTGTTCATGATATTGATTTTTATTATAAGTCATTTCTTGGCAAACTTCATCATCTGTGTCTGATGCTGGAGTGTCGGCTCGTTGATATACAGGAAACATAGACAGACGCCGTTTGTCTTGTGGTATTTTGCGTTTGGGTACTTTATCATCTGCTGGAATAAGAATAAAACATGGTCTTCGTGTGGTTCTATCTTGACATGATTTACAGTGAGGATTGCACCATGGACGAGAGCAATCTTTTACCTTTGGTATTTCCATACTATCGTGAAGCTTGCCGTCTCCGTAGTCTAGATAGAAATTCCCAACCTGTTCCCTAACAGCCACTGATCCTGACTGTAATCTAAGTTTTTTCTTCTTAGTTTTAGTGAGAGCTAGAATTTCCATGTTGTGGTCGGACAACAATTCTGATCGAGAGGTCTGTCTGAACGAGCTTCGCGTTCTAAATGTAGACCTGCTGGAACGTCTCGCTAATAGGTTATTACGGGTATCGACAAACACGTCCTCATCATTGTCTTTGGTGTCCGATTCCTCTGAAGATGCTTTATCATTTTCTATGTCTAAATCGTCGGTTTCATTGACTTCTACCACCGTCGTAGATATTTCGATATGACGTTCCCTTGTTAGACTAAATAAAGGATCTTGATTTGACGGCGTTGGTTTTTCTATAGGATTTTCTGACACTGTTTTGTTGACGTCCTCTGCTATTATTTTAGTTGGTAGACTCTGAATATCATCTTTCAGTGATGGGACAGCTTTCGAAAGTTGGGTTTTGTTTTCCAGCTTTTTTTTCGAGGCTTCCGTCATTACCTCATTAAGCGGTTGGCTATATTTTTCTTCTAACTGAGCTTGTTCGTTCCTGGCATGGCTTGGGTCTTTATTTGCTTCGGATTTGCCGATGAACTTGGGTAATTGCGTGGTGATCTGTTTTTCGTCATTGTTGCTGTCAAACAATGAAATGCGCCTCTCCAAATCATATCCAACGTACTTTTTCATTAGCCGCACACCTATGGGAGGTAAATATACAGAAGGAACGTTGGGTTTTTTGCATTGTCGTCCATCTATTTCCGCAGAACGTACCTAAAGTAAAAAATGTGACGTTATTTATCTATAAACAATATGTTACACGACTTTCCATCAACAGAGCGCAAGGTAAGATTTTCTGGAAATTCCAAAGTTCACAACGGACAAACCGTACATAAGACATCGGTTTTCTTACTATTAGTAAGTTTAATATTCAAATATGAAGAAACGCCCTTTCTTTTTTATGAAAAAAATGTACGAATCTGAGTAGAACCACCTTCCTTCCACCGGGTCGACCTGGGCCCACGACCTTACTCAGGGATGAGGGAAACATTTACATTTAAACATCGGAATACATCACTCGGCCAGTTTCTTAAAGTAATCCGATTTAAACAGTGACAAGTTTTATTCCTTTTTTCCTTTTTACCATTTTAAAATGATGTAATTGACCGAAACCCCCGCATTGATAGATAAATCGATACCGTCTCAATGGTATGTGTATATCCATATAGAATTAGGTAAGCATACCAAGTTTCAAAGCGATCAATATGAATAAGAAAACCAACGCCGGAAGTAGAATGGTTCTACTCGTAATCGAACTCGGGGTGGGGGGGAGGGGGTATTCATGCACCAATAACCGGACATGCCATAGACAACCTGTTATGTGTTGGTAATTACGTTATTTAAACGACATTAAAACAATAAATAAAAAATGGATGTCTTGCGGACATATGTTTTACATGTACATCCGTTTTAATATAAAACAATAGGACGGGTGTGTGTCTAGCGCGTGGTTTAGAGATAGAAGAATGCGACCCGTTCCATTACCATCCGTAACCCTAAGTTTTTCGTACGAACAATTCAATACATTTTAATAACACAAAGTTACTATAAGACACACCGTTCCCTTAAGTCTTTGTTAACGAGAGAACTCATTTAAACAACAAGTCAATATTCCATGAGGCCTTCAAACATATATACATTATTTACATCAATGCGCTATATAATACCCACGAGAAAAACAAAAGCAGTATAAGATGAAACACAGATACTTACTTGATCAAGCGTATGCCCAGTTGACGAACGAATTTCTTTCATCTCGTTGTAGATGTACTGAATCTCTTGATTCAAGTTATATTTTTTGCTGTAGAATTCCTTTGTCATCGAAGACATGCGGTGGTCGAACTTCGCTTGGGACGCAATGTTCTTCTTCTGGGCGAACAATTCGCTCATGGAACTTATTCCTGTATGTTTCACTAAAGGCATCTCTATATTGTTGTTTCAAAATATTGGTGTAAAATCCGTTATGACCATATTAACATTGCATGTGTTTATGAGTTGCATTTAAAACAAACACATATTCAATATTTAGTTGAATCGCAGGTATTATGTGTCATGTCCTCCATCATGTATTTATACATTATAAGTAAGTATTGTAATGTCGTTTAACCAACTTTAGAACAATTCCTGGATTCCCACGCTTTCTCTAATAAACAAAGGAGATCAGATTTAAAACAGATAAGCGGTTTTCATAACTTGACAAGTAAATTAGTTAGATGTTTAGTTTGGGCGTTTTGAAGATTATTTGAGACTTGGTTGTGGTATAACTTTCATAACATTATGACGTTGTAATTTATCTTGTGCGTTTTCTTTTCTTGTTTTCTTTCTTCACTATTGCTTCACCATGATTTGGTTGTCCATTGTTACATACAGTTTTATTTGCTTATAGTATACGCAGGTCATTTGTTTAACGTCAGCGAACTGATTTTTATTGACACACGATTCGCGTACAGGAAATGTTAATTTTCAGGCAGTTTTGTTAAATTTATTTAAATAAACATTTCCACCAAACAATAAAAGACGTGTTTGACATTCAAACCGCTGAATAATAAAGTAATTTCATATAAAGTAAACGATATATTTTTGACAAACACATTAAAACTCAACCCTCAACTGAAATGCTCTTAACTCTCGGTCCCACCAAACCTGTGGTCTCTGCGGCCGAGTGGTTTGAGGGTCTCAAGATCGTCCTTCTCTCACCTCTCGGAACTCGCGGATTCCAGCCCAACCCAGTTCAAACACTCTATGGGTACGAAGATTTGTTATGCGGAATGACGTCGGTCTACTCAAATTCATGTATGCGAGATCTTACTCCAGCAATAAAACTGGATGTAATATATAACCTGTGATATGGTGACAATGTCATCAAGCAACTGAACATACAATTCGAAAACGGAATTAAAACGCCCGAAAACTTTAAACAATATTATACATAACTTACTTAAAAACCTTTTTATCAATGAAATTTCAATCGCATATCTTGCTTCTTTATTGCAAGGACTAAAGTTGGACTGATAAGTAAAGAAAAATAATTTTATTCCTGTTCTGAAAACAAAACAAAACAAGAAGACACTGTAAAAACCGTTACATGGCAGTGACATACGAGCTCGTCCATTGGTCGGTTGCTTCTGGTTCTCTGCCCTCCAATAAATGTATCTGATTATGGGTTGGAACCAGACTACATCAGACGATGAATAGTAATTGCGTTTAAGTGTAATTAGTTAAAACAGAAATTCCGTGCTTTAAAGTATGGCAAAAACAGACTGACTCAGGAAATGTTAGGGGCTTATATAGACTGGAAATATTGTAAACGTGGACTCTTTTATTTTATCTATATATATTTTAAAATTCAATATCAACTCACTTTTACCAGGAAATAATTCCAATTCAATTCCAAATTCCAAATTCCAAATTTCTTTCATCAACTGATTTTCATTGGTAGAGACATCACACATTGCCATAGTTACACTTAAATAAAATGCCATGTTAATTATCAATTTACATGGGGGAAAACACACTTTGTCTGAAATTTGGAATTATATGGGTAATCTTTATGTGATCATGATTGTGATGATGATAATGATGATGATGATGATGATGATGGTGGTGATTATGATGATGATGATGATCATAAAGACGTTGACGTTGTTGATAACGTTTACAAGTGCATTTCTTTCACACCAACATCTATTATGTATTAATTCTTGAATAATAATAATAATAATAATAATAATAATAATAATAATAATAATAATAATAATAGTAATAGAATAATAAAGACTTTTATTAACGATATAACTAATTTGAATAGATCCAATCTTCCATGAGGTCCTCTCATTCCATTAATTTTTTTGTCTTATTTACACGAGTCATAATTCACTATATAATACTAGTTATTAAACGAAGAAATGGTCCGCTGACTAGAAATCGGCGGTATGACAGCACTGACGGCCTCCTATGGGTTTAGTGAAACATGGCCAAATATTTTAGAAATATTAGAGCTTTGTTATTGTTAGGAAACAAG
The DNA here is from genome assembly GCA_029582155.1 of Panopea generosa. NCBI lineage: Eukaryota > Metazoa > Mollusca > Bivalvia > Adapedonta > Hiatellidae > Panopea > Panopea generosa. The sequence continues at coordinate 12,364,418 of CM055898.1, forward strand.
GGAACATTGACTTAATTTTATAGAAGTCAGTTTGAAGGAAACAAAAAGTAAACGGATTTAAAATATAAAAATATGCTTTTTGTAGGACAAACGGTTTGTTTAATTATCAGACTTAATTTTTGGGAACATAATTTATACTGCTTTTGTGAGAAGAGGGAGAGTGGGAAAATATTTTTAGGGAAAGGGACATTAGAAAAATACAGTTGGGTAAAAGAGATCGTTGAAAAAGTAATTTTGAGGAACGAAACAAAATATATTTGGGGAACTTCAGTTTAGTTGTATTTTCAGGGAACAGGGACATGTGAAGCCCACAGGAATGCCTCAATGCTGTAGCTATAGCTGTGATGAGAGAGAGGTGATTTGGACTGGATGAAGGACTGGGGTGGGCGGGGGCGGGGTCAAAATTACAATGTCATTTACATATTTTAATTATATATGAACGGCACTAATACAATCAATAAAAAGAATATGTTAAATAAATAATACAGTTTTTTCGTTTTAATAGTTACGTTTCTTTGTGTGATAATGGGCATTATTAAGCCTTTGTAGCCCATTGAAAGAGGTTAATGCTTTTGCTCTTTGCAATGTTCGTCCTCAAAAGATCTGTTACTTTGTTATTTTTAAGTGTGAACAGTTAAATGAGTTCTTTTCTCGATACTGAGCTCGTTTAAACATTTGATCCAAATTTCAAAGATTTTTATTTTGTTAAAATCAATATTTAATCGAAAAGCAAATTGAACTGCACTGAACTAGATTTATTCAGCCTTAAACAACCGCTTAGTTTACAATTGTCAGTTTTTAATACTACATTTATGCAAAAAAAGTTAAAAGTGGGTCGGTAAATTAAATTCTTTATCACCATTACGGACCAAATTTTAGCCAAGGAGTCGATTATAATAGTGCGGATACCTTTTGTCGTCATCGGCGTAATTACTTTCTGTGATAAAGAACGCAATATAATTGAAAACATTTAAGTCCATAAAATCCCCCTTTAAACCACAAAATATCGTATAAGATGTAACTTATTGCATTATTAAATCCAGTCGATCAGTCGTAAAATAGTTAAAACTGTAACAGAGAGGAATGCTACAAATTGTTTATAATGAAGATGTGATTTCAGAAAACGAGTACTACCAAAAACATCAACGAATCAACGAATGTCTCGGAAACGAAAGTTGATCAGTTCTATTTAGAATCTGGAAAATTATGTAGTATAAACAGTGTTTAGAAACGAACATACAGACATATCGGTTGATGAATTCTAAGTGACGCACATTTGATAGTACGAGGCGTATGACGAATATTTAACAAGAAGATTAGTGGGCACTGGAGTGCGTGGCTCTGTCATGTGTTCGTTCAATAAATATAAACAGATTACATGATTGACCATCACGACGGGACAGTGTTATATCGATCTATGCGGTGCCGGAGTACAGTGATAAGGGTATGTAAGCACTAGTGTTGGCCCTGGGCTACAGTGACGGGTATGTAAGAACTAGTGTTGGTACTGGACTACAGTGACGGGGTATGTAAGCACTAGTGTTGGTATTGGACTACAGTGACGGGGTATGTAAGCACTAGTGTTGGTATTGGACTACAGTGACGAGGTATGTAAGCACCAGTGTTGGCCCAGGGCTACAGTGACGGGGTATGTAAGAACTAGTGTTGGCCCAGGGCTACAATGACGGGGTATGTAACAACTAGTGATGGTACTGGACTACAGTGACGGGGTATGTAACAACTAGTGTTGGCCCTGGGCTACAGTGACGGGGTATGTAACAACTAGTGATGGCCCTGGGCTACAGTGACGGGGTATGTAACAACTAGTGTTGGCCCTGGGCTACAGTGACGGGATATGTAACAACTAGTGTTGGCCCTGGACTACAGTGACGGGGTATGTAAGAACTAGTGTTGGCACTGGACTACAGTGACGGGGTATGTAACAACTAGTGTTGGTGCTGGGCTACAGTGACGGGGTATGTAACAACTAGTGTTGGTGCTGGGCTACAGTGACGGGGCATGTAACAACTAGCGTTGGCCCTGGACTACAGTGACGGGGTATGTAACAACTAGTGTTGGCCCTGGACTACAGTGACGGGGTATGTAACAACTAGTGTTGGCGCTAGGCTACAGTGACGGGGCATGTAACAACTAGCGTTGGCGCTGGGCTACAGTGACGGGGTATGTAAGAACTAGCGTTGACGCTGGGCTACAGTGACGGGGTATGAAACAACTAGCGTTGGCGCTGGGCTACAGCGACTGGGCGCTGGGCTACAGTGACGGGGTATGTAAGAACTAGCGTTTTAGAACTAGTGTTAGCCCGAGATGTGCCGAGATGTGTAATAACTAGTGTTGGTGCTGGGCTACAGCGACGGGGTTGGTAAGAACTAGAGTTTGCGCTGGGCTATAGTGACGGGGTATGTAACAACCAGCGTTGGCGCTGGGCTACAGTGGCGGGGTATGTTACAGCTAGAGTTGGCACTGGCTATAGTGACGGGATATGTAACAGCTAGCGTTGGCATTGGGCTATAGTGGCGGAGTATGTAAAAACTAGCGTTGTCACTGGGCTATAGTGACGGGGTATGTAACAACTAGCGTTGGCGCTTGGCTACAATGGCGGGGTATGTTACAACTAGAGTTGGCACTGGCTATAGTGACGGGATATGTAACAACTAGCGTTGGCGCTGGGCTACAATGGCGGGGTATGTAACAACTAGCGTTGGCGCTGGGCAACAGTGGTTGGGTATTTTACAACTAGCGTTGGCGCTCGGCTATAGTGTCGGGGAATGTAACAACAAGTGTTTGCGCGGAGCTACTATAAGTACCCCTTAAAAGTGTTAAGCAGTGAACGTGAACATGAGGAATTATTCCACTCTCACATTGATGTTGGTCTAGCCTAACTTCATTTTGTTGTACATTGTTTTGTTTACGGTTACATCTTTATTTCAATTTATATTCCATATTATAGTATCAAAATTGCAAAACTGTTACATGAATAAACAGGTACATGTTGTACATCTGAAAATGCAAATTAGCGGGGGTTACCATATTGTAATAATTTTAAGCCTACATTAAATCTATTTTATATATACATTCTGTATCTATATAAATGTATGCGTTACGTCCATAGAATACTATTTATGAATTGGTACGATACATCTATTAATTAGTCAATCAAAAGTTCGAATTGCAAATTACTCAGTGGTAAATGCCGAAAATAACCATTGTACAATTGACTGATCAAAGATATATTGGCGGCCTCGCTTTTTCCGTGATGTTGATAAAATGTATGTTGAGATACTTTTTAATCAGAACATGTGTGTCCGAAAATGCTTTATTATACAGAAGACGGGGGGGGGGGGGGTTCTTTCATTTCTTCGGTTAACTGATATTAAACATTCGATCTTCATTAATATTTGGCTTCTGTTATGAATAAAAACTGCTTTACATGCTCTTTTGTATCAAATCAATGGCGAAAAAATATCAATAACTTTTTACTCTTAGTTTTGTATTTGGATTCGTAGATATTTAACTTAATTATCAGAAAATAAAAGGAATACATTCAATTAAACAGGTCGTATTTAAACATAATCTAAGTGAATCGTTTGAGATTTCTTTTAAGATGCCGATAAAACTAGTTTATAGTTATTATGATAGGCCTACATTCGCACTGACCTTTCAAACGTCGCAAGATTACAGGATGTGTCTAAGACTACGGCATTATTGGGTGATTTTGTGAGGTTATTATCAATATTCAGTTTCATCGTAAAGTCTTTTATCAGTATTCAATATTGAGTACGTTTTTAATGTCGTGGATTTCAGTGGCAGTGACTGTTTTTTTTAAAAAAAACGGAACTACTTCGGTGATTTACATGTACATATAATTGTCTTGGACGCAAGAACTTATCCACAATCGATGTGAAATATACACGTTTAAACCAAATGACTTCATCTAACAAAGTAGAATACAATTAACATAAATTGTGTGTTGTTTTTTTTTCAGTGTCCTAGAACCATACGATGCCTAAAAAGGATTCTCAATCTGAATACGGAAGAATTATATCTACGTTAAAGTCCGAAAATAGCCGAGTCGTGACGATAGACGGAGTATTATGGCGATTTAATGTTGTGTCCACCTAATGATGATGGTAATCATTTCTCAAAATATTAACTGAAATGTGTAAAAGAAAGTTAAATCAACATTATTAGCTGAATTGAATCATAGGATACTTAGTACAACCTAGTTCACAATAGTTGTAATTGATTTTTCGTATTTCAATGATTTAGCCCGATTAAAATTCATGGACAACCATCAGCGGTGCTAAAAGTCAAATGCAAACAGAATCCAAAAATATTTGCATTTTGAATGAATAAGAAAATTGAAATGGTAGAGTGAAAAATTTACATTGATTAAACGATCCAGTGAATTATAGTGTGCAGTATCGAAACATATCGACTATTAAAGGATAACGAACAAAGTATTGTAAAGGTGGTTGTAAACACGCATGGTGTGAACTGTTCGTTAGTTTAATGCCATGTAAAATAACATGTGAATTGCAAATTTGATCATAAACTGGCTGTTGAAAATGGATAAAAATACAATGGTTTATTTCAGAAAATAGCACGAATATATTATCTAAAAATCTTAGTTGTATGTTTATAAAAGAACGAACTACGACCTTATTCGTGATTTAAATAAACACCATTGAAGGCCGGAAATCCAATTCATCGTTTTTGTATTTATTTTATCTGGCGGGGTTATTATAAGACAGTAAAAAACTCAATAGTGAAAAAAGTTAAAATAATTAGTTCAATAATTAGTTATATTAAATGGCATTTCATATGTTGTTGTTATAATGAATGGTGAGGAACTGTAAAACCAGCCGATTTGTGTAGTAAAGTGAAGAACATACCGATTTGTGTTAACTAAAGTGATGGAAAACTATAAAGGAAGTACTTCCAGCATTTGGGGAAGTGCCACTTTCCACATTAATAACAATTATGGCAACAGGCGACTTGAGTGGGACTCGTGGTCGACCCCAGAGTCTCACGTCTCCTTGAATATCGACACAACTGAAAGACTGACCGGGAATCCAAATATTGTCTGCAAAACGCAAGCTGAATATAAAGCAAATAAGCTCAACAGAAATGAGCAGACAAAACTTGAACATTTTCAAAATAGAGTTGTAAAGGCGAAAACGCTCAAAGAACGCCAATTTATATCAAGTGAACGAGCGTTTCGTGCTAAAAGTGCTAAACTTCTTAATAGAGTTCAAATCCTAGAGTCAAAACAAAGACCTTCTTCGTATTCAAATTCGCCAACAGCTGGAAGTAGAGTGTTACCAAGGCGACTGAACTCTTTTCCGGTAGTTTCTAAACCAACAGACAGTAAGCTAGACCAAGAGGGATGCGGCATGTGTGCCCAAATACAAACTGTTATACAAATGTTCGAGCTTGAAGGAAGACATGCAGGTGCAAAAGAGCGCACGAATGGACACAGCACGTGCTTGTTCACGGACGTACAGGTCAGGACCTTTGTCCATATGTTGGAAGCTAAATATTTCGAAGACTTTCCTATTTTAAATGAAAAACTGAGAAAAGCTGGTGGTGTTTCGCATCTAGCTAAGACAGAAAGTGTTCATAAAATGTCGCTGGAAGAAATAAACCAGAGTATCGCTAACAAAGACGTGGAATTACGAATAGCAAAGTTTTGTAAAAGCCTAGATAAATTTAACAAGGATCACGTGTCCATAACCAGCGATGTACGAGATGCAGTCGAGCGCGTCCGTCTTGCTAATGCCATTGTAAAATTACAGAGGATTCCACCAAGGCATGTACAGATAAAACAAGAGGTAGAGCAAATGTTCGATCTTTCATAGTCACAATGACAAACGTTTACATTTGGTGCGGGGCGAAGAACGGCTGAACGTAATATAAATGTTCCATCTATGATGACAACAATATGTGTGATGAGATAATCAAAACCAAATTGCAAATTATAAAACGTAAAACGCGGAAACGAAGTTCAAGTTTCACAGCCACAAGGTCAAATTATGGAAATATGGTAAATGTTAAGAAACACCAGAAAAAATGGCCGAACGTAACATAAACGTGAGATCATTAATAGCAACACTGTACGGGATGAAAAAATGAAAGAAATTGTAATACATTATCAGTCCTTAATAACAGCCAACAACAACTAACACCGAAGTATAAAATATTCGATAAAATATATTTTAAGTTTAACACATCAAATGTACAGTATTGCTTAATGAAAAGAGATCGGAAGAAAAGCCTGGCTTATTAAGTTCTTTAAACTTGTGATATATGGAGATATATGTGAGACACGTACATATATGAGATACATGGACATATAAGTGAGACATGAACATATATGTGAAACATTGACATATATGGGAGACACGGACGTATATGAGAGACATGGACATATATGAGATATATGGACATATGTGTGAGACATGTACATATATATATGTGTGTGTGTGTGTGTGTGTGTGTGTGTGTGTGTGTGTGTGTGTGTGTGTGTGTGTGTGTGTGTGTGTGTGAGACATTGACATATATGTGAGACAGGTACATATATGAGATACATGTACATATATATGAGAGACATGTTCATAAATGTGAGACATTGACATATATGTGAGACAGGTACATATATGTGAGACATGTACATATATGAAAGACATAGACATATATGTGAGACATGTTCATATATGTTAGACATGTACATATATGTGAGGACGGACATATATGTGATACATGTACATACGTGTACATATATGTGATACATGAACATATATGTGAGGCATATCCATATATGAGAGAAACGGAAATATATGTGAGACATGAACATATTTGTGATGCATGAACATATCTGTGAGAAATATCCATTTATGAAAGACATGGACATATATGTGAGACATGTACATATATGTGAGACATGTACATATATGTGAGACATGTACATGTATGTGAGACGTTTACATATATATGATACACTTACGTATATGTGACACATGGTCATATATGTGACATGTACACATATAATATATATTGACATATATGTAAGAAATGTACATATATGTGAGACATATCCATATATGATAGACATAGACATATATGTTAGACATGTCCATATAAGTTAGACATGTACATATATGTGAGGACGGACATATATGTGATACATGTACATACGTGTACATATATGTGATACATGAACCTATGTGAGGCATATCCATATATGAGAGAAACGGACATATATGTGAGACACGGAAATACATGTGAGACATGTACATATATGTGATACATGAACATATATGTGAGACATATCCTTATAGGAAAGACATGAACATATATGTGAGATATGTACATATATTTGTGAGACATGTACATATATGTGAGACATGTACATGTATGTGAGACGTGTACATATATATGATACACATACGTATATGTAAGACATGGACATATATGTGAGACATGTACATATATGTAAGACATGAACATATATGTGAACCATGTACATATGAAAACTGGGATATCAGCATTGTTTAAACAATCTGTAACGTGAAAAGTGATCGGAACAGAAGCATGACTTATTAGATTATTTTCCCTACCTAAAAACTTGCGAGACATGAATGCATATGTGAGACATACATATATGACTTATTAGATTATTTTCCCTACCTAAAATCTTGCGAGACATGAATGCATATGTGAGACATACATATATATATATATATGAAAACTGGTATATGACAGATCGTAGTCTAAATCCGCTGTAGATTTGGTATTGGCTAACAAGTGACGAAATACAACATTCGATGTCTGATAAGAACAGGTACAAATACAACATTTGATGTCTGATAACAACAAAGAGTGTAGAATTAGGAGTGTTTTGTCGTTGGTGACTATACAGCATGTTGACAAATGTCACGTGCTCCCTTTCAAACAATGGCGAGTACAGAATAAGGACGATAGGACCGCCCCAAGTTCGATAATTGACAAAATTAACTGAAACTAATATTTAATGGATATATGTGGTATGTCTACGAACATTTGGTTAGTCACCAATGTTCGTTATCTGACAACAACACGATTTACGGGTATATAGAATAACCAGGAAATAAAAAAACATATTTGAATTAATCACATCTCTTTTTCAAACGTCTCATTATCACACTACTTAACAGTTCTGATAAATATTATAGAATAGGCAGTTAGTACACACCTATAGCCAGATCTTACCTTATCTGATATAGTAAAAGTGCATGGTAAATAATGTGTATGTGTTTTCTGATAACAATAAGTCATGAGTAAAATATAACAAAGAGAGAACAATACAATTAAAGGTTGGAACATTTCCTTAATATAAATACATTTTTGATTCACCAATATACATTTCATATGTGTTAATTGTTATAAGAAAATGACACCATTCACATAAATATTAATATTTATGTTCCTCAACTGTCTATTTGTATGTATCCCCGCGCATAACGAATAAATACGTTTGATGTGGTTGGTGATTATAAGTATTCCATATAACTAATACACTAATACATTCCTGGGAATTGAATGAATACAAAATATTGATTTGAATTAAATTGTATTGAAATTTTAAACAATAAAAAAATATGAAATTCACAGAGGGTTTTCAGTTGACACAATAATTTTGATATTAAGGAAAATGTGACAGATGTGGTACGGGTGACCTAGCGTTAAACGAGCCTCGGGGCCAGAACCGCAAGGTTCGAATCCCAACCGAAGTGATGAGTTGTGTGCTTCAGTTTAATTGCTACTTTATTTTTGAGGTAATACATGCATCAAATTTGAAATTTTGCGAAAAGAAATAATACCAATATGATAACTTTATGTTATGTAAATTATCTTACTCTTAAAAATGATGATCGCAATAAAAATGGACAATCTCATTATGTTGATATATGGAAAAATATACAATCAAAACTAGGTATTTCTGACATCGTTATAGTATATGATTATATGTATTCTCAAAGCGTGAGACTGTCTATATATCAACCCGATATATAAACACTTCAAATAGAAAACAGCACGTGTTCGCCACTGGTATCAGCGATAACTGATTTCCTTGTATGGCCTTAAAAGACGGTTAAGTCGGTGTCCTGTGGACCTTATTAGATATTATTTATATACGTGTTTGTATTGTCAGGGTAGAAATGGTCAACAGAAAAGTAGTACATGTAGTAATTGTAACTGACGTTGAATGTATGTCTGAGTAGACAAGTCAAGGATCGTTACTCATTGTCTGTGTTATAGCTGATTGGAGTTCTCTTTTCTTTTACTGACTGTCGAAGAATGAAAAAGATCAATGGGAAAAGCGGTGTTGGAACTTGACGAAAAAAATCAGTCGTAAAAATAAGATTTTGTTAAAAAAACACATCGCTCGGCTGTTTCCGCCTATCACCGAGCGATATACAAATAAACTTGATCGAAGTAACAAAATTGAAGAAATCGACAAATTAACATCCGCGAGTAGCTGGTCCGCCGGCAGCGGTAAAGATTTTAAACGTTTACATGAATGCTTGCTGTTAAGTAATTCACGTTAATGAATTCGTAAAATATGCAACAATATTATTTTCACCTAATAAACTATCGTATCAGTTTATTTTATTTATATTTAATTTTCCATCCACCCAATCAATTGGTTGATAAATGGCTTTCAAATTATCGAAATATGTTTGCATTGTCCCTCGTAGTGTTTGAACTATTATACTTTGTAAACAGATAGTTTGAAATGCTTTGATTGTCAAATACATTTGTTTATACTATATATTGACCGGTCAATTGACACTAATTTGTCAATAAAAGTAATATTTATTCTGCTTAAAATTGAATTAAACGGTTGTAGTTACTCGTTTGTTTGGTTTGTGTTCTACCAGAGTGTACATTCTGTGTCCCGTAGTCTTGGTAACAATACTTCCGCTGCAATAACTTTAACTGAGTAGAAAACATAAACACTCTATAAACATTGAAACATTGAGCTGTTTTTACAAGAGAGAGAGAGAAAAGAGAGAGAGAGGGGGGGAACAAACAGGCAGGGCAGGGCAGGGCAGGGCAGGGCAGGGCAGGGCAGGGCAGGGCAGGGCAGCAGTCGTTTGTTAATAGATTTATTTTTACATGCGAGTCGTATACACTTCAAAACATCGGAGGTTGTAAAACATATACGAGAACGGTAAAAAAAACTATGTGGATTTTTGCTCCAGCTTGAAAAGTGTTATTCATTTTTCGAAAACTCCTTTCGCACTTTTTCGAAGTATTCACCATATACACCTGTACAATTTAGTAATCTGTGTGGGAGCTTTTGTAATTCCCCCTGCAAACCATAAAACAGACCTATGTCTAAGATACTGTACGACAGTCGAAACAAAACTGATTTAGAGTGTTTTTACCCCCAGTGAGCATTTTTTCAGTGCTGGTAACAAATAAAAGTCACTAAGGGCAGGGTTTAGGCAATATATATGACAATAAATGCCGTTAAAAGGAACTGATAACTTCCGCTGTAGATGAGTGTGAGTGTGAAGAATATTGACATGTTTGTGATTGCCTCTGTCGTAGCTGTTCGGAGTTTGTCGTGCAGTTTCAAAATAATTATTTCAGAATAGTACTTTACAGTAACAGCTCTTCCTTTTGGCATAAAATGATTTAGTATAATGCCGCGTGCATCTCAGAAAACAACTATCGTGACTTTTGAGGGGATGGCGAACTAGTTTTCGTTTTCACTGTTTTGACTGGGCCTTTGTCTCGAGATTACCATTCTGCACCCACGTCTCATCATCAGTAATAATGTGATACAACAAACGCATTCCCCTCCCGATTAAACCGTCTTATATGGTCACATGTTAGCCTTTCCAGCAGTGAAGCTACCTTATATGTCAAAAGGCCCGGGACGAGATATGTTTTTACACACCTTGCACTGACCTTTCTCGTCCCCAGTTGTTCATGTCAAATTGTGTAAGCTGATCATTTGCCATTGTTAAACATAGCTTCCTCTACCACTGTTCCTCACCGATCTCACATAACGAAATGATCACATGATAAAACATTTCTGGGGTCAGTTGGCCTCCCAGACATAGGCATGTCACAAACACTGAGAAACCCAATTGTAAAATGTCGCATGAATGCATCTCCATATCTTTATTGTTTAAACTTATTTATTTTACTTAGATTGTGAAACAAGTTCTTACAACTTAGACAAATCACACTCGAAGTCTTCCTAGGTAGAACCAGTACAAAGCATATGCGGAAAAAGGGTTTTGCTCAAGGACACCACACATAGCCGTGGCGGAGGATCGAACCCACAACACTCCGATCATGGGTTCGGTGCTCTACCACTAGACCACGCGCTCCACATTTTCATTGGTTGCACGATTTTGTTTTGCTGGTGAGACCTCATGTTGCTGTTAGTTTCACGTGACGTTTGCCGTAAGTTGTCCTACATACTTATTCAGTATGTTGACAACGTTGCCGTAACGTCGCCGTTACATTCATGACATTGGCTTCGCGGTTTAATGCGTATGATTTGCTTTTTAAATAACAAAATTACAAAAATAACATAATAGTTTTATCTAAAATAGTTGGAGAATATAATGTAAATTTAAGGATTAAAAGCCGAATTTTGAGTTTTCGTGAAAAATATTAGGCCAGTTTAAAGTTCGTGAAACCCGAAGCGATTCTCGGCAACATTAAACTAGTCTAATGTTTTTCATCACCTGATGAAAACTCAAAATTCGGCTTTTAATCCTTAATAAATAAATTACTTTATTAACTTTTTTACTGAAAATCTATCAACCTAATTATTAGCGAGGAATTGTTGTTTCTATATATGTATTACATTGTTTTACACGAAAAGTCCGTATACTTTCTGAGCGTCCATCGTTAAACTATGATATTTTCAGAAAGATGTCATTAGATTAGATATACACCAAAATGAACGTGAGACACGAATATCTGAACTTTGTATGACAAACGACATTACAGATGTGCCTGCGTGCGTGCGAGCGAGCGTGCGTGCGTACGTGCGTGCGTGCGTGTGTTTCAACCATCAAATGTTAATCAATTTTATCCGTAGAAAGATACATTTATGATTAAAGTTTAAACATTAACTAGGCTCTCTGTTTATAAAAATGAAATTTATATGTTTATTGTTTTGTTTTATACATATATTTGCAAAAACCAGGGAAGTAACAAAGGTGATTTTGGAACACTGGTACTGTTTTGTTGTGGACATATATTATATTATCGGCGGCTCTATCAAATCCGTTTATTGAGTTCAAGCGGTGTTTCACTTTCATTAACCACAGTGACTTGTAAAAAGTGCATCCAGAAACCATTCAAGTGACTATGACATTGACCTTTGATCTTCCGTTTTATATAGGGTCATCCACGTCTGAGGTTTCATAAAAATGTCTCACATTATAAGAGATTTGAACGATTGGTTACGAACAATTTTTTATTTTAATTTAAGGAGGTCTCGCCTGTATCGTCGGTACTTTTAAAACTGCACATTTATCTAAAACATCACTTACTATGGATATTCTGTTCAAACACTTATGTTGTATTTTGTCTCTGTTGTCTGTGTATTTACGAATATGTTTCTTCGAATGGGACCTGCCTTTTTGTGATTCAATAAACTTTCCATCATTTGCTAAGTAGACAGTTATAGTAGATGCATCATCTTTAAAGGCACAACACCATTAAACTCAGTGGACTGAAAATCAACATGACGGGGAACGTTTACCAAAAACTTTATTTAATTTCATAACCCAACGACATAAATAAAAAGACGGGGTCATTGTTTTTGTTTATCACTATTCATGAGTCTGTTTGTCTAAATTGTTAGGAATATTTTCAGTGGCAAAGGTGAAAACAGTAAATATGCTTAGATGTCCAGCCATCTACATGTACTAGAATTGCAAGACCACCTCTAACATGTACACCCCTCTCCACAATCACCTAGCAATTCTGTGTTCGCCTTTGTTGATATTAATGTTTTCATTTTATCATTAGCATTCACACGCGGCGATAACGACAAGTCCATAGATTAGTATTAACAGTACCTGACAGGAACAACCGCATTACCATGTCCGCGTTTTTTGTAGAATCGGACGATGGTATGCAAGGTGACCGCACGCCTATTGACGAATGCATTCATATCTGTGATCCGTGCGCTGTTGATGGAAATCAGGCCAGTACCGTAGGTTTTTGTGAAACTTGCCAGCACTATTTATGCAGTGTGTGTTTCGATTGCCACCGTAAGCCGCTGCCATTGAGGAACCACGTTCTCTTTGACAAGGATAATATGCCCAGAGAAAGATCACCAGATACATACGTTGACACGTTGACGAATAAATGCCATATGCACACACACGAGTTTGTGAAATCATACTGCAAATCGCATGACGCGCTGTGTTGTGACATCTGCTGTTTTTCTTCATCACAGGAAATGTAAGGTGAAGTCATTACCGGAGATAATAAATAATCTGGAAGATATAAAGGATTATAAAGAAAATAAACGACATCGAGAAACAATTCCGTGATCATGAAATAAAGTCTACGAAACATGTTAAAGAAATCAAAGATTATTATGTACAGGCTGTCAAGGTGATTAAAGAATTTAGATAAGAAATTAATAAGAAACTAGATAAGTTAGAAAAGGACATTGTTGAATAAGTAAATGACATACATATTAAAGACACACGCCTTATGGGAACAGTTTCAGGTTTAATTAAAGCAGGAATTGAACAAGTTCAAACGATGAAATCCGGTATAGAACGGTTACATCAACTCCAACCAAACTGTCAAGTGTTCTTTATCATAAAGGAGTCAAAGGATATTGTAAAAGCTTTAGAAGAAACCCTTCGAGAAATACACCAGTCGAACAGCATTCAAAGGTACGTGTTTAGTGGCGACGATCGGTTAAAGTACATACTACATCCCCAGGAGAGTATAGGGAGCCTACTGGATGACCCAAAGGAACGAAAAGCAATTCATGTTAAAGACGTCACTATAAAATCCATAATGGATGATAAGGAATGTTTGATATCCGGGATGACTACTCTCTCAGACGGTCGACTTTTATTGGCCGATAATCTAAACAAGAATATCAAAGTATTGGACAAAGACGAATATACTGTTCAGTTAGAGGTCACGTTGACATCAGCACTGTTTGACGTCACGGAAATCGAACCGCCGTTGGTAGCGGCCACCATCCCAGACGACCGAACGACCCAGTTCTTTTCCATATTGGGTTCCGTGAATCACGTGCGTGATTTGAAAGTTTCAGGCCGTTGCCATGGCATCGTTCATAATCACAACATACTGTTTCTGTCTTATGCCGACCCAGGTAAACTGGAAATAATAGAGGTTACGACTTGGGTAGTATTATGGACGTTTGCAGAAGACAAAACACTTCGAACACAGCTTTTCGGCGATCCGTGTCGCGTGGCGATCAGCCCCGTTTACTCTACTATTTACGTAACGGACTGAGACAGAAATACTGTTACTGGGTTGTTGATGGACGGGACAATTAGGGGTACGTATGCAGACGACAACTTGAGAAACGTGACCGGTTTGGCGGTTGACTGGTACGGATTTGTGTACGTATGTAGCGCCGGGGCTAGTAATATTCACCAGCTGACTCAGGACTGTAGCAAGATAAGAGTATTTCTGGAGTGGGGAGACGGACTGAAATTGCCCAAGTCTCTTGAATATTGTATACTGAGCAAAAAAAGAAACTTTACTCTGTTTAAAGTTCAATAACTTTTTTAATTTCAACATTTATAATAAGATGTTAATAAAAAATGTCGGTATTGTGTCAGTCTGTTTGAATTATGAAAACTTGTTTATTTAAACACAAATGATAATAACCTAGCTGTAAAAATCCTGTTTTGCATGATTTGCACATGCCGGAGTCCACCAGGTAGATACACAAATGTGCATTACATAAACAGATATGTTGTTAATCAAACAATTGAAAAAACAATATAATTTTGTGGACTTTGTAATATGATGTACTTGTTTAAAGAGGGCCACAAGGAAGATTTGCTTTGTCAGTCAAGTCACCCTTTATAAATAAAGATTAAACTTGTAATTCTTACTTAATTGCTTCTTTCACAACTATGCCTCACTAATAGTAGTCTTAAAAACAAACTTGAAAGCAACAATAACAATGCAAATTTCAGTTTCAGTTAAAAAACGTTATTTTTGATTACACCCCTTGTCCACTTTATCGTTAATTTATGGGTACAAAACTACACTTCAAATGTCCAATGAAAATACAGATTTGTTAAAAAATGATCAACTGACACAGCCATACCAATATCAGTGCAGTGTTTCAAACAGGATTTTGAAAATAACAAATTCATGGAGAGTAAAGTTTCTTTTTTTGCTGAGTAAAGTAAGAAAAATAAACTTTATGTTGGAATGGAAAAAAACGTAATGAAAGTGTTCAACATTAGGTGAACGAACATCACACGTAGACATATGCCAGAAAAGGCAACTAGAAAGAGATGAAAAGCAGCGTTGTTTTTATATTTAAGTTCAAGATCGATACAAATGCTGCACATTATGTGTCAGGAAACCAAACTACGAGGGGTGATCAAAATACACGTGAACTTTGTAAATATCTTATCATCGATACGATCCATTTATTGCAGATTTGAACATGATGTCGTTTATTATATCATAAATAAATGTACAAAATTACATCCTGCTATCTCCAGTAGGTAAAGGTTATCCATCTCGGAGCAGTGAGGCGAAGTTCTTGACGTTAAGGAGTTGCTTGACCAATAGTAACGTCGAAACGTTCATGATTTTTCGAAGTAGCGTTCTTCTGTCTGCACACACATTTAATGTCGATGGATCCGTCTATCGTATATGACATTGCACCAAACTTCATCATATTATTGCAGAACCATCTGAGAGGCCGAGCGTAGTTCTGTCAGTGATGTTAAACGCGTACATTTCAATGACGAGTTTACCTGAATTTTTAATGTTTACCTTACTAAATCTACACTGTTCGGCAATATTTTTTAAATATATAAGAAAATATAGGTGTGTTTGGGAGATAGCTGTGTTTGAGGAAATAGGTATGTTTGGGGAGATAGATGTGTTTTGGGAGATAGGTGTGTTTTGGTACTGGTGAACCTCCTAGGATCTCGGGAAAGAGAAGTTAGGTTAACTGTTCGTCTGGTAACGTTAACTCTCGGTGGTATAAAATTATGCTTAATATTCAAATCAAATAAATAACTCTGGTCTACACGTGTTTTACACATGGAAGCACAAGATACATGTGCTTTTTACACGCCTCTGATAGGTATTGTAATGTCGGGGAATAACTTTCATCACACTTTGTGGCTAATAAATGTTTAGTGGGGTAAAGTCACGGTGACCTGCTTATTGAGAATAGTGTAAGACTACAGTGACAAGTTGATTAAATAAAGCGTGGATTCGGCAGCTGGTTTGATTGTTTAGATATTCGAAATGATGTCCATAGCGCCGCCTCAGCAGACAAACGAAATGAAAAAAACTTTAAACGTTTCCTTGGAGACGTACAAGATGTCGTACTGGACACAGTTAGTCTTGAGCATTAAGTAATGGGCAGATTTAATTCGTATCTATTATATATTTGTCGAGTTATGTGCTGCATACAATGATGTAATCCGTGTATTAGTGCTATGTGTGGTGACATAAATGTGCGATTGTCTATTCTCATCTGTAAAAACGGTATATGTGTATACCCTACCGCAGAGGATAAACTGATTTTACTGATTTGACAATTCTTCTCTCTTATCATCTTTTTTCCTTCTACAATTATTTATGTTATTATTTAAGAAATGAAAATTAACCCTTATTTTACCAAAACTAATAAAAGCAAATCTCAACCATTAATTGTGCGTAAATATTTTTATTTAATGTCATTGCAATTGCAATTTCAACCATGTATTAATTTGCACTTTAAAATCTGCTTGTTTGTACTGTTACTAAATAAACGTATTAGGTTAGAAATTTGCTATGAGCTAGTGTTACTTGGTTGTTATAACCGACTTTAAATAAAGAGCATCTTATTTTGTGTTTGATTATTCCCAATTCATTGTTAATTCTTTGCAGGTTTGAAATCCAGGTGTCTTTAAATGACACGTGGTCTTGATGATTTTAAAATTTTTGGAAAATGATATACTTTTATCTACATGCTGACGTATTTAGAGCACTGCAGTAAAGTATGCAGCCCTTTAAGTTCGTCTTATTTTTTAGAAAGGGTCACAACTCTGCTAAATGGTTGAAAATACCTTTTTTCACATTTATCAGCATCAAATGTACCGGTAAACTATATTTTAATTTTTATCAGTATTTATTGATATGATAAAACAAGGAATTATCTATTTATATGTTTAAAGCATGCTTTATACGCATTTTCAAAACTAGCACGATACCACTAGTTTGTGACGATACCACTAGTTTGTGAAAAAGAGAAAATCTCCATTTTGTGTTCCTTTCGTATATTAAAAAGACGCGATGAAATCATACAACATTCACGATTCCTTAAACTTAAACAACAAGTACGAAATAGTTGTTGTTGTTGTATGGTGTTTGTGTTTGTTCAGTCATATCGCGACGGTGTCTACTTGAGACAGTATTCTGAGCGCTGTCACACTGGAGTATCATGCTGTAGACACATGGTATGATACTCAGGCAAATTATACTGACACCGAGCCGACCAGAACTAGATCTGTCCTCTAAATGCTGAGCGTCAAGCGAGAAAGCTTCTAGTACCATTTTTAAAGTATTTGGTATGACCCGGTCGGGAATCGAATCCGCGAGGCGGACGTTCTATCACCAGACCACAATGCGGTCTTTTACGAAATGGAAATTGTGGATTACTTACAATAGCTCACAACCTAACATGTGCCTATATTTGCATATTCAGGTGAAATAAATCTAAATAAGCACTTCACGACTAGAAATGTGTCCATAGGACACCGATCCCCGCTGTATGTTAGACAGTTATTATGGAGAACACCAAATAGTGTACCTATTTCTGATATTGAACATCTGCACATGAATTTGATCTTTGACCTACGGATCATCTTGGTCTTGCGTGCCAAACAGTGTCTCACTATCGTTAACATTTGTGTCGAGTTACTTCAGTTTGTGTCTGGTGGTTTAATACGGAGACAACATAAACTATTGTATCTATTTCTAACATTGAACCTCTAAGTCTGAGCTTGGCCTTTTAGCTATGCCCCCAGGGTCTTGTGCGTGACAATTCATTTGATTATGGCGAACAAGATATGGAGTTGATAAAAAAGCATTGTTTTACCTATTTCTGCACTTTAACTTCTAAATATGACCTTGGCCTTTCAGTAACCGACTCTGACCTTTCACGCAACACTTCGCTTTATTATGGTGAACATATATTACACAGTTATTTCAAAATCTGTAATGTGGTTTACAAGAAATGTGTTGTTTTTTCTCTCATACCAACAAAAACTATAAAAAGTGTACTTTTTGTCAAAAATCCCAATATGCGAAATATAATGCCTTTCATCCATTAAAGATGCATCACCTATTTTCTGTTCAGTAAATGAAGGAAATTTTATCAACTCACAAAGAGAGAGGTCCCATTTGAAGATACTAATCGATTTCGTCCTTGTAGTTTATCTTATCTTTTATTTAGAAATTCGTTGATACACGGGTCGACCAATGGTTCTAAAAGTGTATTATTTCCATCTGTTGATCTTAATATGCGGGAAAAAACATTGGACTGGCCTGATTGCTTTTTCACAATTTCGATGGCTTGATGACAACCCGTTTGTTACTTATAAATGAGATTGAGTAATAATTTAGAGAAATCATTATTATTATATATATATTTATATTTTTAGTTGGGGAACGTCTCAGATTGAGATGTTTAGTGAAGCCGGGCCCTGGTACTTTATTACGAATTTGTGACGGCGAAAGTTATAATAACATTTTTTTTTATAAAATAGACCCATATGAAACATTTATTAAACAGATATTGGATAATTCTCAGTCACATTGCAACACTTTTTAAAAGTGTAGTAGTTACCTTGTATATACAACAGTATGTGTTTTACCATTGTACATGAATGCCTACACGTGTGAGTGTGTACATCCAGAGACGGGATATGTGTATGCATGTGTGCGAGTGAATGCGTATGCGTGCGTGCGTGCATGTGCGTGCGCGTGCGAATATTTGTTTATGTTTTCTTGCCTATATGTTTGCCTTACTGTAAATATGTTTATACACGTTGTTTACAGCACGCATGTGGTGTTTGCGTGTATGTATATATGAGTCCGTATGTGTGATTGTGCGTGAGTGTACGTGAGTCTGTGTGTGTGTGTGTGTGTGTGTTAACTTTTCTTTGGTGAATGTTCACTATACATTCCTTGTATAAATATGTTTCAGTTTATTTTGATATTATAACGCTTACGTAATATTCGCTCCGACTCATAAATGATACTACTATTCTCATAGTTTTTGTTATTTTGCTCTTCTCTTTGCTCATATCTTTTTTCTATGTGTCGTCTTTGTGTTTGCGAGCCTGGTGTCCATGTTGACAGTGGGGTAGTATCGATGGTAGCCTTAAGTATTTTATTTTTGTTGTTGTTGTTGATATAAGTACATGGAGTGTTACTATTGGTCTATTTCATGGTAGCATTACAGTGGTAGCAAGCAGAAAAGTTCACATGAAGGCATCCATATCAATGCTCTATTTATTATTGATTCTGGGGCAACTCTGTTACAAATGCCAACGTAAGCTATATTTAATACTACGTGAATTTGTTCAAAATATAGAAATTATTTTTATTTTACTTCTGATTTTATTAGAAACTTGGGACATTGAAACATACCCGGGTCCTGGCAATGAATTTCATAGCTTGTCCTTTTTTCATTTCAATATTAGAAGTAAAAGAAATAAGCTTGATTATATATTTGACATTCTTTTAGACTTTGATATTTGATCATTTGCTGAAACGCACTTAAATACACAAATCTCTAGTGATTTATTGAAACTTAGTGATACATTTGATGAACCTTACCGCAAAGATAGAACAAATCATGGTGGGAGTATTTTGTAATGAATCAATTTTGGTTAAGGTTAAATCGGGACAAGAAATTTTTCTATTAAGCGTATTTTATTTTATAGCCCTAAAACAGCTGATGCAGACTTCTTTAACAGCCTTAATAATAATATCGAATAAAGCTTATGAAATGTCCAATAATTTATTTTTACTTGGAGATATTAATGAAGATTTGCTTAACAATAACTTCCATAATTTAAAGGATGTTCTTTACTAAAACTCATTAATGAACGTGATTACTGAACCAACGGGGAAAAAATGCTATACTTGATCCAGTAATCATCCCTTACGATTTATCTTATCTCAATGCAGGTACTATCAGTGTACCTCCTGATAGCTACTTTCATTAGTTTACCTTGTTTATATAGTACTGATCATATTTATGAAAGATCAGTATGGCTCTATGATAAAACTAACTTTGAATTGTTAAAAAATAAAATAGAAAATTTTAATTGGCAGTGTCTGTCAAAACTGTTATTTAAATACAGTGATCTGTTTACAGAATCTTCTATGAAAATTATAAAGGAATGTATACAATCTAAAATAATAACTGTACGTCCAGATGATCAACCATGGTTTGATTCAAAATTAAGGAAACTTTGTCGTATAAGAGATAGATTTAAATCTATTGCAGCAAAATCGGGCAATGAAAAGACTGGTATAAATATAAAAAATACTCGAAATAAAGTAAATAATCATAAAAAATATGCCAACGAACATTTCTTTAATAATTTAGAGTTAACACTTAACGATTTACAAACAAATGACAAAATAAGTTTTTTGAAAATTATTCGCTATTTTGTCAAAGGAAATAATTCGTCATTGAATGATTTTATTAATGATAATATTTTACATATAACAAATCAGAATAAAGCTGACTGCCTTAATGATTATTTTGCTTCAATATCCACTGTGAACGTAACTGGTGTTGTTTTACCTGATATTTTTATACAAAACTAATAATTCCCTTTACCATTTTACAATAACTGAGGATGATATATCTGAACTTATATCTGAACTAGTATTTTACCAGTAAATAAGGCCTGTGGTCATGATATGATTGGTCACAAAATGCTGAAATCTGTTTCGAAAGCTATTTCAAAACCACTTTCAATTTTATTTAACCGTTCTTTAAGTGAAAGATTTTAAAAAGGGAGACAAGTCATTGATGTCAAATTACCGACCTGTGTCTTTACTTAGGTGTGTCGGAAAACTTTTTGTTTTTAAGAATATAAATAACTTTTTACTTGATAATAATTTGGTTTATAAATACCAGTCAGGCTTTTTGCCAAATCACTCTACTACCAACTTATAGACATATATCATCACATTTGTCAAACCTTTGATAACAAACAGTATTCATGTATGGTATTTTGTGACATATCGAATGCTTTTGACAGAGTCTGGCATAAGGGTTTACTATTTAAACTACAGGAAAACGGAATTAATGGTCAACTGTTAGAATGGGTTTCTGATTACTTAACAAATCGATACCAACGGGTAGTTTTTCAGGGTACATATTCCAATTTAAAATCTCTTTATGCAGGAGTGCCTCAAGGATCTGTTCTTGGACCTTATATTATTCTTAATTTATGTTAATGATATAGCTTATAATTTACCCAGTTTAACACGTTTGTATGCTGACGACAGTTCATTATACTATTCAGCCTCATCAGTAAGTGATATTGAAGGTTTAATTAATCATGATCTTTTAATAATATCCCAGTGGGCTGAAAAATGGCCAGTAAATTTCAACCCTAACAAAACCGAACCTGTTTTTTTCTTTAAGAGATAACAGTTACTTACCTTATATAACATTTAATAACGTAGAAATTCAATTTGTAGAATCTCATAAACATCTAGGTGTAACTTTAAGTAAAGACGGAAAATGAACCGATCATGTTGATAATATTTTAAAATCTGCTTCAAAAACGATAGGTATAATGCGTCGCCTGAAATACTCACTTAGTCGAAAATCCCACAATCAAATTTACATTTCGTATGCTCGACCAATTCTTGAATTTTTCTCTCTAGTTTGGAACAATTGCACTGATCAAACATCGAATTTACTCCATAAATTACAAAATGAAGCTGCACGTATAGTCACTGGCTTAACCAGATCAGTATCTATTGAAAATTTATATACAGAATGAGGATGGGAAACTCTTTCATATCGCAGATTATTACAGCAATATTACTTTATGTATAAGGTTAGCAAAACTATGGTTCCATCTTACATAGTTAATTTGTTTCCACCAAATGTTAATGAAAGAACAACATACAATTTAAGAAAAAGCAGAGATATCACTATACCATTTTCAAGAACTGTCACTAAGGGGAGGTAATTGTAAGTGATACCTTATTGCCGCTTTCAACACATTACCGGTTTGTATATAATCTAATTTTATTGATGGAGGAAGTCCTCAGATTGAATTTATGTAAAACCACTACCTTTTATAAGTTAAGGATTATTATACAATCTACATTATATACACATAATATTTACCTTACTAATGAATTGAATGGAAAGCAGCTAATGGGACATACAGATGAAAACAAATAAACCAGAAAACATTTTGAACAAACATTTAATACATGTATGTGGTCAACATCAAATAAGGTAACTTACAGTATAAACTTGATATAATTATTATTATTATGACATAAATAATTAATAAACAGAATGATAAATAAGTGAAATTTATTTAAAAATAAACAGATTGCAATTGCTGGATCACTGTAAGTATTATATGACACGGTGTTTTCAGCTGGATCACTGTAAGTATTATATGACATGGTGTGTTCAGCTGGATCACTTTAAGTATTATATGACACGGTGTGTTCATCTGGATCACTTTATGTATTATATGACACGGTGTGTTCAGCTGGATCACTTTAAGTATTATATGACACGGTGTGTTCAGCTGGATCACTTTAAGTATTATATGACACAGTATGTTCTGCTGAGTTCTGTTAACTCTAACCTTATTGTTCATGCCACTTATATCATATTATAAGAATCTTGGACGGATCAGACTTCACGTTTACCTCTCAGTCAATAAAATCTTAATATTTACATCCCTGGAACGGGATGATGCTATAGTCAAAATACTTTGATGGAAAAATCTGTTATAGAAAATTGAATTATTCCAGAAGTTATGGGTGAATGAAAATGCAACACAATATGAAATTCAACTTATATGCAAATTGGAAGTTCCAGAACATTTCAAAAAAGAACTTAATAATTATTGTTCTACAACCAGTATTTAATGTGAAAACACAATGTTCATGCAAAAGATGATATATGAATATGTAATACTTCACTCCAGTTTCATAATGAGGTATAATAATTGAGCGTTGACATTGTCATCTGTAGTTATTTCCCCTTGATGACTCTTGTTTAAATCTCAATTCAAACCTGGAGTGGTATTCACCAACCATTGTTAAAAATATTCTTAGACTTGAACCCAAGAATGAATTTTGAAAAATCACACTTAGAGACCATATTTGAGACCAAAAGTTGCAAGCATGTATGATTATCAAATAGATAGTCAAATACACTCTCACTATGATTCTATCTGTCATGGTAACTAGATATCCAAGGTTGAAATTTGGATTTTCAAGCTTGAGTCTAAGAATATTCTCAAGAATGATTGGTGAATACAACCCCAGATGTAGTCTAGCTGTTTGTTTGCTGGCCTTCAGTTAATCTGGGTACCAGACTATAAATCCTTAATAGAAAGGATGCATCCAGCCACTGGTAACAACTGACTCTGTATGTGCATTTAGTATGTGTAAAGTATTCAAGGTTTGTCTTCGTATTTCCATCATGATGATCATTTCCTGTCTTTGGAAATTGACTTGGAGACTCATATTTTCCAGTATAAAAAATATATAAACTCACTATAAAAAAAATTTGTACCATTTTGTAAAAAAAAAAGAGTCTTATATTACACGCTAAAATAGTATTATTTCACATTCTAAAAAAAGTATCACTTCACATACAATTAATATTTATGATTTACTCATATCACTTATGCGGTATAAATAGTAACATTTTACTGCTATTAATAGTAACACTTTGCTACTTTAAAGTGTCATTTTGCTACTACATACAGTATAAAAAGAGTTGAAACATAAAACTCTTTTTGAAATATAATACTTTAATGTCTTGTAAATTGCATATTAAATGTAAAATAAATACACTGAGGTCCATAACTGCATCAGCACCTGACCAAGTCCAAAGAACTCTGAAAAACTCATCATCAATCCTTTGTATGGCTTTTTAAAAAATGGAATTTACAAAATAGGAAACATTTCACATGCGTTTGTTCTGAACTTCTCCATTGGTCAGGGAATTATCAGTTTAAACAATTATCCATTGCATTGTAATGTTGCCATTATTATTCCATTCTTGGTAATATTCCTCAACAATGTAAATTCGAATATGATATTGGTTAGAATTCGGAGTATCATCGAGGGCCCCACTTTATATTGTTCATTCCATGAAAAGACTTTTTTAAAGATGATGTGTCCGCCCACTGTGAATCTAAATACGCATCTTCTGATTCCTTGTCCAGTTTCTGAAATGTGAACAGTTTACCACATAACAGCCTGTATAAACTATAACACATATCTATTTTACATTGAGTGTGAAACAAGCTCTTACAACTTTGACAAATGATTGAAATCAGGCTAGAAGTCTTCCTTAGTTTATCCAGTACTAAGCATATGCGGATAAATTGTCTTGCTCAAGGACACTAAACATGGCCATGGCTAGGGATTGAACCCACTACTCCCATATCCTGAGTCACGTGCTCTGGCACTGGACCATGAGTTCCTCACTGTGTTAGTGAAATTGATATTTATAACATTTCTAACTTGTATATCTTGAGTAAAGAATTCACAAAAGTTCAATTAATTAAATAATATTCAACAACAGAAACCTCCTAGATCTGTCTCTGTGCATGCTATATAACATTGGATGGACCTTAAAGTGGATATTTTAGTTAAACGATATTCAACAACAGAAACCTCCTAGATCTGTCTGTGTGCATACTATATAACACTGGATGGACCTTAAAGTGAATATTTCAGTTAAATGACATTCAACAACAGATGTGTCCTAGATCTCTCTGTGTGCATACTATATAACACTGGATGGACCTTAAAGCGGATATTTCAGTTAAATGACATTCAACAACAGATACCCCCACCCCTAGATCTTTGTCTGTTCATACTATATATACCACTGGATGGACCTTAAAGTGGATATTTCAGTTAAATGACATTCAACAACAGATACCTCCTAGATCTGTCTGTGTGCATACTATATAACACTGGATGGACCTTAAAGTGGATATTTCAGTTAAATGACATTCAACAACAGATACCTCCTAGATCTGTCTGTGTGCATACTATATAACACTGGATGGACCTTAAAGTGGATATTTCAGTTAAATGACATTCAACAACAGATACCTCCTAGATCTGTCTGTGTGCATACTATATAATACTGGATGGACCTTAAAGTGGATATTTCAGTTAAAAGAAAGACAAGTATTATCAGACAGACAGAAATAAAATTGTTTCAACTCTCCAATTAAGAATATTGATAACTATTTTTTTGTGTGTATCCTGTTGGTTAAATTTTGTTTATTTTATGTGGATTTTGAAACAAGTTCCTACATAAATATACTTATCAATGTCTTGTCTAGACAGAATCGGTACTTTTTTTAAATGGGGTTTAACACTTTTCAACACATAACATGTTATATATGGCATATCCAGTTTTATTGAATGAGAAAGATCTCAGAATGAATCTGAGTAGAACCACCGTCCTTCCGCAAGTTACTGGTAAATTTTCTCACATACAATTTTTGAAGAAGCTAGTCTCGATCCCAAGACCTCAGCTAGGAGAGGTGAGCTGTCATAAGACAATAGCACCTAAGACCTCTCAGATATTGAAGACCCCTAAATCAGTTCTTAGCCTTGCTCAAAGATACTATACATTAATTTTGCTCTTATTACAAATTTTGTGTACACAAAAGAAATAATAACTGACTATTTGTTAGAAGAAAATTTCCAAAAGAAAAATTATTAATTAGCATAGTGGAACACTTTTACCATAAATATAAACATTTCTGATTTATAATTAAATACCTTCATTTCCTCTTGTTTCTTGTAGTAGTAGGCCATCATTTCCTTCTGCTGGTCGGGACTGACCACTGGCTCTCGTGATGGACAACCTTGACCTTTCTATAAATAGAATTGAAGAAATAACATTTAAATCTTGTATATGGAGGTATCGGTCAGTCTCTATCTAATCATTATGTATTATTTAACATAATAACGGGTGACCAATAAATGTAAGTACTTTTGGAAGGCAACAAAATACTTGGATTTTTTCCTTAAAATTAGTGTCCAATAATTGTAATTGAAACCTACACAAATTTTCAGCCAACAGTACAAAAAGAATACTCATCAACTTTATTAGCTTCAACACTTAGACAATCAGATCAAAAGATCAAGCATTAGTATTAAACCAATCTTTACAATGAAAGAAAAAATATTATTAAACCAGTTTTGATTTGGGTAGTTCATTATTTTGCTACTGTACTACTTCTTCTACAAATTTAAACCTGTAAGAGAAAGAGGTGTATATATATTTTGTGCCAATATAACTATAGTTACAATGCTAGATCTGCTTGTGTCATTTACCAGTTTATGTAGTCTGTGAGGTTATCCGAGGTAAATGAACTAAATTGTTGATAAAGACCACTCTGCTTCTAACCTAAAAAACTACATAAATGGACATCAATGCCTAACATGTACAAGTTCTGCCAAATTGTACACTTAACAGATCATTTCTAAGCACACGCATTAATGAAAGGTATATGATTCAATCCATGCAAGCAGGTTTACTCTTTACTTAGATGAGATTATAAGTTTTTTTACATTTTTGTTCAATTCAAAAAATGTTTTACAATTAGTATAGAAAAGAAACATTACCTTTTGTATCTTTGCTACAACTTTAGTTTTCTCATTTTTGCCTACAAAATCTTTCAGCTTTTTTCCCCGTAACATTTCTTTTCCACAGAACCACAGAGCCGTATTCTGTTCCTCAATAACATCCAAGGATGCCTAAAATGTCAGAAATCAACTTAATATTGAAATTATTTGAATCATATGCTAGTATCATATATTTTACTGAAATATGAGAACAAAACACAGTAATTATATGTTTTAACAACATTTTCAACACATTACAAGTTCTATATTGCGTCACATCATTTTTTAATGGAGGAAGAAGTCGGACAGACATATTGAGATGGCATGTTTGACCCTTCAGTCACAGGTCCTGTATGATTACAATACATTGTACATTTTATTATACACATGTAAAGAAATGTTGGACTAATGTCATATAACAGTCACATTGTTCTTTTTTATTTATATTACCAATGTATTTACTTCACACAACCACATCCAGTATTTACATGTTATCTAGCTCCTATATACTTTTGTTTTGTGGACCAAATTGTCTGGTGGCAGAGGATCCGTGGGTGGCAGAGCATCGTACCCAGGATCCAAGTTCCGTGGGTGGCAACAGAGCATCATACCCAGGATCCGAGGGTGGCAGCAGAGCATCATACCCAGGATCCGAGGGGTGGCAGAGCATCATACCAAGGATCCGAGGGGCGGCAGAGCATCATGACCAGGATCCAAGGGTGGTGGCAGAGCATCATACCCAGGATCCGTTGGTGGCAGCAGAGCATCATACTCAGGATCAGAGGGTGGCCGCAGAGTATCATACACAGGATCTGAGGGTGGTGGCAGATCATCATACCCAGGATCCGAGGGTGGTGGCAGAGTATCATACCCAGGATCAAAGTGGTGGCAGAGCATCATACCCAGGATCCGAGGGTGGTGGCAGAGTATCATACCCAGGATCAAAGTGGTGGCAGAGCATCATACCCAGGATCTGAGGGTGGTGGCAGAGCATCATACCCAGGATCTGTGGGTGGCGGCAGAGCATCATACCCAGGATCTGAGGGGGTGGCAGAACATCATACCCACGAACCGAAGGTGGCGACAGAGCATCATACCCAGGATCCGAGGGTGGCGGCAGAGCATCATACCCAGGATCCTAGGGTGATGGCAGAGCATCATACCCAGGATCCAAGGGTGGCAGCAGAGCATCATACTCAGGATCCAAGAGTGGTGGCAGAGCATCATACCCAGGATCAAAGTGGTGGCAGAGCATCATACCAGGATCCAAGGGTGGTGGCAGAGCATCATACCCAGGATCCATGGGTGATGGCAGAGCATCATACCCACAATCCGTGTGTGGTGGCAGAGCATCATACCCAGAATCCATGTGTGGTGGCAAAGCATCATACCCAGGATCCAAGGGTGGCAGCAGAGCATCACACCCAGGATCCGAGGGGTGGCAGAGCATCATACCCAGGATCCAAGGGTGATGGCAGGGCATCATACCCAGGATTGAAGGGTGATGGCAGAGCATCATACCCAGGATTGAAGGGTGATGGCAGAGCATCTTACCCAGGATCCGAGGGTGATGGCAGGGCATCATACCCAGGATCCAAGGGTGGTGGCAGAGCATCATACCCAGGATCCAAGGTTCGAGGCAGAGCATCATACCCAGGATCCAAGGGTGGTGGCAGAGCATCATACCCAGGATCCGAGGGTGGTGGTAGAGCATCATACCCGGGATCCGAGGGTGATGACATAGCATCATACCCGGGTTCCGAGGGTGGTGGCAGAGCATCATACCCAGGATCCGAGGGTGGTAGCAGAGCATCATACCCAGGATCCGAGGGCGGTGGCAGAGCATCATACCCAGGATCCAAGGGTGGTGGCAGAGCATCATACCCAGGATGCAAGGGTGGTGGCAGAGCATCAAACCCAGGATCCAAGGATGATGGCAGAGCATCATACAAAAGATCTGATGGTGGTGGCAGAGCATCATACCCATGATCCAAGGGTAATGACAATGCATCATACCCAGGATCCAAGGGTGATGGCAGAGCATCATACCCAGGATCCAAGGGTGGTTGCAGAGCATCATACCAAGGATCCAATGGTGATGACAGAGCATCATACCCAGAATCCAAGGGTGATGGCAGAGCATCATACCCAGGATCCATGGGTGATGGCAGAGCATCATACCCAGGATCCAAAGGTGATGGCAGAGCATCATACTCAGAATCCAAGGGTTGCGGCAGAGCATCATACCAAGAATCCAAGGGTGATGGCAGAGCATCATACCCAGGATCCATGGGTGATGGCAGAGCATCATACCCAGAATCTGAGGGAGTGGCAGAGCATCATACCCAGAATCCAAGGGTGATGGCAGAGCATCATACCCAGGATTCGAAGGTGGCGGCACAGCATCATACCCAGGATCCAAGGGTGGTGGCAAAGCATCATACCCAGGATCCAAGGGTGGTGGCAGAGCATCATACCCAGGATCCAGGGGTCATGAGTTCCACTCAATCTCCCACAACCGCCATGTATTGTGTCCTTGAGCAAGATACTTTATCTCGAGGGTTCAGTGCAACTATTCTATCTACATATAAACCAAAGAAGAAATAAAAGTGTTGCGTTTAATCATTGATCTGTACATGCTTAGTACTGGTTTAACCTGGAGATGTCAAGAATGATTTGTGCAAGTTGCACAAACTTGTTTCACAATTAAAATTAAATAAATACGTTCAAAGAATAAATCATTGCAACCCTATGTTTAAGTGGTATATAGAACAGCAGAACTTTGCCACACCAGTGTACCCAATGATTCATGACATCATAAAACGTTTATATATATAAAGATTTCTATCAATGTCTTCACATATTGACAAGTTTTTATTGAAAACTATGTCTGAAACAAAAACTAGTATGTGTTTGTAACATATTAATTATAAAATTTAAATAATTTAGATATATATAAACTATATAATGAATGAGGTTTTACGGCGTACCAACACATTATAGGTTATTCGAAGCCAACAGGAAGGAAGATTCCAGGTTCACTCTACATGTACAAAAAAACTACAAATTAATACACAGATTAAAAAAAATACACCTACAAATGAATATGCAGAATGAACCTAGAACATTGATACCTGCAGAACTGCATAGTTTCAGCAAAGTCTATTGTTTTACTCAAATTGTCACTTCCTACGACATGCAAGAGCCACAGTGATCCTATTTTTGCCATACTCATATGGCTCCCTGGAACCACACAGGGTTAAATAGTTTAACCACAATAGTGAACATGACAAAAAATGATGAAATGAACATGACACCCATTCGGAGGATTCCTACCCCTCTGCAGAGATCAACAGTGATTCTATTCTTAGCCGGAACCACACGGGCTAGATATATATAAAATATGGCTAAAACAACTTTGATTTTGTTTGTATGGTTGTTTTTTTTGGGGGGGGGGGAATTTCCTCTTTTTTCAACAAAATTTCAGTTATTTAAGTCTGCACCTTATAACCATTCCTGCAATCTGCTAGGAAGTACTAGATATATCTCTTCACATCACTGACTAGTTCCCCTTACATTCTGAGGTTGGGTTGGTTAATGCCTGCAGAACGAAGTTTATGACCAATCATAATAAAGACTATAGCCAGGCGTGGTTTTTAAAGTCACGACTTCTGGACTGACCGTCAGTAATGACTGAGTTAGCCTGGCTCAGCAACTTGGACTAAAATCTGAAATATTTACCTGTGTTCCTGTTAGATCTTCATTATTCTCAAACTCCATTTTAATGTTATCATGGGGAGGTAATCCCATTGGGTACACTATAGTCACTGCCCCTCTCAGTATATCCAACGCCTCTTTGATAGTTGCCTGGGTTACCACCTCATTTACTTGAACTTTTTTCTGTGAGAAGAAAACATCATCAAATAGATAGACATGTTTTATCAAACTGTTTTTAATAAACAATTTTTTTTACAGAATTTGATGAAAAAATTGTAGTTTATAAAGGGTGGTCATCACTTTCAAACTTTTTAAAAGAATAAAAAGAGATTTTCTAATTTTTTGGAAAAATTTTGGTCAATTATTGGGGGTGGGGGAGGAACACATAATTTCTACTAGAGAAAGATGCTAAATTTGTGTCTTAAAAGAAGGTAAAACGGTCCTTGTTGAGAGGTTTTTATCTGAAATGTAAGAATCTTGATGTGAGTATTTTTGGTCTCAAAACAGTGAGAATATTTGTATTTTGGTCTCAAAATAGTGAGAATATTTGTATTTTGGTCTCAAAAGTAGAAATGTTGATACATGTATTTTCTCTAAAAGCATCCCGCTAAATCATTTAAAATCAGTGAACGTATCATGCACATGAATATGTAACTTGTACCACAATATAGATATATTTGAAATAGTGCTATACATTATCATATCATAAAACTGGTTATCTTGATCACTCAGCATTATACAGTTGAACAGTTGCATTGGTGACAATTTATTCTGTAAAATTGATAATTGGGTATTGTGTGGTTGTATACTGCCTTAAGATTATAATAATAATAATATATAAATAGTTGACACTCTTTATCTCAAATCCAGGGGACTATAGGCCAGAATCACTCAACATCTCAAGCTGAGATTTTCCTCTCTTAAAAAATCTTGATTAGAACTCTAAACGATAACTTAGACAGTAAATGATCACTCCATATTGAAATAATAACCAATCTACTCATTGGTAAAGGATAACTAAGACAGTAAATGACCACTCCGTATTGAAATAACAACCTATCTACTCATTGGTAAACGATAACATGGACAGTTAATGACCACTCCATATTGAAATAACAACCTATCTACTCATTGGTAAAGGATAACTTAGACAGTAAATGACCACTCCGTATTGAAATAACAACCTATCTACTCATTGGTAAAGGATAACTTAGACAGTAAATGACCACTCCGTATTGAAATAACAACCTATCTACTCATTGGTAAAGGATAACTTAGACAGTAAATGACCACTCCGTATTGAAATAACAACCTATCTACTCATTGGTAAAGGATAACTTAGACAGTAAATGACCACTCCGTATTGAAATAATAACCTATCTACTCATTGGTAAAGGATAACTTGGACAGTAAATGACCACTCTGTATTGAAATAATAACCTATCTACTCATTGGTAAAGGATAACTTGGACAGTAAATGACCACTCCGTATTGAAATAACAACCTATCTACTCATTGGTAAAGGATAACTAAGACAGTAAATGACCACTCTGTATTGAAATAACAACCTATCTACTCATTGGTAAAGGATAACTTTGACAGTAAATGACCACTCCGTATTGAAATAATAACCTATCTACTCATTGGTAAAGGATAACTTAGACAGTAAATGGCCACTCCGTATTGAAATAATAACTTATCTACTCATTGGTAAAGGATAACTTAGACAGTAAATGACCACTCCGTATTGAAATAATAACCTATCTACTCATTGGTAAAGGATAACTTAGACAGTATATGACCACTCCGTATTGAAATAATAACCTGTCTACTCATTGGTAAAGGATAACTTAGACAGTAAATGACCACTCTGTATTGAAATAACAACCTGTCTCCTCATTGGTAAAGGATAACTTAGACAGTAAATGACCACTTTGTATTGAAATAACAACCTATCTACTCATTGGTAAAGGATAACTTAGACAGTAAATGACCACTCCGTATTGAAATAACAACCTATCTACTCATTGGTAAAGGATAACTTAGACAGAAAATGACCACTCCGTATTGAAATAATAACCTATCTACTCATTGGTAAAGGATAACTTAGACAGCAAATGACCACTCCGTATTGAAATAATAACCTATCTACTCATTGGTAAAGGATAACTTAGACAGCAAATGCCCACTCCATATTGAAATAATAACCTATCTACTCATTGGTAAAGGATAACTTAGACAGAAAATGACCACTCCGTATTGAAATAACAACCTATCTACTCATTGGTAAAGGATAACTTAGACAGAAAATGACCACTCCGTATTGAAATAATAACCTATCTACTCATTGGTAAAGGATAACTTAGACAGCAAATGACCACTCCGTATTGAAATAATAACCTATCTACTCATTGGTAAAGGATAACTTAGACAGCAAATGCCCACTCCATATTGAAATAATAACTTATCTACTCATTGGTAAAGGATAACTTAGACAGTAAATGACCACTCCGTATTGAAATAACAACCTATCTACTCATTGGTAAAGGATAACTTAGACAGAAAATGACCACTCCGTATTGAAATACTAACCTATCTACTCATTGGTAAAGGATAACTTAGACAGCAAATGACCACTCCGTATTGAAATAATAACCTATCTACTCATTGGTAAAGGATAACTTAGACAGCAAATGACCACTCCGTATTGAAATAATAACCTATCTACTCATTGGTAAAGGATAACTTAGACAGCAAATGCCCACTCCATATTGAAATAATAACCTATCTACTCATTGGTAAAGGATAACTTAGACAGCAAATGACCACTCCGTATTGAAATAACAACCTATCTACTCATTGGTAAAGGATAACTTAGACAGAAAATGACCACTCCGTATTGAAATAATAACCTATCTACTCATTGGTAAAAGATAACTTAGACAGCAAATGACCACTCCGTATTGAAATAATAACCTATCTACTCATTGGTAAAGGATAACTTAGACAGCAAATGCCCACTCCATATTGAAATAATAACCTATCTACTCATTGGTAAAGGATAACTTAGACAGTAAATGACCACTCCGTATTGAAATAACAACCTATCTACTCATTGGTAAAGGATAACTTAGACAGAAAATGACCACTCCGTATTGAAATAATAACCTATCTCTTCATTGGTAAAGGATAACTTAGACAGTAAATGACCACTCCGTATTGAAATAACAACCTATCTACTCATTGGTAAATGATAACTTAGACAGCAAATGACCACTCCGTATTGAAATAACAACCTATCTCTTCATTGGTAAAGGATAACTTAGACAGTAAATGACCACTCCGTATTGAAATAACAACCTATCTACTCATTGGTAAATGATAACTTAGACAGCAAATGCCCACTCCGTATTGAAATAACAACCTATCTACTCATTGGTAAAGGATAACTTAGACAGCAAATGACCACTCCGTATTGAAATAACAACCTATCTCTTCATTGGTAAAGGATAACTTAGACAGTAAATGACCACTCCGTATTGAAATAACAACCTGTCTCCTCATTGGTAAAGGATAACTTAGACAGTAAATGACCACTCCGTATTGAAATAACAACCTGTCTACTCATTGGTAAAGGATAACTTAGACAGAAAATGACCCCTCCGTATTAAAATAACAACCTGTCTCCTCATTGGTTAAGGATAACTTAGACAGTAAATGACCACTCCGTATTGAAATAACAACCTATCTACTCATTGGTAAAGGAACTTAGATAGTAAATAACCACTCTGTATTGAAATAACAACCTATCTACTCATTGGTAAAGGAACTTAGATAGTAAATAACCACTCCGTATTGAAATAACAACCTATCTACTCATTGGTAAAGGATAACTAAGACAGTAAATGACCACTTCGTATTGAAACATTGGTAAAGGATAACTAAGACAGTAAATGACCACTCCGTTTTGAAATAACAACTTATCTTCTCATTGGTAAAGGATAACTTAGACAGTAAATGACCACTCGGTATTAAAATAACAACCTATTTAATCGTTGGTAAAGGATAACTTAAACAGTAAATGACCACTCCGTATTGAAATAATAACCTATCTACTCATTGGTAAAGGATAACTTAGACAGTAAATGACCACTCGGTATTGAAATAACAACCTATTTAATCATTGGTAAAGGATAACTAAGACAGTAAATGACCACTCCGTATTGAAATAATAACCTATCTTCTCATTGGTAAAGGATAACTTAGACAGTAAATGACCACTCGGTATTGAAATAACAACCTATTTAATCATTGGTAAAGGATAACTTAGACAGTAAATGACCACTCCGTATTGAAATAATAACCTATCTACTCATTGGTAAAGGATAACTTAGACAGTAAATGACCACTCGGTATTGAAATAACAACCTATTTAATCATTGGTAAAGGATAACTAAGACAGTAAATGACCACTCCGTATTGAAATAATAACCTATCTTCTCATTGGTAAAGGATAACTTAGACAGAAAATGACCATTCCGTATTGAAATAATAACCTATCTACTCATTGGTAAAGGATAACTTAGACAGTAAATGACCACTCGGTATTGAAATAACAACCTATTTAATCATTGGTAAAGGATAACTTAGACAGTAAATGACCACTCCATATTGAAATAATAACCTATCTACTCATTGGTAAAGGATAACTTAGACAGAAAATGACCATTCCGTATTGAAATAATAACCTATCTACTCATTGGTTAAGGATAACTAAGACAGTATATGACCACTCCATATTGAAATAATAACCTATCTACTCATTGGTAAAGGATAACTAAGACAGTAAATGACCACTCCGTATTGAAATAACAACCTACCTACTCATTGGTAAAGGATAACTTTGACAGTATATAACCACTCCGTATTGAAATAATAACCTATCTACTCATTGGTAAAGGATAACTAAGACAGTAAATGACCACTCTGTATTGAAATAACAACCTATCTACTCATTGGTAAAGGATAACTAAGACAGTAAATGACCACTCCGTATTGAAATAACAACCTACCTACTCATTGGTAAAGGATAACTTTGACAGTATATAACCACTCCGTATTGAAATAATAACCTATCTACTCATTGGTAAAGGATAACTAAGACAGTAAATGACCACTCCGTATTGAAACACTGGTAAAGGATTACTAAGACAGTAAATGACCACTCTGTATTGAAACACTGGTAAAGGATAACTAAGACAGTATATGACCACACATATTGAAATAATTACCTATCTACTCATTGGTTAAGGATAACTAAGACAGTAAATGACCACTCCGTATTGAAATAACAACCTACCTACTAACTCATTGGTAAAGGATAACTTAGACAGTATATGACCACTCCGTATTGAAATAATAACCTATCTACTCATTGGTAAAGGATAACTAAGACAGTAAATGACCACTCCATATTGAAATAATAACCTATCTACTTATTGGTAAAGGATAACTAAGACAGTAAATGACCACTCCTTATTGAAATAATAACCTATCTACTCATTGGTAAAGGATAACTAAGACAGTAAATGACCACTCCATATTGTAATAATAACCTATCTACTCATTAGTAAAGGATAACTAAGACAGTAAATGACCACTCCGTATTGAAATAATAACCTATCTACTCATTGGTAAAGGATAACTAAGACAGTAAATGACCACTCCATATTGTAATAATAACCTATCTACTCATTAGTAAAGGATAACTAAGACAGTAAATGACCACTCCGCATTGTAATAATAACCTATCTACTCATTGGTAAAGGATAACTAAGACAGTAAATGACCACTCTGTATTGTAATAATAACCTATCTACTCATTGGTAAAGGATAACTAAGACAGTAAATGACCACTTCATATTGTAATAATAACCTATCTACTCATTGGTAAAGGATAACTAAGACAGTAAATGACCACTCTGTATTGAAATAACAACCTATCTACTCATTGGTAAAGGATAACTAAGACAGTAAATGACCACTCTGTATTGAAATAACAACCTATCTACTCATTGGTAAAGGATAACTTAGACAGTAAATGACCACTTCATATTGTAATAATAACCTATCTACTCATTGGTAAAGGATAACTAAGACAGTAAATGACCACTTCATATTGTAATAATAACCTATCTACTCATTGGTAAAGGATAACTAAGACAGTAAATGACCACTCCGTATTGAAACACTGGTAAAGGATTACTAAGACAGTAAATGACCACTCTGTATTGAAACACTGGTAAAGGATAACTAAGACAGTATATGACCACACATATTGAAATAATTACCTATCTACTCATTGGTTAAGGATAACTAAGACAGTAAATGACCACTCCGTATTGAAATAACAACCTACCTACTAACTCATTGGTAAAGGATAACTTAGACAGTATATGACCACTCCGTATTGAAATAATAACCTATCTACTCATTGGTAAAGGATAACTAAGACAGTAAATGACCACTCCATATTGAAATAATAACCTATCTACTTATTGGTAAAGGATAACTAAGACAGTAAATGACCACTCCTTATTGAAATAATAACCTATCTACTCATTGGTAAAGGATAACTAAGACAGTAAATGACCACTCCATATTGTAATAATAACCTATCTACTCATTAGTAAAGGATAACTAAGACAGTAAATGACCACTCCGTATTGAAATAATAACCTATCTACTCATTGGTAAAGGATAACTAAGACAGTAAATGACCACTCCATATTGTAATAATAACCTATCTACTCATTAGTAAAGGATAACTAAGACAGTAAATGACCACTCCGCATTGTAATAATAACCTATCTACTCATTGGTAAAGGATAACTAAGACAGTAAATGACCACTCTGTATTGTAATAATAACCTATCTACTCATTGGTAAAGGATAACTAAGACAGTAAATGACCACTTCATATTGTAATAATAACCTATCTACTCATTGGTAAAGGATAACTAAGACAGTAAATGACCACTCTGTATTGAAATAACAACCTATCTACTCATTGGTAAAGGATAACTAAGACAGTAAATGACCACTCTGTATTGAAATAACAACCTATCTACTCATTGGTAAAGGATAACTTAGACAGTAAATGACCACTTCATATTGTAATAATAACCTATCTACTCATTGGTAAAGGATAACTAAGACAGTAAATGACCACTTCATATTGTAATAATAACCTATCTACTCATTGGTAAAGGATAACTAAGACAGTAAATGACCACTCCGTATTGAAATAATAACCTATCTACTCATTGGTAAAGGATAACTAAGACAGTAAATGACCACTTCATATTGTAATAATAACCTATCTACTCATTGGTAAAGGATAACTAAGACAGTAAATGACCACTCCGTATTGAAATAATAACCTATCTACTCATTGGTAAAGGATAACTAAGACAGTAAATGACCACTCCGTATTGAAATAACAACCTATCTACTCATTGGTAAAGGATAACTAAGACAGTAAATGACCACTTCATATTGTAATAATAACCTATCTACTCATTGGTAAAGGATAACTAAGACAGTAAATGACCACTCCGTATTGAAATAATAACCTATCTACTCATTGGTAAAGGATAACTAAGACAGTAAATGACCACTCCGTATTGAAATAATAACCTATCTACTCATTGGTAAAGGATAACTAAGACAGTAAATGACCACTCTGTATTGTAATAATAACCTATCTACTCATTGGTAAAGGATAACTAAGACAGTAAATGACCACTTCATATTGTAATAATAACCTATCTACTCATTGGTTAAGGATAACTAAGACAGTAAATGACCACTTCATATTGTAATAATAACCTATCTACTCATTGGTAAAGGATAACAAGTAAAACATATAATGTAAATAAAGTTGTAGCATTAAAAAATCTGAGTTAAGGAAAATCTCAAGTTGAGATATTAAGTGACTGGGGCTGAGACAATACTTTGAGATAACCAATTGTTTGAGATAACTAGTAGTTTGAGATAAGCAGTGTAATTTCTATAGTAAAAATGAAAGAACCATAATTTTTACATTTGAGATATGCTGTAGTTTCAGATAACGAGAATTTACTGTATATATAATAATATTTAAAGTAGTAACTGAACAGCCTCTTATCAAGGCACCATAATGACTGGTGAATGAATGGTCAAGAAGGTGCAACACTTTGTCAACATGAGCAAGCATTATACTGTAGACAAAAATTCTTATCACAGAGGGCTTACCTTTGAGATCATATCTTTTGCTTCATTACATGTTTTCTTTAAAACCTCAGCCATCTTGTCTGTAGGAGCTGCCATAAGAAAGAATTATAATGCATAAAATCTCATTTAATTTATACTGAGGTCATAGATTTAAATTGTATTAATTTGCATGCCCATTAAAGCATATATATATATCATTTATTTTGTTTTTTGAAAACCAATGAGGCAGTTGGCTCTGAGCTGCACAGAATACAGTAGTTGGATTGAGTGCTCACTGCCCACTACTCAACCATTTCTCTCTGACACCCAACAGCTATCAGAAATTACCATATGGACATACGACTGTCATGGAATGCTTATATACCATCATGATTTTGAATTTGTACTAATGTTTATGCTAAGTTTACATTAATGTTATCTATGATTATACATTCAAAATCGACAAAGAACAGTATTTTTAAACACATCTGGTACATGTATATATGTTTCAAAACCTCCAGAATTATAAGAAAAAAAATTTACATATATCAAATATGTCAGTAGTCATATTCTCCATTCATGATGACATGATAATGCAATAAATAAAACTAAAAGAAGTAAAAGTTCCATATTGGCATTAAATACATAAAAGATATTGCCTCACCTTGACCATTTCTGCGGCCATTTTTGTCTTCATTATCCCTAAAACCACCTTGAGGTGTACATCTTTCTGCCCACTCATCTTTAAGTTTAAGTTCAATCACCTGCTCATCTGTCAATCCCTGCATGTTGGGTGGAAGTGTGATGCCGTGCTCGGCCAAATCCTCAATCTCTGCAATCAGTCAATTTACAGTTTGAATATTTAATGTCCAGTTGATTAATAGATTTTCTCACCGCCTGCTGATATTTTACCCGCGATGACATATTTTATTGTTAACCCCCCCCCCCCCCCCCCCCCCCCAATCTTTCAAAACAAATACAATAATTCCATTTTAATAACTGAAAAATAAGAAATAAAAGTGTACCCCATACCTACCTTTGTTGAAATATTTGGATGAAAATCTAGCGATTAATTAATTATGGTCTTATATGTTACAGTGATGCTTTGCCACAGATGTTTAGCAGACTGGTAATCTGGTGCATATTTAGGAGGCAGTCAGACAACAACATGTGACGTATGGACAGATAGAAAAACGCAACTTTATATGCCCTTCCCATAAAAGGCAAAGATATGAAAACAATTCATAATAAATTACAAATATATGATGATACCTGCACACAGTCTCTGCACCTTGAGTCTGCCATTATAAATAGTGGACACATCTGCAACTACATCATCCACCGCTGCCTCGACAGTCGTGTCATACAGAAACTGAGCCTCCTCACCTTTCTTAATATTCAATCTCACCATTGTTATATGTCACTGAAAAACAGCATTTTCATTGTCATGTTTGCAACTGTTTGATATGGAATTAATCAACGTTCTACTGAAAATAATTAATTCTAACTTGTTTTGTGAAAATATAGCACATACTCATCTTGATATAAAGTGACTCTATTAGATCATGACAATTTTTATACAATTTAGACCTTTTTTCCTATTTCATTGCTTATAAAATAGGGTTAGTAAATAGTGCAGGAATATAGACATATGTAGTCAAGATAAAACCTAGGATAGGTAGGGAAAAAACAAACAAACAATTTATTTTAGGCTTTATTTTTGTCATAATACTTAACGAATATACCAAATACAATTGAAGGTCATTCAAAATGAAATGAATTAACAGGTAAATATTTGTACATTTGTGAAGAATAAACAAAAACTAATTTTTCTCCTAATGAATGTTTTGGTCATGTGTTTTTTCAGTCGCCATTTTGAAAGCAAATTTAGTAAATTTTTGTTTTAAATTTAAACTGATTCAAGATAATTTGAATCTTAAAAATTTGGGTTTTTTTTCATTGCTTATATTTTCATATGCATAAATTATAATGGATCATGTGACCTGTTTGATGGAAAACATTCCGTTGGCTTGTGAAATCTGGCTAATTAAATAGGGTTTCAATTGATGTTGTGTGTCATCTTATCAAGCTGTTTATTGGAACTGATGACAGGAGCATTGGTCATTCCCCATCAAGATTGACCCACTAATTACCAATTACCAAACAATTTTGATCTGCAATCAATTGACTGACAGTTTGTGTCAAACAATTTCACACTTTAATTGCTTTGGACAGCCCCAGTGATCAGGATTTTAATCCAGTTGTTAAAACCAGTCAATATTACTAGCTAAAGTATGTGGTAAAAAACCTAGATAATCAACCAATCGTAGCAGTTATTATATTAGATTAAATTATATCAAAGCTATGTGAGGGTTGAAAATAGATGATTGAATATGTCTGGAACCTGTACAACAAGGATCAGACACATAAACTGGAGATGGTACAGAGGAGAGTTGCCAGATATGTGACTAACAGATATCACAACACTAGCAGTGTCTCTACCATGCTAGACCAATTGCAGTGGGAGACAATGGAAATCCGCCAGGATCAAAGCCCAGCTGACCATAATGTACAAGATCACCAACAATGTTGAGGACAACCCAGCCAACCTGTATCTAAACCAAGGCTAGAGCTGTACCACTCCAGGTAATTTCTACCAGCCATATACATAATAATACAGAAATTCATTTTGCTATTGTTGCAGAAGCCCCTAACTTGGTATCTTGCAAGCACGGACTGTCACCACTCATTCTACTAGTCTGTAGGGTTCCAGCAACAAGCAGTCTCTAGTTATTCCCATTGCTGTGCTAGCCAACATAACAGGAGGGACCTGGGTTGAAGAGGGAAAACACACTTTATTCTTATTACAACCTTTTAAAGTATCGAACCTCTTCTTACTGTCAATCCTTTTAAAGTGACAGCGGTCACCCATCCAAGTACTAACCCCGTACTTCGTTGCTTAACTTCTAATATAGTCAGTGCACTACAACCATGTCGCTACAAAAGCTAGCTTAACAGCATCGCTGTTGTAAGTGACCTATGCACATTCACTACACTCCCCCCTTTTTAACCTTTAGGGCATAGTCCCAACTGCATAGCCTTGGCTTCTCACAGTTCCTGACCATATCCCGCCCCATCCCAAGGAAAGAGAGATTTGTGCAGAAAGTTTGTGCAGGTCTGAAAGTAAATCCTCATCTCCATTAAAGTGACAGCGGTCACCAATCCAAGTACTAACCCCATACTTTGTTGCTTAATCTCCAATACAGTCAGTGCACTTCAACCATGTTGCT
This sequence comes from Panopea generosa, assembly GCA_029582155.1. NCBI lineage: Eukaryota > Metazoa > Mollusca > Bivalvia > Adapedonta > Hiatellidae > Panopea > Panopea generosa. Next base: position 12,406,855 of record CM055898.1, read on the forward strand.
ATAAAAGTTTTCTCAACAGCAAGGCTGTTGTAAGTGACCTATGTACATTCACTACACTTTCATTATCAATAACACCTGTTGCGTAACAGTCAAATGTGACTGTTTTGATTTATGATATATATGTTTCTTTGTATTTGGCTATAATTCCAATCTAATTATCATATAGGTATTTATAGCATTTTTAATGGACAATGTCAATTTTTGAAGGACTTTTATTTTTTCGATAAAACCCGTGACTTTTACGTTTCTCACGTAAACAAAGAAGCATCATTTTGATGGTCAGTTTAACAATATATACATAACTTAAATGACATTCACAACGGTTCCACGCTTTTTTAATAATAAAATACAACGAAAACAAATGTTAGATCTAGTCCTAGTTGTTTTCTTTGGGTTATTGTTTTATAGATTTCTTTGGTTCAATGATTTAACCAGGTGTCATAATTAGACCATATGTTGTTTTGAGAAACAATGAAGTAGGTCATAAAATGTTCCGAGTTGAGAATTATAGTGTACCATTGAACATAACCCTGGTTTACTGAACGTGAATGCTAGTCGTTGACAAAAACTTCCACAGGAAAAATTAAATAATAAAATGTACATGTAGATCTAGTTGAAGTTCAGAAGAAGACGATCGTGAGACAATGTAAATACAAAATCCTTGCACGTAAAAGTTGTTTAAAACATTCCAAATTCGGATTCTCCATCACCGAGCGTGGATTTATATGACCTTAGTAAATATTTACACATTTCTAAAAACAAGCGTGTAGTCAAAAACTAAACAATGACGGCAGCGTCATACAGTATTTCCTGGAATAATTGATTTTTTATTTGTCTAAAGCGAGAGATAAAAGGTGGCTGTTTAATTTTTTCACCGCAATATATTTCGTAATTTTATAATAAACCAACTAATGTTACAGAGTTCATCTGATAATGGAAACAACAGCCGTTACGATATTATTGGATATTAGATCTAGAGAATTTGATGTCAACCAGGACAGAGGTGATGTATTTTTACACGTTTATTTGCAGCATATGGTTATTTTTGTTTTGTTTTTTATTCACCTGGGTTTTTATGCATGTGTAAAGAATGTCGAGTCACGCACAAATCTGACATAAAGTCCTTTGGACTTTATTTGATTTGACATTCTTTACACATGCAGGACTTTATGTCAGATTTGTGAGTGATTTGTTATCCTTAACACATGCATACAAACCAGGAAAAATGAATTTAATCCTTTAGTAAACAAACAATAATTATACTGGTCATACCTAATACCGCGAGTCTAAATTTTTTTCAACCATGTAAAGAATGGCGTCAATAATAAACAGTAATAAGGTTACTCAAGTATGCTGAGTAATAAAACAGTTGCCGATACGAAATGCAAACAAATGCCAAAGCTAACGGAAGTTGGAGCTTTGCGCATGTCTTCTCATATTGTTTTTATATGGGCATTCACGGTAATAGGTATATCGCGGTATTAGGTATACAAGGGATACCAGTTTGAGGATTGAAATTGTGAATGTGTGCTGAACAATTGATTTGTCAACAATATCTTGTTGTTGTTTTAAGAGCCAAAATGAGACGCAAGCTGCGCTCTACCAGTCTGTTTTAAACACTATAATCTATGAATTTACGTAAACAATGTGTTTCTAAAAGACAAAAGTGCTGTCTGGATAACATTCCCCACCCACATTTCATAATTTACAAGTCAGTATACCTGCGTAAACTTCGATCTGTCGAATCTCTGCTTTACGTCCAAGTTATATTTCCCTTATGTAAACAGGTTTTCTAAAACAATTACTAATTTGAAAGCTGTATATTAACCACATAAATATATTTCGAGAAACTTCTCAAATGCGTGTAAAAACTTATTCAGCCGGAAGTTTACAATTGGCTATATATTCGGGCGGAATTTACCTAAAACCATAGCAACCACAAATAAATTCAGATAAAAAATACACCAATAACCTTAATTACTTATCAAATTTGGTTAAACAAAAATAAATTATTTTCAACATAAAATTACGGAACATTAATATTTTTAGTATTAATTCTAAAAATAACTTTACTGCGTAATGATTACTTCCGGGGAAAATGAAACTGGGGGAAAAACCAGGAACTTTAAATGTTTTTTATCTGTTTGGCGGGATATCTGGATTAATAATGGGTGGTTGTCATGTATGTAATATACTGTATCAGTTCATCAAACAAAGTTCCAGTTTTATAACATATAAAGAAACATATGTTGAACAATAGGTGGAAAAAATGGAAGAAATAAATAAGCTTGTCACTGGCTGTTTTGTTGTCAGAGAGGAGCTGAATAAGGTGAGTTTCTTCTTTCTGACAATTATCTGAATCTCCTCACATTGTAACAATTATATTCTCGTTACTTATGATCTGCTGTGCAATTAAAACCTCTTATACTACTCATTCTATAGTTTATACTAATTTATTTACCTTGATTGCAATGTAAGATATGAATCTCCCTTGAGTCCATTTCCTTAAAGTCTCATTTAATCGCCGTAATAAGGGTGGGACTAGAGGACGATCAAATACAAAGGTCCTGGGTAGAAGAGATGCTGAATGTTGTTTTTGAGAGGTCATCTGATTGAGTCTTCGATCTAACGCATTATCTAGCATGAATGGCCAATACTCTATTCACTGCACTACCACCTAATTAAACTCTTCACATGCATCGATCCCAGTTTGGAAGGCTTTTAGATTGTGCTTCTACAAGACGAACAGAAAGGGAGGGAGTTCTGTAGCCTGGTGCTGGATGGGTAGAAGGAGTCTTTGTGGTTGAATGGTGACAGGAACCTGCTTGCCTAGCCCCTGGCTATAGGTATAGTGATGCAGGAATCTCAACAAGCTGATAAATGTACTAAGTGATACAGTATAACTGGTTTAAAGTGTTGTCTACTTTCCATCTGCTGGTACAGCTGTAATCACCAGTAACAAAGCAATTACATGCAGCTGTAATCACCAGTGACAAAGCAGTGACTATGCAGCTGTAATCACCAGTAACTAAAAATGACAATGTGCAGCTGTAATCACCAGTGACAAAGCAACTATGTGCAGCTGTAATAACCAGTGACAAAGCAACTTTGTGCAGCTGTAATCACCAGTGACAAAATGACTAAGCAGCTGTTATCACCAGTAACAAAGTGACAACGTGCAGCTGTAATCACCAGTAACAAAGCAGTTATGTGCAGCTGTAATCACAAGTGACAAAGCAACTACGTGCAGCTATTGACACCAGTACTAAAGCGACTACATTCAGCTGTAATCACCAGTGACAAAGTGACTATGTGCAGTTGATATTACCAGTGACTATGTGCAGCATCTGTAATCACCAGTGACAAAGTGACTATATGCAGCTGTTCATTTAACTGCTCAGCTGATTCAATCTGAATGTTCCATGACAGTTTATTTTCCAAACTGGGGAAAGATATGGGTGTGTGTGTGTGTGGGGGGGGGGGGGGGGGGGGAATTAGACATACTTCCAAATGATTGTTTAATTCCCATCCCTAGGATTGATACTTTTATCTAATTTCTTGCCCAGCATCATTGTCTTGTTTATCCCCATGTATTTGGAGTATGTTGTTGTCTAATTTACTGTTTTTGCCCATATTTCAACCAGCGACTGCTGAGTTAAATAGAAAACATAACACTTGTAACACAAATAACAAATAACACAAATAACAATGTAAATATTATATGTGCATTGGGCATTAGTTTACTATGGCCTGTAAGAATAACATTTTAGTAGCATATTTTGTACCCAGTTGTATAAGATGAAAATGCTTAATGTTTGCAAATTAATCAAATAATTAAAAAGCAGGTGATAATAATATAATGTTACAGAACCCGGATGATGAAGAAGATTCGGAAGGTGAAGATGATGCGGACATGGCATGGCAGAGTTACAAAGATGTGTCCGACATCAGCATGGGCAAAAGTTTTGTCAAGTATGACAAACCAAAATGTCTTAAAGGTGATACAAACTATGTTATTGTTGTACAATGTCACATATGTGTACATTGTGAAATGCATAACAATATCCTGGTAGATATGTTTAGTTTTATTTCTCAACCAGGAGTTGAAAATTAAGACTAAAGGATGCAGCTCAGGGCAATTATTTTTTTAAATCATTGTTCAGTAATATTCCAGTTTAGAAGAGGCTTGTTTATTTTCAGGACAAAAATCAGTTTTAATATTGTAATTTGTATTCACAATAAATTCATGTATAAAATTTCCATCATTAGATATATTTTGGCCTATCAGTGTAATTATTCCAAAATCCCAATAAATGTTCATGGCAATAAACCTGAAACCAGCATAATTTCATTGACAGCATACAAGTATTCATATATCATATGTACCAGAATTAAAAAATAGTACAAGTAAGAGGTGCGGGACTTTTGTTTTTCACTGTCTGACTCTTGTAATCTGACATGAGATAGGTCTATTGGACCCTTCAAAATATATTTTTGTTTATTAATCAGTGGCCTCAAAACTAAAACAAGCATTTGTGCATTTCGATTGATGGAATGAATCATGGATTAAGCTAAGCAGTGACCGAAAAGAAAAATTGAGGGTAATACATTTATTTAAATAAGCATATTATGCTGTGGCCAGAACTGGTAACCTATTCTCAAATTTTGAATATATATGCATAATACTGTTGTAAAATAAAGTAATTTTTGTGAAAATTAAATATCAATGCCTATGGTTGTACTAGCTTCCTTGATGTCATATCAAAAGTTCTGGGGTTAATGGAACCTGCCAAAAATGAAATACACATTGAAAACTTAATCGGTAAATTTTAGATCTTTCTAATTTTGCTGGAAGGTCCAGGACCTGCATGTAATATCCAATATTTTAAACCCTATATGTACATTGTACCACACATCAGTGTCATTTGGAAATCAACACTTTTCTACTGCTTAAAACGGCCACTGACATGTGAAGCAATGCAATAATTGATTGAAGATTATAATCTTGACTGAAGATATCATTAAATATACTTTATAACCAATACAACACAATATGCAATAATTGTAATGAAATCTGGCAATAATTGAATTTATTTATTGCAGGTGACTTGATCAACCTGGATACAGGAAGACTTCAAAAGGTCCGAGGCATTTTCCACTTCCCATTTACCTGGTGGCAGGTGACAATATTGCGCACTAAGATGACAAAGGACAAACATATAGAAGCCAAGGATGCATACGCTCTGTGCTACAGATTGAGAGATGATCCAAAGAGATTTGCTGACAACGTTATACACATGTTTATCAGTAGCATACAATCACTATTGAAAGATTTGACATCATTTGTTCAAACAAGGTCCAAGTTTGAGGGATATCTCAAGTAAGATTTGACATCATTTGTTAAAACAAGGTCCCAATTTGAGGGATATCTCAAGTAGGATTTGACATCATTTGTTAAAACAAGGTCCAAGTTTGAGGGTAATCTCAAGTAAGATTTGACATGTGTAGGTCATTCAAATCAGCCCAGGTCAGTAAAATCAGCTCAGACCAGCCAAATCAGCCCAAGTTAGTCAAATTATGTGTAGGTCACTCAAATGAGCCCAGGTCGGTAAAATCAGCTCAGGCCAGTCAAATCAGCCCAAGTTAGTCAAATTATGTGTAGGACACTGAAATCAGCCCAGGTCAGTAAATCAGCTCAGGCCAGCCAAATCAGCCCAGGTCAGTAAAACAGTAAAATCAGCTCAGGCCAGCCAAATCAGTCCAGGTCAGTAAAATCATCCCAGGTTAGTCAAATAAATATGTCCAGGCCAATTAAATTATGTCCAGGCCAGTCAAATTATGTCCAGGCCAGTCAAATTATGTCTAGGCTTGCCAATTACATCTAGGCCAGTCAAATCAGCTTAGGCCAGTAAAATCGGCCCAGGTTAGTCAAATCATGTCCAGGCCAGTCAAATCAGCCCAAGCTAGCCGAATTAAACTAAATCAGCCCAGGCCAGTCAGATAAGCCCAAGTTAGTCAAATCATGTCCAGGCCAGTCAAATCACCCCAGGTTAGTCAAATCACCCCAGGTTAGTCAAATCAGCCCAGGTTAGTCAAATCAGCTCAGGTCAGTAAAATCAGCCCAGGCCAGTCAAATTCTTCCAAAAGCTGGTCAATCAAAATTTTCAACAGGAGACAATGATAACATATTTTAGTTTTGTCGGTTTTTCTTTGCATTTCGTATTCAAACTACAATTTAGTATTAGTTCTGAGATGTTAGTTGTTTAAATGAATGTGTATCAAATTGAGTTGTGTTATTTTTTCATTACCACAAAGTGTTAAACAGTAACAAATTCAAATGACAATAATAGATATTCAAGTCGACTCCTGTCTAATCATCAGTCTTCTTACACACATCACAATGTCTCTGAATAGATGTATTATATTATGGTATGTTTTAATGCTTGGTCCAATTAAAATTTAAGCATTTTGAGGCATAATTAATGGGAAATCATGTCGTATTTACTGAAATCGTTATTTTCATTTTCATATGGCTTCTTATTGATGTGAGACATCTAGCTGAGTTAGCTGTCAGACAGAAACTATGTATTGTTAAACATATTTGCAGCTTTCTTGTTTCTACAGTTATTTCAGATATTGTTGTTGTTTTTTTTTTCAGGGAAAGAGATCAGTATGCTAATTTAGATTTTGTCAACCTAGAAGAAAGAATAAACTCATTTTGTGACAGTTTTCCTGAGGATGAACAGAACGGAATTATTTCTCAGTTTAAAACAATCATACTTGACAGTTGTAAGTCATTTCCATTAAAGCCGTGATCATGTATCATAATTGTGATATAATGGTAGTTTTACTATTTTTTGGTGTTTTGCAGAGAATCATAAATATTGTGCATCTTTTAAAACCACAAATGTTATATAATATAGTGATTATTAGTCCCCTACTGGTCTCAACAGAGGGGATTATAGGTTTATCCTCTGACTGTACAGCATATGTCGGGATAGATTACTCAAAAAGTATCCAAACGAGATTGGTGAAACTTTGTATGTGGATAGAGGGCAATAAGGAGATTATGCAGATTATTATATTTTTTCAGTAGGATAAAAATTATAGTTGCTATAGCAATAAAATGTTATAAGTACAAACACAACCTTAAAACTGGTAGGAGACTTATGTATGAATTGTTGATTTTGGGCCAGTAAACAAACACTAAGGTCACTGACAGTTTTTTTTCCAAAAATAGACACTTGGTTTTAATTTTGTTATTAATTTCCATTGGAAAATTATGAAAATTCACCAATAAAAACAACTTATTATAAATTAAAAACCTCAACCTACAATACCTGCTTTTATCTGTTTTTCTCTGATGCATCATGCCCTGTGAGGCAGTGATATTGTTATTAAATGTGTAAAAAGAATTTTTCTCCTGGAACAAATTTTTAATATATGACAGCAGGATTGTTGTTATAGTTATTTTTACCCCTTCTCTTAGGATGTTTAACTTCATGGAATGTAATTATACTGTAACTGCCATTAAAGATTTGTAAATAGAATTCAGGATGACAAGCCAATGCAGTCACTGCAGCCTGAAACTGAATGTATGTTCCAGTTAAGAGAAAGTACTTGGAAAATACTACTCGCTCACTCCCCATAATGAGTACGCATCTGTTTAGGATGAGTAAACATCTGTTCAGGACGAGTAAGCATCTGTCCAGGAAGAGTAATTATGTGTCCAGGACGAGTAAGCATCTGTCCAGGATGAGTAAGAATCTGTCCAGAATGAGTAATCATCTGTCCAGAATGAGTAAGCATCTGTCCAGGACGAGTAAGCATCTGTCCAGGACAAGTAATATTTAAGAAACTAACCTTAATGTTTATCTCAATTTAAGCATTTGAAAAAAATATTTGGGAAAGGAGGAAGAGTAGCTTTGATAACAAATTTTAAACCCTGAAACAGACATTAAGATAAAAAAATATTGCATTATCTATGTCCTTCAATGTATCAAGACAACACACTTTACATGTAGAATGTACTGACAATTTTAGAGGGGAAATAGTGGATATTACTTTTTTTTACCTATTTTAATGTTAATGGTGAAATTGGGCGACCAGCCAACTTGACTGTAAATCCTGGAGTGACATGTACAGTGTGTTCAATCTATGTTATTTTAATATTGTATCTTAATGTTAAAGAGACACACAGCAAGTTTGATAAATTTTCACTTTACATTATTTCTGAAAACTATGTATGAAATTAAATTCCTCAACCCTTAATTATATACCTATTTAGGAAAGGGGCATAACGCTAGGGATTTGTTGAAAGATATAATATAAAATAATGTATATCATTTTTTCTGTTTTAGTTGATTTCAACTATGTTCGACTTGGCCAGACACATCCAGAATTACTCCACTTCATTCCGCAGTTATTCCCCTTTCATTGTAAAATGATTCTCTCCCTGAGTTCAAACAAGCTTAGATCTCTTTCCAAAGCCCTAGATGAAGAACCCGGTATCCTAGCCTTTAAACCTGTGAGTAATAAAGTTTTAGTAAACTTTGGTCTGTTTTATAGAATCATTTTAAGGCCATTCCAATGACTTAGTTATAAGATGAGTTTTAAATCTGTTGATCATCCACCTGATGTTTTGATAGAAAATGTAATAAAACTACAAATTGATATGAAAAAATAGGTAAATATTAACTGAAGGTTACAAAATGGGTGGTGTGGTAGCTCATGCCATACTCTAACCAGGACTTGACCAAATGGCCTCTCAAAAACAACCTTCAGCGCTGGTTCTACCCAGGACATAACAGCAATTCATGAAAGCTTACTTTGCAATGGAACTATAATAAATTATATAAATCAACCAAAACATCAGCTGCACTGCTACATGTACAAAAATATGCACTCAACTCCAAATGAATCCTTGCACTTTTTATTTCACTTGTATATCAGAGATTAATGAAGGCAAATCAATGATTTTTACACATAACAAGATCATTTCATATTTAATAAAATATCAAAACATAGCATTTTGACTTATTTGATATTGAAAGTGACTACCCATTACTTCATTTTCACAGACGGTATGTGCATGTGACCGCCGCCGGCTGCTATGTGTCATCACTCGATGTACTCATCTGTTAGTTGTGGATGGTTAACTCGTATTCTGATTTTTTGTATACTGTTGTAACCATGTGTGAAACATTTTTTCAAGTGCAGTTCATGATTGATTGAGAGAGAGCAAGCCATGATTTGCAATATTCATGCATTGTGTGTGTGCACGAACACACAATCCCAATTTAATTGTGGCAACGGATACACAGTTGATAATTCAGCATAACTATATTTTTTATGAAATTGGGTATGCAGTGTAACAGATATTTAGCAAACAAAACTGTATGGTTTCTTTTGGAGTTGAATATAAATAGTTATTGATTATTTTCCTGTAGTTTAATATGAATTTTGTAAACTGGTAAATCTCAGACACTTGAATTAATATATACATTTATTTTAAATTTTCCCAAGACCTTTTATGATTATTATAATAGATTACATTGTCTTAATATTTTATGTTGTCCATTTTGACCTAGATATTAGCGAGGCGTTGCAACATTCTGGGATGTGAGACATCAAGCGAAGCGCTTATCAAGTCTGGTAAGATGTCGAAGGTGCCGCAAGAAGTACATGATGCCATACTTATATACGAGTACCTGAAGAAAGAAACAAAGGAAAATGGACATACTTACATACATTACAATAAAATTTTAGATTTGCTTGGGTAAGTTGAAATTTACTAACTTGACAATTATTAATATATTATTTCAAACACTGTTTTATGGATTAGAGAGTATTAGTTTGATTAGAATGATAAAACATTTTAAGATAAAAAATAAAATAGTCATCAAATGCACTTACCTGTGCTTATGTATTTATTTTTGCATTTGTAAAAAATAATTCAACCTTTCAACCTAACTCTGGCAAAATGGGGTTGTAGTGTGGCAGATAGGCTGTTGGCCACTTGTGCCAAAGGTTGCATGTTCGATCCCCCAAGCTAGACCCTTTCATAAACAATACCAGTATGATTCTACTCTGGAAATGGACTAGAGAGCAAATCGCAAAAGTTTGGCTCATATTTCACACTAAATCAAGCTGAAATGATTTGCCATAAATCAATTAAGCAGAAATCACATCCTGTGTAAATATTCCGCTCTTTAAAATGATTGAAACCATATTTCACATCATCACTGTATATGAAAGATGCGGATATAAAAGTTACCGTATGCAAAACAAATCAATTACAAATATTATCTTATTGAATTGTGTATATATATATATTGTTATCTTGTTTACACATAACCAAGTTATACAGCCTGGCGACCTGTGGAGAGCAGTGGTTATATATATTGTTATCTTGTTTACACATAACCAAGTTATACAGCCTGGCGACCTGTGGAGAGCAGTGGTTATATATATTGTAATCTTGTTTACACATAACCAGGTTATACAGCCTGGCGACCTGTGGAGAGCAGTGGTTATATATATTGTAATCCTGTTTACACATAACCAGGTTATACAGCCTGGCGACCTGTGGGGAGCAGTGGTTATATATATTGTAATCCTGTTTACACATAACCAGGTTATACAGCCTGGCGACCTGTGGAGAGCAGTAGTTATATAGAGGTTATTCAACTGTTGTTTTCTGTTTCTGAAAATTTATTAATGAGTTATTCGGGAATGGGGTTCCAGGAGTGAAGCCATTCACAAGGGATTCTTCACATTCACAGGGCACATGAATAACTTTTAAGTAATGGAAAACAACAGGTGAGATGACCGTGAAATAGCACCTTTCAACGTTATGCCAGTAGTTGTTAACATCTAAAAAAAACAATTCTAAGAAGCACTTCCCCTCTAATGTCTGTTTGAACTTTGTTCCTGTTTTTCTACTCAAGTCAGGTGGTGAGCCAGTTTGAAGAAGCTCTGGACTACCTAAACAAGAACAAGGTGACCAAAACTCAGATGGAGTCAGGATACAGAGTTGTCTACCTTATGTCACTCTGGAAAGCAGAGAATAAAATTGCGAAAGGTCTCTCTTCACTTTGGGAGATGAACGAGAAGCAGGCATGGAAACTGGAAGTGGACTTTGACAGGTTAAATACTTAACTAAACTATCAACTCTGGGGTTGAATGTAAGAACTGGAGGTGGACTTTGACAGGTTATATAATTAACTAAACTATCACCTCTGGGGTTGAATGTAAGAACTGGAGGTGGACTTTGACAGGTTATATAATTAACTAAACTATCAAATCTGGGGTTGAATGTAAGAACTGGAGGTGGACTTTGACAGGTTAAATAATTAACTAAACTATCAACTCTGGGGTTTAATGCTAGAACTGGAGGCGGACTTTGACAGGTTAAATAATTAACTAAACTATCAACTCTGGGGTTTAATGTTAGAACTGGAGGTGAACTTTGACAGGTTAAATAATTAACTAAACTATCAACTCTGGGGTTTAATGTTAGAACTGGAGTTGGACTTTGACAGCTTAAATAATTAACTAAACTATCAACTCTGGGGTTTAATGTAAATACTAGAGATGGACTTTGACAGCTTAAATAATTAACTAAACTATCAACTCAGAGGTTTAATGTTAGAACTGGAGGTAGACTTAGTTAACTAAACTACCAACTATGTTGTTTAACATAATTTCCAACATATTACAGGCTGTATATCCAGTTTGGTTGGTGGAGGACAATTTTGTAATTAATCTGAATAGAACCACCATCCTTCCACAAAAAAAGCTGACTTAATTTCTTACATAAAGTGCTAGAATACAGCAGTATAAGTTTTCTTGAGACATAAAAAAATGGCATTACATTTGATTAAATATTCAGGTTTGTTGAAATAAGTTCATGGGTTCTGTGTGGCTGAGTGGTCTAAGACACTGTCATCTAATGATTAATGGAGAAATCTGTGAGACAGTTTTGTCTTCCTTTGTTTGGTAACTTACAATGAAAGGTTTCATTAAAAGATTGGAAACACATTTTGGAAATTGCATCGATTGATGAAAAACATTAGGCTAGTCTGATGTCTGAGAATCACAAAGGGTTTCTCAGTAACAATAAACTACAAACTCATTGTTGGAACAACAACTTTGTCAACCTACATATTTTTGTGTTAACTTACAGCAATCGCCACGAGACTCGTAACAATATGACGTTGTGCAGGCAAAACAATATTGTGGAGTAGTATGAAATACAGGTATTTAGCTCTGTCCAGGTGCAAAATATGTATTCATTGGCAGATTGTCTAGACAGTTCATTTAGACCAGTTGTAGTAGGAATGTAACTTTTTTTATATACAGTTATGGTTATTAAACTCATCGGAACATTTCAGTCACAAACATAACTTATTTGCCATGTTACAGAGATGACTTTGAAACTATTCGTGGTGACACAGATCAGTTTAGAGTGGCCAAGTTGATCGCAGATCAGCCAGTGGTGGCTATATCAGGGAAGGGAGGGTGTGGTAAAACGTATGTTGTAACCAAGGTGATCACATCGGCCAAGTGTAACAGGTAAGGGTGGTGAGGCTTTATGTAACTCCTATGGGTTGTAGGTATTAATTTATATTATACCTCGGTATAAACAGTTATTACTGGCAGGGACATATAAACAGAAATAAAATGCTCCATTTTTTCTTCTTTTTTGTTTTTACTACAATATATTTATATATATAACAAATTGACAAATTGTAGTTTATTAAATTGTTGAACATTGTAAAAAATAGTATATCACCTGTACTTTCCACCCTAACCCTTGTTCCACCTATGGGGTGGGGGGAAAATAAATTGGTCACTTTAAGGTAGCTGAAACAATATAAAGTTACTGCCGTTACAAGTTTCTTTTTAGCTCGCCAGGATGAAGTCCAAGTAGAGCTATTGCTATGACCCCTGCAGCGTCAGCATCATCTGCAGACACCCAGGATAAACTTTTGTGTTTAAGTTTAAGATATTTATGCAACCACCCATTGGATATCAATGAAACTTCGCATGTGTGTTCACCATCATCAATGGAACACACACAGCCAAGAACCATAACTCTGGGTTACATTTTGGTATAGTAATAGCCCTTTTTCGACTTAATTTTTCAGGTTAAACTTTTTTATCAGGTAAGATATCTATGCAACCACTGATTGGATATGAATGAAACCTCGCATGTGTGTTCACCATGATCAATGGAATACACAGAGACAAAGAACCACAACTCTGGTTTGCATTTTGGCAGAGTTATGGCCCTTTTTTTACTTAATTTTTCAGGTTAAAGTTTTTTATCAGGTAAGATATCTATGCAAACACTCATTGGATATGAATGAAACTTTTCATGTGTGTTCACTATCATCGATGGAACACACAGAGATGAGAACCATAACTAGAACCATAACTCAGGGTTGCATTTTGGCAGAGTTATGGACCTTTTGGACTTAATTAGTCATTTGAAGACACCCAGGTTAAACTTTTGTGTTTAGTTGGGTTTATGTTTTCATGTTTGCCTCCAATCTCAATCTTTTCATGGGTGGTGAGTTTTATCCCTCGACGAGCTTTGTTGTCTTCTGACAACTCTTGTTTAAATTTTCAGTAGCACATCTGACATTTCCAACTTTTACATAAACACTGTACCCTGGAACCACCTGGCAGAATTTTGACAGGTGGTAAACTATTTTATTAAATTTTTAACTATGAAGAAATTTTATTGTTGCAAATATTTATTTGAGATAATCTTTTTTCTGTTGTTTTTTTTTAAATCAAGAAAATTCAGACACTTATTAAACAAATGCTAAAGGTACCATATGATGTTTTTGCACTGTATCTTGAACTGGTATGCAGAGTTATTGTAGCCTCCTATATGTATGACTGGTTGACCTGATGTTGTTTTGGGCAGGATAATGTTACGAGTTGTGTTAGAATGTTTTATGTCTGCTACATGATACTTGTACCTAAAAATAGTAACACCTAAAAACAAGCATTAATGTCTTACCAGTACTATGAAATGAATATTTTTAACAATGATTACTTATCACCAACCCAATTCTAATTTTTGATGTTGATTTGTTTTTGTTTTATCTTTATAATATTTCAATAAAAAATCGGTATCAATGAATTGACCATATTTTTAGTATTATATACTACTGTTATGCATTTTTAAAAGAATGCAGTAAAACTGGCCTCTTTTTTCAGAAGCGGCAATGGATCTACTCTTAGTGAAACATCAAAAGATGAGTCTGCAGATCGTACAGGTTACCATAGCAACAATTTAGGTGATGCAACTGATGCTGACATTGGTGTTGATGAGGAAACTCAACAACCATTGGAAGAATCTGTTGACATGTTTGATACGTCTGCAGCCATGGAGGGGGAAGATGAAGAGAAATGTCCTGAGAAGATCAACTTGTTGTTGACGGCACCAACGGGTAAAGCTGCCAATCTACTGGGAAAGAGAGCCAGATCACCATCATACACACTTCATCAAGTTATCTTTAGCTACAGGATGTTGGAGGAAGGTACAGTTACTTGGAACACTAGTCATGACATGTCTGACAAAATCTCTCTTGATTTGAAGGGGAATCTTGTATCCGTAATATAATGTAGGATTTCATTAGGTCATCTGAGACTTTGTCTCAAGGGATCTATTGTGATCGCCTTTTGTCCGTTGTCTCCGTCCATAAACAATTGTTATTTTCTTCTCAAAAACCTTAAGCTCAATCTTAATGAAATGTTGGTGAATCAAAGGGTGAATCAGGCAAATTCAAGGTTAACTTTCAAAATCTTCTTCTTATTATAGGAAGCACTGAGAAACAATTGATGAGCATGATTATGGACGTACATAAGACCTTTATTAAAACTGTGAACTGCATGTCCCTGGGTCTCATGGTTTGGCCCTGAGAGTGGGGCGTCAAAAAGTTAGTGTGTCTTTAAACAATTCACATTTTTTACTTCTTCTCAAAAACTGTGAGCTCAATTGTAATGAAATGTTGTATGCAGCTTTCGTCGCTAAGAGTGAATTAAAATTGTGAGTTGCATGGTCCACATTTCCTTGGGGCCTTGGGGGGCGGGGCAAAAACAGTCATATTCAGGTTAAACTTTAAAAATGTTTTTACTATCTGAAGCACTTGGAAACAAACAGTTAGCATGACTATGGATGCATAAGTGTCCTTTATAAAAATTTGTGAATTGCATGTCGCTGGGTCTCACGGATTAGACAGGTGGGGTCTAAAAATATTTAAAGTTAAACTTTTAAAATATTCTTCTTATTATAGGAAGCACTCAGAAACAAATTATGAGCATGATTATTGACGACTACAGGTCCTTCATAAAAATTGTGAATTTCATACCCCTGGGTCTCATGGTTTGGCCCTGGGGGGTTGGGCCTTCTTTATTAAACTTAAATAAAAACTTTCATGTCCGTGGGTCTAGTGGTTTGGCCATGGGGGTGGGGCCTACTTAACTAAATCTTTATAAGAGAAAATGACAAAACCCATAATTTCTGATGACTGAATAGACTCCTTTGAATAGTTTTTGGTGTGGTTTGTTGTTGCTGACACGATGGTTAATGTTTTAGTTAGTGCTCTATCTCCCTCTCTATTCACACCCCTGAGTCTCACTGTTTGACCCTTTGGGTGGGGTCTACTTTACTAAATCCATATAAGAGAATATGATATGAAATATTGATGCAGATATGATAATCAGGTGACCATTAAGGCCCATGGGCCTCTTGTTTTCAATTAAGACAATACGGACTTGGCAATGATGGTAAAAAGCTTAAATTGAAATAGGGTAGATTTCGGTGAGGTTAGTTTTAGTGAAATTAAACTGAATTGGGTGACTGATGCTCGTACATTCTTTTGCTCGTACAGTCAATCTGTCGAACAGACGTTCCAGGGCAAAGTTCAACTAGTAATTCACATAATTCTAACATTGGTATCTAATAATTTACTCATTGTGATAGTGTATATGATCAGATTTTTTTCCTGTAATACTTTTCATTACCATAATTAAATACCGGTAATATTTCATTCCAGTAATATTTTCAGTGTTTATATCACATAACGATACCCATCATTCCAGTGTAACATCAGAAAATACTACCAATAAATTTCATGTTCATATCAGATAATTTTACCTACACCTTCCATGTTCACATCGTAACATCATCAATAAAAGATCACTTACTATTCAGCCATTCAGGCCTGGTTTGGTCCATAAACTTTCTTTGAGAGAACTAACAAGCTACTAGCGGTATGGCATTGGTTCTACTTGGATTCATACTGAGGTCTGCCTTCAACACTCAAACTGGATGTCATTTATAACTCACATTTTTATGCTTGACACAAGTGATCAGCATGTCATGATGATGTTTCAGCGGCATTTAACTGTTGAAATACCCAGACCATTACATCAGATGTCAATCAACAATTGATCTGTAACTTTGTCTTACATTTAGTGATTTTAAAGTAGCTTGACACAAGTGATCAGCATGTCATGATGATGTTTCAGCAGCATTTATCTGTTGAAATACCAAGACCATTACATCAGATGTCAAGGTCAAGATTACACAAAGGTCAAGGTCATGCATTAATGTAAAAAACATGAAATTGCATGTCTAATCTGAAACATCAGTCCATTACTCTTTATATTCATGGATACATGGCTACCAATTATAATGTAATTATATTGTTATTTTTCAACGACCATTTAGGGGGCATGCGACACTTACCAGTGACATTTCTTGTTTTTATAAGCTTTCAGGTCAATAAACTGTTGTTTTCTTTAGCTGACATCAATTACACTTGTAATCTGAGATAATGTGATTCTATTCCTCTATATTTATTCTACTTTAACAGACAAAGAGTGGAAACATAAAGATGTGAACATCCTGGTTGTAGATGAATGCAGTCTTGTATCCGTGACAACGTTTGCGTTTCTGATAGAACTGTTGTTAGACCACGCCCAGTTACGAAGGGTCATCCTTCTGGGAGATATACGACAGTTACCATCCATAGAACCAGGCAACTTTCTAGAGGATACGTTCAAGTCACTCACGAGGATTGGTTAGTGTGAATCAGAAATATGCTTTAGCAAAATAGGTATCTTATTGGAAAAACATTCATCAAGATGTCTATAGTAGGTTGCGTCATTCAAACTATAGATCTACTTTTCCATTTCTATATTCTCTCTGTTCATAATTGTTTTATGTGCTTTGACAGTTCAAACTTGAAAACCTCATAGTGCATTGACTAGTTGTGGAGATTTTGTGAGACGGTTTTTGAAATGGATATGTACCAGGTAAAGTTAACGGATATAAGACATGAATCAAAGGCATATAAATGGCACTGTTTTTTTCTACCATTTACCAACCATTTTGATATCAATTACTGCTGTAGTGTTTAATTTTTCATTTAAATCTTCATAGTGTACCCATACCTAATAATGTAAATTTATGTCTTATATTGTATAGGTCACCCAAACCATTTCTTCTGTTATGTTAGATATAAACTAGAAAGTGTACAATAGTATAAGTAATGTGTTGGAAGTTTGAGTAAGCAATTTTACTTAAAGTTATTGTTTTATGTATGTATATAAAGTTTATAATATATCAATCTTTTTTATCAGGTTGTGGTATTGAACTGACAAACAATCACCGGGCTGAATCTGATGACATTATAAACAATGCCACCAGAATATCAAAAAAAATGTATCCTGTATTTAATGATGAAAAGTTTATGTTGCGAAAGCTTCCAGAAAATAACCCAGGGACAACAGGAGATGATTATTTGAGTCAAGGTAACACTACATCAATAACCAAGCCCTTTTTGTTCTCGCTTAAATTGGGGATAGGGGACATTTTAAACAGTCGGGCAGTTGTTTGTATACGAGGTATAAATGAGAGAGGAAGAAAATTATTATCTCCGTTTCAACACATTACAGGTTATATATGACTTACAGTTTCACGTAGGAAGACTTTAGACATTAAATTTATTCAAATAATTGGCCAACTTCCTCAGATTAAATCTCTGGTTTCCACAACCTAAGCAGGGAGAGGTTGGCTGATCTTGAGAAAGCACCACTAGGCCAGACAAGATGGCTCTTTCAAATATAAAACTTGTATAAATGTAAGCAATGAAACTATTTTTAAGTTACATGTAATATTGTCTACAATTTTGTAAACAAGTATTGATTGCAGAAATCTCTGTTAAGCGTGTACATGTAGCAGATTTTTTTTTTTTTTCATACCATTGAACACATCGAACAATTGCGTTGTCCTCTGCTCTGCACAAATAGCGACATTCTTCATAACTGATTCTTCAATTTAACTGATTGAGTATCTAGATTGCATTATCTGCTGTGATGTCTGGTAAATATTGCGTAATATTTATCACTGATCCTGCTGTGATGTCTGGTAAATATTGCATAATATCTATCACTGATCCTGCTGTGATGTCTGGTAAATATTGCATAATATCTATCACTGATCCTGCTGTAATGTCTGGTAAATATTGCATAATATCTATCACTGATCCTGCTGTGATGTCTGGTAAATATTGCATAATATCTATCACTGATCCTGCTGTGATGTCTGGTAAATATTGCGTAATATTTATCACTGATCCTGCTGTGATTTCTGGTAAATATTGCGTAATATCTATCACTGATCCTGCTGTGATGTCTGGTAAATATTGCGTAATATCTATCACTGATCCTGCTGTGATGTCTGGTAAATATTGCATAATATCTATCACTGATCCTGCTGTGATGTCTGGTAAATATTGCATAATATCTATCACTGATCCTGCTGTGATGTCTGGTAAATATTGCGTAATATTTATCACTGATCCTGCTGTGATGTCTGGTAAATATTGCTTGATATCTATCACTGATCCTGCTGTGATGTCTGGTAAATATTGCTTGATATCTATCACTGATCCTGCTGTGATGTCTTGTAAATATTGCATAATATCTCTCACTGATCCTGCTGTGATGTCTGGTAAATATTGCATAATATCTATCACTCATTTTTCACTTCAGATATAAATGTAGCAGTTATGAAGCTGTTGGACCATGATGCACTCAAAGATGACATCAACTCCCAGTTCATAAGCTTTACCAGGTATCATGTAGCAGAAATAGAATAGTGACATAAATGAACATGCATTACTATATTGTTGATGGACTGTTTTCATAATTCTATTTGTACATTAAGGTCTAACAACACAGTTGAATTTCGCTGTTCTATATAAAAAAAGGTCGAGGATTTCCACGGAAAATAAATCCATAGAATATTTTCAAAAAATACCAGGTAATAAATTCCGTAGCAGGAATGTATTAGCTCTTAAAAATGCACAATAGCTGAACTGATGGGTCAACTTTAATTTTTTATAAAAGCATTGCAGTGACACCCCTAATTTGTTTAAAAAAAAAAAAAAGTCCTCTAATGCTCCCAAATGCATCTGTTTGTTAAAATCCAATAAAATTTACAGTGGTGTCTTATTGCAGTATATTTATTCTATGCCAGCTTTTGCTCTACTCATATACATTTTATTTTAAGATTTTATTTTGCACAAAAATTGTTTTACCTTCACTAAAAAAGGGGGCACAACTGTGTAGTGAGATGTAAATGTTTATGAATTGATTTTACAACATTTTAAAAAGAAATCACAGAATACAAATGAATTTCAGTAAGCTGCTACCTTCACAGCTCCAAAAATGATTTTTTAGCCAAAACTGGTATTGAGTATTAATATTTTTATCTACATACATGTAGTTAGAACATGGTAGAATAAAAAACGTGTGTACAAAATACACAATGTATAATGTAGATATTGTGGTATGAAGGAACATTACAACATTTTGAGACTAAAAGGATTGTTATAAGATAATAAACAAACAATAGTTTATTATTGTTGTATATTGCATACTTTACATTTTTTTTTTAGTCTTATTTAAAAATTGGTCACAATTTATTTGAATCATATCACTGTGACGACTGCTAAAACCAATATGGAATACCAAAACAATTGGCATATGTTCAGACAACATGATTGTATTATAATTTTGATTACCTATGTTTTCATGACATATTTACAGGAAGGTGTGTGAGAGCATAAATGACCTATGTTGTAAGCGCTACAACAACCATCGTATCAAGGAGAACAACAAGTATGTATTCCGTACAAACGACAAGATCTGCTGTACGAAGAATGGATACGTCAATGTGTATGAGGAAGCACATGGTTTTATGACCTGCTTTAAGCAGAAAAAAAAAAGGTTGGTAAAAACAGACATGCAAGATCCAGGTGTAAAATTCCGCTCTATCTAGTTGTTAATTTTTGTGTTGATTGCAATACTTTGTTATAAAATTTTACTGGACCTGGTTAGCTTAGTTTGTAGCTTGTCTGACTATTAGTCCAGGAGAAGTGAGTTTGAATGCCGCCAACCACAGTCCTCAAGTACTAGTTAACCTTCCAGGATCCCAAGAAAGAGTGGTTAGGTTAACAGATCATCTGTTAACCTTCCAGGATCCAAAAAAAGAGTGGTTAGGTTAACTGATAGTTTGTTAACCTTCGAGGATCCCAGGAAAGGGTGGTTAGCTTAACTGATCATCTGTTAACCTTCCAGGATCCCAGGAAAGGGTGGTTAGGTTAACTGATCATCTGTTAACCTTCCAGGATCCCAGGAAAGGGTGGTTAGGTTAACTGATCATCTGTTAACCTTCCAGGATCCCAGGAAAGGGTGGTTAGGTTAACTGATCATCTGTTAACCTTCCAGGATCCCAGGAAAGGGTGGTTA
Organism: Panopea generosa; assembly: GCA_029582155.1. Lineage (NCBI taxonomy): Eukaryota > Metazoa > Mollusca > Bivalvia > Adapedonta > Hiatellidae > Panopea > Panopea generosa. The sequence goes on from CM055898.1 coordinate 12,427,696, forward strand.
GGTTAACTGATCATCTGTTAATCTTCCATGATCCCAGGAAAGGGTTGTTAGGTTAACTGATCATCTGTTAATCTTCCAGGATCGCAGGAAAAGGTGGTTAGATTAACTGATCATCTGTTAACATTCCAGGATCCCAAAAAAGAGTGGTTAGGTTAACTGATAGTTTGTTAACCTTCCAGGATCCCAGGAAAGGGTGGTTAGGTTAACTGATCATCTGTCAACCTTCCAGGATCCAAGAAAAGAGTGGTTAGGTTAACTGATCATCTGTTAACCTTCCAGGATCCCAGAAAAGGGTGGTTAGGTTAACTGATCATCTGTTAACCTTCCAGGATCCCAGAAAAGGGTGGTTAGGTTAACTGATCATCTGTTAACCTTCCAGGATCCCAGGAAAGGGTGGTTAGGTTTACTGATTGTCTGTTAACCTTCCAGGATCCCAGGAAAGAGTGGTTAGGTTAACTGATCATCTGTTAACCTGCCAGGATCCAAGGAAAGAGTGGTTAGGTTAACTGATCGTCTGTTAACCTTCCAGGATCCCAGAAAAGAGTGGTTAGGTTAACTGATCATCTGTTATCCTTCAAGGAAATAATAAGAAGTTTTTTTTAGTTTGTTTGATTTTCAACATTTTTGTTTTATGTTGTATTTTACACATTAATGGTGTTTGCAAACAATTATTAAACTACCAGTACTTGTGCATTGTATTCATTACTATTTCCAGTTGATCTTCACAGACATTTTACATACATGTATTAGATGTATATCTAGATCCATACATGATCATCTCAGATGTCAGATTGTAGATTGCTGTACATGTTTGTAGTAACTTAAGTCTGATCAGAATATATAATTATTAAAATAAATGCTCTAAATGTTATTAAAATATCATAAAATAAGAAAGGCAAAAACAAAATGTAATATTAATGTCGAATGGTCAGTTGTATTTTAAATTCTATTCAGTTCCAACACTACAGAAGATGGTGAGAGTGGAGGGGGTGTAGACCGAACTATCAATACAGACGGTGAACAACAGGATATCAATACAACTGCACTGGTTCCTGGCACACATAATGATTCTGGTTCCCACGTAGATGGACATGAAGGGAGCCAAAATGCACCACCAAAACCAAATCAAATTCGACTTTGTAATGGAGAAATACTCTTTATCATGGATGTAAGTAACAACCTATGATAAAGAAAGGGATATAACTGCTACAATCATTTCATTTATCAAAGTATCTACATGTACTCATATTTACCAAATGGTACTTATATTAGGGAATTTGCTCGTAATTCACTGAACCAATTTTGGTTAAAAAAGACAAATTTTATTTTACTGTTTAGCTCACCGGGACTAAGTCCAAGGAGAGCTATTGCCATGACCCCGGCGGTGTTGTTGGCATCGTCGTCGTCTGTATGCACCCAGGTTAAACTTTTGCATTTAAGTTTAAGATATCTATGCAACTCATTGGATGTGAATGAAACTTTGCATGTCTGTTCACCATCATCAATGGAACACACAGTGACACAGACAAAAACCATAACTCTGGATTGCATTTTGGCACAGTTATGGCCCTTTTTGGACTTAGACACCCAGGGGCAAGCTTTGTTGTCTTCTGACAACCCTTGTTTTAAGATGGCTGCCATGGCAACAAAAAGTTTACATCATGCTTTGTAGAGAAATATGTGAGTGAAGGGCTATTTCAAAAGAAGCATTGTGCAAACGTTATTTTTATTTATTAGCAAATAAGTTTATACAAATAGGCTTAAATGATACCCAAAAGAATAAAAATTAAAAATAAAATGCTACTTCATAGATGCAGTTTGTTTCCCCACCCAATATCCATTGGAATCCATTCACTTTTAGTCATTTGCTAGTTCCTTTGTGCATACCAAATTTCATTAGCACGGCAGCTAATACAAATAGACTTAGTTTCAGAAGTATAAGAATACATTTAGAAAAAGGAAACTGCATTTCACCCATTGGTGCAAAAAGGTACCAATTGCCTTTTTATTTCATACACATATGGTACCTTATTGCTCTAGTAAGCGAAAAAATTTGATGTATTTTGTACATCAAACACCCCCCAACCACTACTTTAGTCATGTGACTTATTATTAAATAAACCGATCACTAGTGATCTTTTTCATTCCAATGATGACCTTTGACATTTTTAAGCATTTTGTTAGCAATGAACTGACTGTAAGTCATGAGTATGCAGATATTTACACATTTTACCCATGAATTCTTGTATATCAGGAAGTGGAGAAACTGGATGACTCACAGAGGTACTACCAAACATTTTATCTGCTGTCTGACAAAGATCCTGACAAGGAATTACAGTTTTGGGTAGAAAGACGTAACATTCGAAAGGCATGCAAGATAATACATGCATGGGCACGTACCATACATACCTTCCAGGTAAGTGTATTGTGAATATTGATCTATTATTTACCTGTATTATTGACAGATGTATATCTTACTGTTGGAAGAGGCATCCTTGTTGTGTCTTGTAAGTGTAATTAGAAGTGATCACTTTGTATTTTTTGTGTGTTTGTTGGTGTTTTTTTTTTCTTTTTTAATGTCAACATATTACAGACATATGATTTTGTGGGATAGAAAAAAACAGAAATTCATCAACCAAAAACAGGTGCCAGTGATATACACTCAGAATGTAAAAAAATGGTGCCACTTTGTAAATTCTGTGGAGGTTCTGGTTACATGTATATGGCAACCAGTTTTGTTGATGGAGAAGGAGCCAAAGTGGGTATACTTGAATCTGAGAGGAACCGTTATCCTTTAGCAAAACTGGAACCACAATCCTTCAGCTAGAAACTTGAACCACCATCCTTCAGCAAGAAACTGGAACCACAATCCTTCAGCAAGAAACTGGAACCACAATCCTTCAGCAAGAAATTGGAATCACCATCCTTCAGCAAGAAACTGGAACCACAATCCTTCAGCAAGAAACTGGAACCACAATCCTTCAGCAAGAAATTGGAATCACCATCCTTCAGCAAGAAACTGGAACCACAATCCTTCAGCAAGAAACTGGAACCACAATCCTTCAGCAAGAAACTGGAACCAAAATCTTTCAGCAAGAAACTGGAATCACCATCCTTCAGCAAGAAACTGGAACCACCATCCTTCATCCAGAAACTGGAATCACCATCCTTCAGCAAGAAACTGGAACTACAATCCTTCAGCAAGAAATTGAAACCACTATCCTTCAGCATTAAACTGGAACCACAATCTTTCAGCAAGAAACTGGAACCACAATCCTTCATCCAGAAACTGGAATCACCATCCTTCAGCAAGAAACTGGAACTACAATCCTTCAGCAAGAAATTGAAACCACCATCCTTCAGCAAGAAACTGGAACCACAATCTTTCAGCAAGAAACTGGAACCACAATCCTTCAGCAAGAAACTGGAACCACCATCCTTCAGCAAGAAACTGGAACCACAATCTTTCAGCAAGAAACTTGAACCACCATCCTTCAGCAAGAAACTGGAACCACAATCTTTCAGCAAGAAACTGGAACCACCATCCTTCAGCAAGAAACTGGAACAACAATCTTTCAGCAAGAAACTGGAACCACAATCCTTCAGCAAGAAACTGGAACCACAATCTTTCAGCAAGAAACTGGAACCACAATCCTTCAGCAAGAAACTGGAACCACCATCCTTCAGCAAGAAACTGGGAACCCCCATTCTTCAGCAAGAAACTGGAACCACCCCTTTCAGCAAGAAATGGGGATCCCCATCCTTCAGCAAGAAACTGAGAACCCCTATTCGTCAGCAAGAAACTTGAAATTCTTCCTACATGTACATAATTGGACTGAGCTGGGTTCGTCCCAATGAACTCAAACTGAAATATTAAATGGGATAAAGGTCAGATTGTTAACTTTAAAGGGAATAATAAACAATAAATTTTAGAACAGCATATGAATATGTGTGTATTGTTTCAGCATTCTGATGATGCTTAATGTAATTAGGCCCAAACCAACAATTATAAATAGAAGTCCCATTCCTATTATTTTTAAAACATCTGTAACATTATTTATTGTCAAAAAAGCATAATTTCAGAGAATGAAAAAAAATCACTATTCTAAAAAGTCTTGCTTCAGTGACAGTTATGTCTGTACTCTTGTGCAAGTTATCATTTGATAAGGAATTAAATTGCAGTCATTTTATAGTGAAGAGGATGGGAAAGATATAGTGGATAATGTTTTTGAAATATTTTCATGATTTGTTGATTTTTCAGGGGTCAGAGACAGACCATGTTGTTTACATTCTCGGTAGAAGTAAGCACCAGAACTGGCAACATGTGTACACAGCTGTGACACGTGGACGTAAAACCGTCTTTATTGTTGGGCAGGAGTCGATACTGAGACAGGCCATCAGACGTGCCGAGATCAAAAGACAGACCAGTCTACGCAAACAGTTAGTGGAAAAATTTCAGGTAATCATTCCATCTGTGTCAGGTGATCTCCGACCCTCAATATTTACCTGTCACTATCCTGACAATTATTTTTGTTATCAGATTTTTTACAGATTTTTTAATATCTTTTTTTTAGAGATTTGAATTTAAAGACAAAAGAATTATTTTATCAATATAACATTAATGGCATTGCTTTAAAACATTTTTTGCTGTATTCAATATTAAAACTTCTAATTAAAGTCTTTACTTTTCAGAAATAGACAGTTGGAAATAGACATAAGAACTGTTTTAAAAATTTCAGAAAACTATGTGATTTTGGACATGTGGATAATTTTCATATAGGAATATTTTTTTTCTCAGAAGTTTATATTAAAATGGGTTTCATGGTTATGTCCAAAAAATGTCTTGATCTAGAAATGATCAAAAACAAATACTTCTAATGTACATTTAAATACTCTGAATTCAAAATTGCCAGGTCTAAATTTATTGCAGAAAAATGGGTGTTTTTATAGTCTTGGTAAAATTGATTTTTCATGGAATTTCCACTTTCAAAATTACTTTTAAAATGATTATGTAACTATATTATAAAATATGTGAATTATACAGGTATTTGAAATTATTGAATTAATTTCAACAATTCAATTTTATTATTGTTTTATTCAAACATGTGCTTTTACATCATATGGCAAAGACATGACAAAATCATATTATAATCAATACATTTTTAATAGTTTTATAATCATAGTATATATAAATATAATAAAGATGACAAACAGTAAAAAATGTAACACACATAAACTCACCTCTTTTATGTTTTCACACAAAGAAGGAAATATATCCTTACGTATCTATCAGATGGTTACAAACCTTCAATGCTTCATATGTAAATTTAGCAATATTAACATTGAAGTAGTTGTTGTTTTTTGTTGATAATACATTGACAAACTTATTGGAAGTATATATATGAACGTTAATCTTAGTATTTTAGACATATTAGTGAAAAATGGTATTAACTGTACACATTTGGCAAATTCTATTTGTCTTCAACATTAAAACATATTAAATGGATCCTCCATAGCCGGGTGATCTAGGGCATGTCTCAATATCTCACCTGTCACCGCTGAGGTTGTGGGTTCAAGACCAGCTTGAGAAGGTTTACCTTGACAGTGGTTCTGCTCTGATTCGTCTGAGCTTTTAACTTTCACCATATTTTGCAGAGAGGGTGATATTTTGATAATTCTGTATAAAATTTGGAGATTACAGCTTACTTTTTGTCACTATTTTCAAAACTTTTTTCCCGATTTATTCTTGCTTGGTGACAAATGCTCATCCAAGAGGAGGCTCTGCTGAGGTTTTCTTCCACCAATGAACATCATTACATGCTTGTTTTAAAATGCATATATTTAATAGTGACAGCTGTCAAAACATACAGCCAGTTTGAAAATATATGTATCAAATTTTATTCATTCTAAGCAATTTATGTATTTCGTAATTGTTAGCAATATCATTCTTATATTTCAGAAATACAAAGCCTTCAGTTTAACACAAGGTAATCAGACTTTTGGCAACAGTTCTACTTTCATTTCAACACAAGCCAACTGTTCAATAATGCCACCTGTCATTCGTCCAGTCAACAACAAGCCCCACCCATTTATGCAGAAACAAGCTCATTCATTGGTCACTATTAATGAAGGAGATATCATTCTGAACAACACACAGTTTGATACAGGTTAGTCTAAAATTGGGTATTTTGTTGAAAACTTAGATTATTTCTACATGTTAATTGGTTTATTCATTGAATGATGTTAGAACTGCTAAGAAATTGTTTATAAAATTCTTTGTTTTAAACGATTATGAAGGCATTTAAGAATAAATGTAGTTTAGAGCTGTCAAACTTAGCACTGCCATCAAAACTTGACATATTAGCACAACCATAGTTTAGTGCACCAAACTGTGCCGATATTTGCATTTCCACCATTCTGTGTAAAACCTAATTATTTACTCTAATCTTTCATGCCTCGATTGTTACATTATTTACTGTAATTATGACAATCTAATCTCACACATTATCATTTGTAGTAAATTATGCTGTGGCCGTACAAAAATAAATGTACATTTCATACCTTAATATATGACAATACTAGTGCATGTAACCATGTATGAATTTTACCAGTTTGTGATACATCACAATACCAAAATTTGGTGTAAATAAATGTTTGTATATATGTCCTTATTGAACATTAAGTTTCATTTGTTTACATTTGTGTGTTTTAATTGTTTTCACAGTTATAATAATTGTTCATTTATAAAAAGTTGTCATCATTGTTCATTCACAATATGCTTGATAATCTTTTTCTTTGTTTTAAACAGTAAAACCTGTGTAAGTGGTCACCTCTATTAACCAGCCATCTGTCCTAAGCAACTGTATTTTCTATTTTACATTTCTATGCTTTCAAAGTAAATTAACTGCTATTAAGCAACAACCTGTCTCAAAAGGCCACTTTTTCTCCTTCCCTTGACTGGCTGCTTAGGACAGGTTTGGCTGTATATTAATATCACAAACTGTGTAAATATATTGATCAGGTATACTTGACTCATTATTGTTTTTCAGCTATACTGACCTCCCTGGCCAGCGAACATGATGATGACATCAAGGATACAGGTCAGTCTGGCTGTTCACCTTTCACTAAAATCAAAACAGTGACTCCAGTTGAAGATAACCAACAAACGGACACTGAGATGGCCTCAGAGTCTGATGATGAGGAATCCCAAAGTTTATTATCTTCTCCAACCAGAAAAGACATTAGAACCGGGGTTCAGAAGCTTCCTGCAAATGAAGTGAAGAAAGGATTAAGCAACAGACTTTCCTTGAATAAGAATAACCATACCGCTAGAAAGAGATATTCTGAAATTAAAATGAAACAGGTAGAAGATGTTGTTGATGATAAACGTGAATCTGACAAAGATTCAGGTGCAGAGTCGGATGATTCACAAAGTTTGTTGTCACCTCTGTCAGCGTCAAACCGCTACTCACAAATCGGAAAAGTGCTGCAAACTTCAAAAACTGGGGATGTTCTGCGTTATAGTAAAGAAAGTACATCCTCCATTATTATTGAAAATACAAATAGTGTTACAAATAATACAGAACTTTATACAAGCAAATTAAAGAACAATTGCTCAAAATTAAGAAACACCCCAAAGCAGGAAAATGTGAATTTATTGATGAGTAAATCAATAACTACGCATCTAAAGAATAACACTGGTTCAGTGCAGCATGGCATGTCACCAATAACACCAGCAAATACAAAATTCAGCAAACTTTTAACAGAAGGTAGTAAACAGTTCGGAAAATCACCAGTAACACCTGGGTTTGGAAATGGTTTCACTCCTGTAGGAGAAAGTGTTCGTAACACAAGTTCTCCAGTTACTACAGACTCTTCATTCTCCGAGACTGCATTTTACATCAGGACAGGGTTGTCTCCCTTAACTCCAGGCTACAATGAATCTTTTACATCTCAATTCTACAACATCAAGAACAATAATAGCAACTCACCATTTAACTCAAGCTATGCAAGAGATAAAGCACCAGCATCTCCCAAGTTTACAGAAAGTGTTTGTGAGACTACAACTAATACAAGCAACACTGCAGATATTAAGGAACCCAAGAATAATGAATCTCAATGGTCTGAGATTGATGACAGTGAATATCTTAATATTGATGATTCAGCTCTGATTCAGAAGAATTCAGAGCATAAAGAGCAAAAGACTGAATTTCATAAATCTGCAATTCAACCGATGTTTACAGCTCTCAGAGAAAGGCAGGCTAGACTTAGTTCTTCTTTGTCGAAACAGGTGCTGAATAGGTCACTTTGTAAAACAAATATATCCACCGACAGCCAATGGTCAGAACTTGATGATGAACATTACATGACCCTTGACCTTGAGGATTTAATGAACATGGAAGAAACAGACAGTGACAGAGGAAATGGAACACACGCCGGAAACAATAACCAAAGAAATAGTAGTGTAAGTTTTAAACCAGATCAGGGATATAGGAACAATCAGCTGATAAAGATGCCAGGAAACATTGTACCTGACACTCCACCAGTCCCGCATGTCCCAGAAACCCCATCAAGGTCAAGGTCCCCTGAGATAAAACGAAAAACTTCTGAAAGTGATCAGGTGACACCTCCTAAACGAATTTATAAACCAGAAGAAGCCAGTATAGAATCTCCTTTAAGACGATCATTAGCAAAACTTGACTTTCAATGATATTGTGCTAAATGTTTTTTCCATCAGGTTATTTTTGTGATATTTCTCTCATTTTGTGGCATTTTTGTCTTGATGAATACTATAGTATTAAACTATTATGTATATTACTTGTGTACTTTCTACGAAGAAAATACAATGGATTTTATAAAAAGAGAAGATATGGTTGTGTTTGGTTCATTATTGAAGAATTGTGTGTAAGGGGGATTGGGTGGGGAACCTTTATTTGCAGATCACTCGCAGACTTCTCTGGTCTTGTCACATTTATTAAAGTAGAATAGATTGCCACATTTTGTTTTAAAAGTTTTCTTTAAATTCTGTACACTTACAAAGTGTTCATATTGCATGTTTATGCGAGTCGGACCCGATTAGCTCAGTGTTATGTAGCCATTATTTAAAATCATGTTAAGAAAAGAGAGTTAGGAAGTTATACATTACTGGAGTAAATCGGACTTAACTGATGTGTTACTGTTTCACTTGTTAACAAGATAAATCAGTTGGGCATTATTAGAATGGTTCAAATAGATTGTGATTTGTTTTTATTGTACATTAAAATTGGCATTAAGTTGAAATTATTTTTGTGGACCCATTTTAATGTTAAAGGGACATACATCAGTATTGTTATAGATGTTACCTGTAATCATGTGTCTAGTCAATGTTATAACTATAAACATATAACTATTTGGATATATGCTCACCAAGCTTTTGTATGTGAAAATTCATTTTTGAAGGGACACGTTGCAGTTTTGATAAATTTTAACTTAGCACTAATTTTTAAGAAAATTATCTACATGCAGCAAATTATATCAAATTGAAATAAACCTGTGTTTATTCAGACCCCTTGTTTCTGTTGTTTCAGTAAAGGGGAATCACTCTGGTTAATTCTTTTTACACAGATTTGTTGTCGTTTGTGACAAAAAGTGCTTAATATATGTAAATTCATCGTTTTTAGCGGTATGATAAAAATTATTCTAAGAAAATTGTTGAAACATTCTTGCCTTTCCAAAATAACACAACAATACTAGTTTTATGAAAACTATTATTGATTTCTTATATATGAAGTTTCAGACTAATATCTGGAGGAGGCTATATTCATGTATTAATACATTCATCATGCAAACTTGATTTGATGTGTAAACAGAAGTAAAACTCTGTTTCAACATTACCAGTTGTCATGTGATATTGCCATGTGATAGTGCCATGTGGTATTGCCATGTGGTATTGTCATGTGGTATTGCCATGTGGATTTGCCATGTGGTATTGCCATGTGAAATTGCCATGTGGTATTGCCATGTGGTATTGCCATGTGGAATTGCCATGTGATATTACCATGTGGAATTGACATGTGTTGTTTGAATTTTGTGATACAAATAAGCTGAAAGTAAATGAATCAAAAAGAAAAGTTGTAGTGTTCAAAAATGGCAGTATTTTGTCAAGGCATGAGACATGGACTTATAATAATGTTAAACTTGACGTAGTAAATAGTTTTTGTTATGTTGATCTTACCTTTACAAGACAATTATCATTAACAAACATGGTTAAGGAACTTTGTATTAAAGGTAAATGTATTCTTATCTCAATCTTAAGCTCCTTATATGATTCTGGACAACTGCCCAAAACTGTATTTTTCAAAATATTTGATAATAAAATCTGTCCACAGTTGTTATACGGGGCCGAAGTGTGGGGTATAGAAACGTTTATAGATTTAGAAAGGGTCCAATATTATGCTTGTACGTCGTTCATGTGTGTACACAAACAAAAAACATATAATGCTATTGCTTTGGGAGACTGTTTTAGATTCCCACTTTTTATTGAAACATACAAATGCTGTATAAAGTATTGGTTTAAAATACTAAAAATGCCAAAAGAAAGATTTGTTAAAAAGTGTTATTTGATGTTAGATGGTAAATGATGATAAAAACCGTAATAAGAATTGGGTATCCATGCTTAAACATGGTCTACAAAGTAACAGTTTTGGTAATGTATGGGAAAAACAAGGTGTTGGTCATGAGATGTATTTTATAAAAACATTTGCAAGTAGATTAAAAGATCAATATCTACAAGACTGGAATGGAACTGTTCGAAACTCAGTACTTACTATATAAAGTTTGAACAATGTTTTGCATATGAAAAGTATCTCGATGTGCTAAATATCAGAAAATTTCGTCATATCTATGCAAGCTTCAGATCGAGTTCTCATGACCTGGAAAATGAAAGAGGTTGTTACAGAAATATAGAAAGAGATCGAAGGTTATGTACATTGTGTGATGTAAATGTTGTAGAAAATGAGTTTCACTTTCTACTGTGTTGTAATATAAATACAGATTTAAGAGAAGCATATTTGCCAGATAAATATTTTAATAATCCAACTGAACATAAGTTTACCATTTTAATGGCAACACAAAATGACAGTTTGATAAAATTTGTAGCACCTTATCTCCATTGTGCCTTTAAGAGACAAAAATAAGTTCTATGTGTAACTTGTTAAAATATAACACTATGCCTTCAAAAATACGAAAAGAAATTCTATGTGTTACTAGTTAAGCTATACATTAATGTATACATACTATGCTATAATACTTCTGTCAATAATAGATAGCACAATTGATAACTATGTAACGTCAGCTATATGTCGTCGTCAGTTCTCCAGTACAGCAAACCATTTGTTTGACTGAACATTTAAAAAACACTTTTTACTTCAGTTTACATAACTAGGCTGGTTTTCTTTAGAAGATAGAAGATTATATCAAAAATTAATTGTTGCATATAAAGTAAAAAAAGGCTTAACTCCAGAATTTTTAAACAATATTTTTCCTGAAACTGTAGGAAGAACTACTCCGTATAATCTAAGAAATAATAGTAATTATTCTTTATTAAATACTAGAACTCAATTATTTAGAAATTCTTTTATTCCATCATGTATTTCTTCTTGGAATTGTCTTCCGGAATACTTACTCTATCATCATTTAAACAACAGCTTATGAAGCATCTGTTTAAACTCACCAAAATACCATGTTTTTATTTAACATGTCCTTGTAAATTATCTATTTTTCATGCACGTTTAAGAAATGGTTGCAGTAACCTAATTTTCATGCAATGTCCTTCTTTTTTAAATGATCGATTTCGTCTCTTTCATTCTACACGTCATCTCCATCCTTTAAGTGTTAAAACTTTATTACAGGGGAGTGATGATATCTCTAACAAAGGAAATATTAATATATTTAACAATGTCCAAACTTACGCTAAAGACACTAAACGTTTTGATAAACAATAGATCCTATTAAATTTAAGTATTTACCTCATGGTGGAGCCCCTCATTTAAGATCAGCATAGGAAACGTATACTCAAACAATACACCTTTTTTTTCATTTTTTAACCCCTTCTTCCTGTATGAATATGTTTTATTGCCATCTTGATTGCTTATTTGTAAATAATATGTTGTTGGGAAGGGCTGATTTTAATGTTGGATACCTTGTGGCCCAACTCTTTTGCTACCACATGTATATGAAAAAGCAATAAAATATGTTAAAGTATTTATGTTTATAATTATAAAATTAAAAAAATATTTTATTCCAATAAAAGCCATTGCAGTTGTCTTGTTCAAAATATTTGTTATATAGAAAATAGCTAGTTAAAAAAAATAAATAAATAAATAAACATCTAATTGATAGTCTTCTGAAATACTATGGAAATCACTTTAGTAGAAGCCCATTACATTTTATTAAGCTGAAATTGCCAAGATATTTGTCTTTTAGCTGGGCGATTGTCGCAGGTGACCAAGACTATTAGCAAGGCAGTTGAACTGTAGTAGCCGAGATGGCACAAAGTAGGCAAAATTTGCTGTTCCATTAAGCAACTTAACCAGATGTATGGGATTGTTTATTTGCTTTAGTATAATTGATAAGCAGGACATTTTCATAAAAAAATGTTTTAAATGTTCAACAAATGAAATTTATTCATCAAAGACAGTATATCAGGAAAAATTGCTTAATTGTCTAAAAATTCGTTTTAAAATTCGATAAAAAAGGATCTCATTTGCATGAAGATGTAAAAACAATATTTCAATTTAAGTCGGAGGAAATTGAAACAAAATTTCTAACTCTAAAAATAGATAGCACACTAATACTGCTTAATGACCTTTACCTCATCATTCGGACTTTTTCTAAGATGGAAATAAATTCTACAATATGTAGCCTATTTGATGTATCAAATTGAAATCAAAATGAAATGCGACTCTTTTATGTCAATAAATGTTTCAATTCAAGCAGGAAATCTATTTCAGTCTAACCTGGGCACGTAGGCCAAGTTAGGAATTTAACCCGGGCATGTAGGCCAAGCTAGGAATAACCTTATCAGTATATTATTTCATATGTTTGAATAGATATCCTAATGACAGTACAGGACCAGGTAATATAAATCGGAATCATATTGTGGAAAAAAAATGTTTTGGGGACCAATTTTAAAAAACCCTGATATAGTTGCATTGTTGTAGATAACTTTAAACGTTTATAAGTGCAATACCCTTTTCCAAACAGAAAAGAAATTATGGGACTACACACATAATGGAGTATTTTATTGTCATGTTTGCATCTTTAAGATTATGTTCATGTTTATTGTGTTCAGATGTGCAGTTAGCACAATGGTAATATATTTTACTTTATTTTTGAGAGAGATTATTCAAATTCATATTTGTGTTCAAATTAGCAAATTGTGTTCAACTGGTTTGGTGATCTATTTTTATATTCTAAAAAATAAAATGCATTTTCAAAAAGAATAAATAATTTTGTTGTTGTGACTCATCTTCACCTCAGCGTGGTTTATATCACCATTGTCTGTCAAGTGTTATTGGGAATCCAGCATGCTCCATAGTTGTTGTGACTCATTTTTACCTCAGCGTGGTTTATATCACCATTGTCTGTCAAGTGTTGTTGGGAATCCAGCATGCTCCATAGTTGTTGTGACTCATCTTCACCTCAGCATGGTTTATATCACCATTGTCTGTCAAGTGTTGTTGGGAATCCAGCATGTTCCATAGTTGTTGTGACTCATCTTCACCTCAGCATGGTTTATATCACCATTGTCTGTCAAGTGTTATTGGGAATCCAGCATGCTCCATAGTTGTTGCGACTCATCTTCACCTCAGCATGGTTTATATCACCATTGTCTGTCAAGTGTTGTTGGGAATCCAGCATGTTCCATAGTTGTTGTGACTCATCTTCACCTCAGCATGGTTTATATCACCATTGTCTGTCAAGTGTTATTGGGAATCCAGCATGCTCCATAGTTGTTGTGACTCATCTTTACCTCAGCGTGGTTTATATCACCATTGTCTGTCAAGTGTTGTTGGGAATCCAGCATGTTCCATAGTTGTTGTGACTCATTTTTACCTCAGCGTGGTTTATATCAACATTGTCTGTCAAGTGTTGTTGGGAATCCAGCATGTTCCATAGTTGTTGTGACTCATTTTTACCTCAGCATGGTTTATATCACCATTGTCTGTCAAGTGTTGTTGGGAATCCAGCATGTTCCATAGTTGTTGCGACTCATCTTCACCTCAGCATGGTTTATATCACCATTGTCTGTCAAGTGTTACTGGGAATCCAGCATGTTCCATAGTTGTTGCGACTCATCTTCACCTCAGCATGGTTTATATCACCATTGTCTGTCAAGTGTTGTTGGGAATCCAGCATGTTCCATAGTTGTTGTGACTCATTTTTACCTCAGCATGGTTTATATCAACATTGTCTGTCAAGTGTTGTTGGGAATCCAGCATGTTCCATAGTTGTTGCGACTCATCTTCACCTCAGCATGGTTTATATCACCATTGTCTGTCAAGTGTTGTTGGGAATCCAGCATGTTCCATAGTTGTTGTGACTCATTTTTACCTCAGCATGGTTTATATCACCATTGTCTGTCAAGTGTTACTGGGAATCCAGCATGTTCCATAGTTGTTGCGACTCATCTTCACCTCAGCATGGTTTATATCACCATTGTCTGTCAAGTGTTGTTGGGAATCCAGCATGTTCCATAGTTGTTGTGACTCATTTTTACCTCAGCATGGTTTATATCAACATTGTCTGTCAAGTGTTGTTGGGAATCCAGCATGTTCCATAGTTGTTGCGACTCATCTTCACCTCAGCATGGTTTATATCACCATTGTCTGTCAAGTGTTACTGGGAATCCAGCATGTTCCATAGTTGTTGTGACTCATTTTTACCTCAGCATGGTTTATATCAACATTGTCTGTCAAGTGTTGTTGGGAATCCAGCATGTTCCATAGTTGTTGCGACTCATCTTCACCTCAGCATGGTTTATATCAACATTGTCTGTCAAGTGTTGTTGGGAATCCAGCATGTTCCATAGTTGTTGCGACTCATCTTCACCTCAGCATGGTTTATATCACCATTGTCTGTCAAGTGTTGTTGGGAATCCAGCATGCTCCATAGTTGTTGTGACTCATCTTTACCTCAGCATGGTTTATATCACCATTGTCTGTCAAGTGTTGTTGGGAATCCAGCATGTTCCATAGTTGTTGTGACTCATCTTCACCTCAGCATGGTTTATATCACCATTGTCTGTCAAGTGTTGTTGGGAATCCAGCATGTTCCATAGTTGTTGTGACTCATTTTTACCTCAGCGTGGTTTATATCACCATTGTCTGTCAAGTGTTACTGGGAATCCAGCATGTTCCATAGTTGTTGCGACTCATCTTCACCTCAGCATGGTTTATATCACCATTGTCTGTCAAGTGTTACTGGGAATCCAGCATGTTCCATAGTTGTTGTGACTCATCTTCACCTCAGCGTGGTTTATATCACCATTGTCTGTCAAGTGTTGTTGGGAATCCAGCATGTTCCATAGTTGTTGTGACTCATTTTTACCTCAGCATGGTTTATATCACCATTGTCTGTCAAGTGTTGTTGGGAATCCAGCATGTTCCATAGTTGTTGTGACTCATTTTTACCTCAGCATGGTTTATATCAACATTGTCTGTCAAGTGTTGTTGGGAATCCAGCATGTTCCATAGTTGTTGCGACTCATCTTCACCTCAGCATGGTTTATATCACCATTGTCTGTCAAGTGTTGTTGGGAATCCAGCATGTTCCATAGTTGTTGTGACTCATTTTTACCTCAGCATGGTTTATATCAACATTGTCTGTCAAGTGTTGTTGGGAATCCAGCATGTTCCATAGTTGTTGCGACTCATCTTCACCTCAGCATGGTTTATATCACCATTGTCTGTCAAGTGTTGTTGGGAATCCAGCATGTTCCATAGTTGTTGTGACTCATTTTTACCTCAGCATGGTTTATATCACCATTGTCTGTCAAGTGTTGTTGGGAATCCAGCATGTTCCATAGTTGTTGCGACTCATCTTCACCTCAGCATGGTTTATATCACCATTGTCTGTCAAGTGTTATTGGGAATCCAGCATGTTCCATAGTTGTTGCGACTCATCTTCATCTCAGCATGGTTTATATCACCATTGTCTGTCAAGTGTTGTTGGGAATCCAGCATGTTCCATAGTTGTTGTGACTCATTTTTACCTCAGCATGGTTTATATCAACATTGTCTGTCAAGTGTTGTTGGGAATCCAGCATGTTCCATAGTTGTTGCGACTCATCTTCACCTCAGCATGGTTTATATCACCATTGTCTGTCAAGTGTTGTTGGGAATCCAGCATGTTCCATAGTTGTTGTGACTCATTTTTACCTCAGCATGGTTTATATCACCATTGTCTGTCAAGTGTTGTTGGGAATCCAGCATGTTCCATAGTTGTTGCGACTCATCTTCACCTCAGCATGGTTTATATCACCATTGTCTGTCAAGTGTTATTGGGAATCCAGCATGTTCCATAGTTGTTGCGACTCATCTTCACCGCAGCGTGGTTTATATCACCATTGTCTGTCAAGTGTCTGTCAAATGTTTCCGTTTTGCCAAGTTTGATCCACTTTCCAGTATATTCAACAGATTTGCTTGATGTTTTTCAACTAAAGACTAGCTTTTGTGCTCAGCCACTTCACCTTGAATGGTTTCTTTGTAATTGGATGACTACAAACATCCACACGGGAAGGATTTCACCAATTGAGTGTAAAGTGGATTTTATCATTTTCTAGCACTGCATGAATGAATGAATGAATAAGTTATTTAAGGCTAACAGGAAGGAAGATTCCAGGTTCACTCTACATGAACAAAAACAACAAATTAACATAGATTAAAAAAAAATACATCAACAAATGAATATGCAGAATGAACCTAGAACCTTGATACCTGCAGAACTGCAGAGTTCCAGCAAATTCTATCGTAAGCACTGAATGAAATATAGCAATACAATTGATCATTGTAATTATTCTTGCATGCCACAAGTGACCAATTGAATATAACTACATGTATGGTATTTACTGTAATTAAAGTATTGTGGTTAAGAGATGTGCAACAAAGTTGTGTTTTTTCTTTAAAATGGCACAAATATAAAATAACCTAGTATGTATTCAGATCATTAATTTCACTGTTGTATTGCCATGGGTCACAATGCCGGTAAAAGCTTCATTAATCCATTTTCAGATTTGTAGTCATTTGTGACAAAAAGTATTAAATCTAAACTTTATTGGTGCAACAGAAAATTAAAATTGTATAAGTACTTGATTTCCAAAATTAACGCAATTTCGAAAAATTTATTAAAAACTTAATATACTCAGTTGCTAAAGAAAGTGTGCACCGTCATTTTCCCAAAAAATGTCTGTTGGAAAAAAAAAATTATGTCATTTTTGGTATCAATATTTGAAGCATTTTATTGGCTTTTACGAAGATGAATTTGTTTTGTAAATTGACAAAAGTCATGTAATGATTTTGCTGCTCAAACAACACAGAGGTCGAAATAAAAAGTTGCAAATCAACGGCTACTTTTTAACCAGTAAAGAACTTGAATTTTCAGTGATTTTTTCAGACAATGAGATGTCGATGCATAACATACCATTGTAGCACGTTGGGTACGTTGTTCCATACCTGAACAAGAGCGATGGAAAGATCATGCAAGTTGTTGATATCTTAACTTGACCTAACTAAAGTAATTAAGAAGTCACCTTAATATTGTGTATTTGCTAATACCGTTTGCCATCGCAGATGCCAACCCAGTTTCAAAGCAATGTCAAAGGTGTGTCATAGCGATATAAGTCTGTTCAAGCGATGACCTACCTCTCCATGGTCAGCATTTCCCACGGTTGCATGAAATCGTTGACGAAGACGAATCAATGTATTTCTATGGCAATAAAATGCTATTCTTAAGTCTGTGAAGCTGGTGCCACTAGCAAGCATTACCATTGCCTGAAGATGTTGATTTTTACTGAGCCTAGACATTTTTTTACAGTATGTAGTGAATGTGATTGTTTTTACTGTCAAAAAAGGTATAGAGAATGTGATTATACAGGTTTTAGCCAACATGTACTTCTCCCATGATGTGCACGTGCATAAAGAATGAAAACACTCTATTCACTATACAATTGTTATCGGTAAAATATACAAAGCAAATTTCATGCTTCACTGCAAGCAAATTTATACCTTCCACAAAAAACTTTGACATGATAGCACTTTTTGTAAAAAAATTTTGGAAAAACAAAAGTGCACTTTCTTTTGCAACCAAGCATAGTTTGTAAAATATTCATACAGTAATATTGGGAGGGGAATATGTTTATAGTTCATAGTGTGAAGATTGGTTCGATTCACAAACTAGAGTAACATTCAACATTGATATGAATCCCTTTAAGGGGATCTCTGTAAGAGTGGAATGTTGTTCCGTGTTTAAGTGTAGGTTATTCAAACTCAAGAAAACCTTATATGATCTTAAACCAAACTTATACAATAGCACACTAGTGTCTTCGAGCCAAATGCTGGTTTAATCAGGGCAATGGTATAGTGTATATGATTTTGACCTTTCATGTCAGAGGTCCCAGGTTCAATTCCAGGCCAGGCCAGACCAGATAGTCACTGAAAAGCACCGTACTGGTTAGCAAACTCAAGATATTCTGACTGTAAACGTATTACATTTGCAGCACACTTCAAGACATTCCAACAGTAAACACATCACATGCAAATTAGAGCAATTCCAACTGTAAACCAATTGCATTAGCAAACTAGTTATATTCCAACTGTAAACAGTTGAACATCAACCCTCGCCTGTTCTACTGAATGGAGCTCGTTTAAATGGAATTTAAAAAACACAAATCTGCTGTTGTTCATAATTTATTTACACTTTTCAATGTCTGACATAATGTAATAAAGCTTTTTGCACAAGTGAACAGGTATAATATATACGAGAATAAAACATTTACAATAGAACAGCTAGTTATTTGTATGCGGCTTATTGTGATTCAGTGTAGGCATCATCTGCGCTTTCTCCCAATACAGAGACCTTTTCCTACTACAGAGACCTACAAATGATATTTCACTGACCATAAAAGTATGAATTACACAACAATCTGTCAACAGACTTTATAGTATAAGTAACAAAGTATGCTAAATCAAAACAATCTTTCATACAGAACTGCTTTTGAAAAAAAAAATCTCTTTACATTATATTATAAGGAGAAAAATGCGTTTTTTTTTATTTTCACAATATCACATTATAACAAAACAGCAATCTGTGAACTATCAGTTGGATTAGGTTTGGTCTTGCTTTGCAGAAGTACAAATGATAAATAGCACTGAATAGTAAAACCACCTAAACTTCTCCACTCATCTCATTCATTCTGATGCACTGCTTCAAGCATCTTCCTCACTCAGATCATCTTATATAAGATGGCTGCCTTTGCAACCGCAATAATATTAATAAATACATTTTAAATGTAAGTAGACAGGTATTAATATGTAAAGTTGTTCAGGGTGCTTACATTAAAGCAAAATCGCAAACGACTCCAAACAATTCTATTGTTTGTCACATTCAGTACTATGAAAATGGCATTATTTCCTATTTTTGATATTATTTCTTTGCAACTATTAAGAAGCATAATATAAATCCAAACCTGAAGGTGATATTTGTACTATTTGTATCAATTAAGCAAAGATGAAAGCAAAGAGTAAACAGTTGAAAAGAGTTTTAGATAAAAAAAAATTTTTTTTTAATAAACAGAGAACAATATCAAAATTCAGACAGTAACGAAGATTTTTGTGTGTTAAAAAATATAGGAAGGTGAAGTTCTAGTTTGGATAGTGCTACTTCTTTATTATTTTCCAGGGTCTCTCTCACTATTTATACTTGAGTTATTGGTACTTATCGTTCAACAATATATATCAGCTGGATTTTTTTCTCTACTCTATACAGTTTCATGAAATCTTGATCATCACCAGGATTGCAAGAAGGGTAGAGCAACATCACTTACACAGTACAAGTCCAACAATATCGACTTTTTCTACAATTTTTAGCCAGGCTAATGTTAAAACTTTGCTTATGCTGGCATGATGAAGCTTTGTAGTGTATTGGTCACCCAAATGATCATACTTGACTGGGACTACTTTCTATTCTTAAATTGCATCTTTTTCATGTATTTTGTATATGCAACAATCAAACATTAAAATTATATTGTGGACATTATTTTATGCAACATTTTTAAACAAAATGTTACAATAATATCAACTGTGTTAGGAAGATGTATGGATATCTGTTAAAGACTGCCATCAGTACTTTAACAAGAGTTTTTAATGGTGTTAAAGATCATTTACAACACATAAAAGGTTATACTTAACATATCTAGTTTTACTGGTGGAGGCAGACCTCAGAATGAATGTGAGTAGAACCAGCATTCTCTGCAAGTATCACTGATTCACAGAGAATCCCTCCATATCAGCACTGCAGAAATGGTAATGAATGCATGATGTCCAAATAAATGCCAGTTTTTTTTTTAAATAATTATGTTGTGAAAAATCAAAAACAAGTATTCCTGCATGTAAATGAAGAATCAATTCATCATACCCTTAACTAAACCAGGACGTATTTATGTTGTAACATAAAGGAGAAAAATATTAAACAACTGAAAATTGAAACATTTTGTACCAAACTGTCATTTAAGAAAGGTAAATTGAACTGTCCCCCTTCCTACTTAATGTTAATTAATACACTATGTAATTATACTGTCATACTGTCCCCAATCCCACTTAATGTTAATTAATACACTTGAACTGTCCCCCATCCCACTTACTGTTAATTAATACACTATGTAATTATACTGTCATGCTGTCCCCCATCCCAGTTAATGTTAATTAATACACTATGTAATTATACTGTCATGCTGTCCCCCATCCCACTTAATGGTAATTAATTCACTATGTAATTATACTGTCATGCTGTCTCCAGTCATGCTGTCCCCCATCCCACTTACTGTTAATTAATACACTATGTAATTATACTGTCATGCTGTCCCCCATCCCACTTACTGTTAATTAATACACTATGTAATTATACTGTCATGCTGTCCCCCATCCCACTTACTGTTAATTAATACACTATGTAATTATACTGTCATGCTGTCCCCCATCCCCCTTAATGTTAATTAATACACTATGTAATTATACTGTCATGTAAAGGCGTCTGGTTTGGCCTATACAATAAATAAACCTAGGCATTAAACAAAACACAATATTTACAACTTTTAAAATTCTTATCCATGCATGCATCATATCCAGTGTACATTTATAAAGTAATGTAAGTTGATAAAATATTAATTAACTGAGATCCAGGAGACGATTCTCTGTAAACCACATTCCGTGTTATATGACAGTTGACACTGATTATGTTACCATTTATTTAAGTTCATTTATAGTCAACATGTATGACATTTTGCAACAGGTGTATAAATACCATGAACACAAGAACTTTTGATACCAAAATAGATATAAACCCACATAATCAATCCTACAGTCTATTTCAGATAAAATAAAGGCTAGCAACACATTTTTTTTCTTTTTTTTTCAGTATCAAGGGACAATACTGCATTTAATGGATGTCGGGCAAAATCAAAAACAAAAAAGAAAATACTAAAGTACTAATCAAGAATTTTTTAAATACAATTTAAGGTACACATTCTTTTTAAAAATTACAATTAGTTCTTAGTATAAAAGTAACCATTCAGAGCTTGAAATTTCTTTTAAAAGCTTTTCGCCTCCCTTTCCAACAATTTTTTACTGAATGCTTAAAATCAAAGAAATATTAAGGTCAGTTTCTTAACTCTTACTTGTCCTAACCAAATGTTCACTCGTCATGGCAAGCATACAAGTTGAATTTTCCAGCCCTGCTGTTTTGTGGTAGTAAGGCAAGTTCAACATTTCAAGAAATTAAAATGGAATAGAGCTATTTGTGACCTTGGTATATTGTAACTATTTTATTGTTGCAAGCTTTTTTTATTTTATAAAGAAAAAGACTGTGGAACTGTTTATTTACTATTCAGTGATACAATTCCTTACTATATTCATTTACTGCTGCAATACTGTACCATATTTCACTAAGACTGAAGCAATTGCAAACTTGTTGTTTTTTTTACCCCTTTTCTATAGCACTGTATTTTAAACACAGAGTAGTACATTATGTATTTATTTAATAACACCCACTCAATAATTCCATAAATAATATCCGGATAACATGATAATGTAAAGCACAGACTAGGGTCACACCTTGTAAGCAGTGCATTCCTGACAACAGACTCGAGACTTGCAAAAAATGAATACAAAAATAAAATACAAATAGTACATGTTACTCGATCACGTATACAATATCAGTAGAACTAACAATAGGGAACTAGCATCTGTAATAGGCAGTTTCCAAAAAATGTAATTTGTGGATCAACGCAAGTGTATGAATATTCAAGAAATGTGAATTAATGAAAAATTAATGAGCATAAAAATGATAATGAGGGGAAAATTCATGAATATGCATGAATGGGAATAACTTTGTTTAATATACACTTAACAAGAGAGATAATTATCAAAAATTAATGTACATCTATACTCCACATGAAACATTATAATAATATATACATCCATATACAACAGTTCCTTTACAATAATGAGATGTTAGGGAGCCCATGTTTAACATGGTCAATCAAACGTAACATATGACAATCTTTTTTACCAAATAATTTCAAGCAGGCATGGCACTAAATAATTCCCCACGGGTTACTTCCCTCAATCTACATCCCCAGATGGGAACTCACAATACAGTATATGTATTATATAATTATACCTCCCTTTACTCCCTTTTTTCTATACAAGGCAGACTACCAAAGAGCTCTCTCTTATGATTTTTAAGTGTCCCTGGGAAGATACTCATGGTCCCCTCTTTATCTAGTACCAAGCCTTGTAATAACAATGATAATGGCAATCCAAGTAAAATAAGACATCGTGTATGTTCAATGATGGGTGGGGTACTATGTACAGGTGCAAACGTGAGGAATGATCAATGTCATGACCACTGTGAGCACTGGAACAGAACATCTGACAATATTGAGGCCACAGTCTGATCAAGAATCTGTGACATAACTAGAGATAGCAGTCTACTTTGATGATGAACGAAGAGTTTACGATTTTCTGGCACCTTAGCTAAATGCAGTAGAACTGTGGCAGCTCGCCTCAACATATCTAGACTGGTACCCATCCTTTCTGGATTGTCCCGCAGCATTTGTACACTGTGCATGTTGGCTACCTGTACAGCTTTCTGTTCTGCTGTCTCAAGAAAGTCTATCAACATTGATATGCTGGGATGCTGGAGTGCCACTCCTCTTGCAGCGCTACTACCTCCTTTAACCAACTCCGACAAGAGAACAATAGAAAATTCCACAGTCACTTGCTCATTTTTATTAGCAAGAAGTTCTGCCAGTACACTAAATAATTGCACAATCCTTTCATAAGGAGGGGTTGCAATGAGCATATCCACGTTTTTGTCGTGTATACAAAGTTTGCACATTGCCTCAAGCACGAGTCTGAGAGGAGATAGGACGGAGGTGGAACTCACTGTGGGTAGAGTGTCTGATGCGCACGACGACGGACACACTACCCAATGTAACAAACCCACTAGAACTGGTTTACAAATCTCGTCCGGAAAATTGTCTAGTCTTAACTGAGCACATATGTTGGCAAAGATCACAAGAGTGTTTTCACGGAGAATATTTAGGTAATCCCACCACCATTCTTCTATGCCCTGAGATGTGTCCACCATGTCTTCGTCCACGTCATCGCGATCAAATTTGCGTCGTACCCGAGAACGAGGTAGATGTTTGTGATGCAGCAGTAGAAGCTCACCAAAAATGTAAATAAGTCCGGCATGACGCGACATTTCCAGGTCGTTACCTGGAATACAAGATAAACTACGGAATATGTTTGAAATGCAGACACACCTCCTACCAATCTCATTCTGAGCCTCTGTTGTAAGGCACAGGGGTGGCTCATTTCGTTGGTAAGACTCATCCTCCATGTTATTTCTCTCACCCTCAGTGTTTATGCCAAATGAGTTCTTACATGTTTGCACCAGCTCCTCATTATCCAACAGCTCATATTTCACAGCCAGCTTAACTCGCGGCTCATCACTGAAGAATGACTGCTCACCAAGATTCTCCTCACTAGTTGCAGTAGAATCACCAGGATCTGCCTTGTCTAGAACAGGATCTCTTGGTTCAGATTTTATTGTCACTCCCTTCATGAAACTGTTACATGTATGTTCTTTCTCACAACTACTCTTATCACTATTGCAGTCTGTGTTGTCAGAACCATTGTCAGTCTTCTCATTTTCTAAAGTGTCCATTTCAAGAGACTTGGAATCTGTTTCTTTGTTTTTACTTTCTGAAACCGCATTACTGCCATCAGTTTCCATTATTTCATTTGAGTTTATATTTTCTTGTTTGATATTTATTTCTGCTTTTACATCCAACTCATTGGGATCTTTTAACTTCATAGGCTTCCTAAAGAATTTTTGACTACATCTTTTATTTTCAGTGCGATCTTCTAAATGTGTTTTTATGTGCTCTGTAAGGTCACCTTTCCCATATTCCCAGAGTTCCGATTGATCACCAAACTCACAGTACACATCCCAAAATTTATCATCAAGTAATCCATTTGGGTCAGAGTCTTCCTCTATTTTTACTTCCTTTCCTTGGCGTGTAACGAATGTATAATTTGTTCTAGATTTCAAATCTTTAGCTACATCCTTATCACACTCTTTCACAATTTCCTTGTCCTCACCCTTTCTCTCTTCAGCATCATTTTCTCCCTCTTTGTCCTTATCACCACCATTATTAGTATTTTTGTCACATTTTTCACTTTTTATTTCTTGTACTTCAGGAGACTTCTCTTTCTCAATTTCTGGTTCTTTCTCAACAGAACCTTCTTTAACAGTATCTGTCTCTTCTATTCTCACTAAACATTTGTTCGCCCTGTTAATGTCCTTCACATTTTCCATTTTGGCATCATTCCGATCTTCCTTAGTCGACTCAAGAATGGCCATTCTGATCAAGTTTTGTTTGAAGTCATCATGACCACATCCAATCTGAGTTTCATCAAACAGATCAAACATGTCAATAAGACAGCGTCGGAAATGGTCAAGGAGAACCTCCAGCAACCCTGAGAGATGACCAAGACCAAAGTATGCAACAGTGGAGTCATCAATCAATAGAATGTTAAGAGTATCTAAAGCCCATGTGCTCTCCGCCAGCAGTCCAGACTTTAACGTCATCATGATCCGCCAAGCTTCTATTTGACCTGGAAATAAATGCAGATGTTAGTTATAAATTTAGAAATATCTTTTATATTATAAAACAATACCATAGGCTAAAAGACGACAACCTTGACTATAACTAAACAAAAAATTATCTGAAAAAAAAATAAAATATTATGTAATATTTTCTTCGGATTCCTCTTCGAAATTTAACTACATGCATATTTTAACAGATGATCAATTTAAGTTTTACTATACAACACTATAAAAAGCAATGTTTAGATGATTTTGAAATTTGTGTTTCTTAGTTTTACTTTTAAGACAATTATATATCATTAGTATAGTGAGTTTGAAAGTCATCTCATATAATAATCCATTAACAAATGTTAAAAATAACAGAAACGTGAACTCTTGGTGTCAATAATAATGTGCTTTTATAAACAAATACAATAACATACTCATTCAAACTGTTTCTACACAGCTGCAGTTGGGAGTTTCTACACAGCTATAGTTGGATAGTTTCTCTTCACAGTTTGACAGTATCTACACATCTGCAGTTGGATAGTTCCTACACAGCTGGATAGTTCCTAAACAGCTAAATAGTTTCTACTCAGCTGGATAGTTCCTACACGGCTAAAATGTTTCTACTCGGCTTGATAGTTTCTACACAGCTGGATAGTTCCTACACAGCTGGTTAGATTCTACACAGCTGGATAGTTCCTACACAGCTGAATAGTTTATTCACAGCTGGATAGGTCCTACACAGCTGAACAGTTCATAAACAGCTGAATAGTTCCTACACAGCTGGATAGTTCCTACACAGCTGAATAGTTCCTACTCAGCTAAAAGGTTTCTACTCAGCTGGATAGTTCCTACACAGCTAAAAGGTTTCTACTCAGCTGGATAGTTCCTACACAGCTGAATAGTTCCTACTCAGCTGGATAGTTTCTACACAGCTAGATAGTTTCTACACAGCTGAATAGTTTCTTCACAGCTGGATAGTTCATAAACAGCTGGATAGTTCCTACACAGCTGAATAGTTCATAAACAGCTGAATAGTTCCTACACAGCTGGATAGTTCCTACATAGCTGAATAGTTCATAAACAGCTGGATAGTTCCTACACAGCAGAATAGTTCCTACACAGCTGGATATTTCCTACACAGCTGAACAGTTCCTACACAACTGGATAGTTCATAAACAGCTGAATAGTTCCTACACAGCTGGATAGTTCCTACACAGCTTGATAGTTTTGTTACAGCTGAACAGTTCATTCACACAGCAGAATAGTTCTTACACAGCTGAATAGTTCATACACAGCTGGATAGTTCCTACACAGCTGATTAGTTCATAAACAGCTGAATAGTTCCTTCACAACTGGATAGTTCTTACATAACAAGAAAGTTCCTGCACATTTGCATAGTTAAAAAAACAGCTGAATAGTTACTACCCAGCTGAATAGATATACACAAATGAATAGTTCCTACACAGCTGAACAGTTAACTAACAGCTGAATAGTTCCTACACAGCTGCATAGTTCTTACACAACTGAATAGTTCCTACACAGAGCTGCATAGTTTCTACACAACTGGGTAGTTCTTACCCAGCTGAACAGTTCATAAACAGCTGAATAGTGCCTACACAGCTAGATAGTTCCTACCCAGCTGAATAGTTCATACACAACTGGATAGTTCATACATTGCTGAATAGTTCCTACAACGCTGTATAGTTCCAACACAACTGAATAGTTCCTACACAGCTGGATAGTTCTTACACAAATGAATAGTTCCTACACAGCTGGTTAGTTCTTACACAAATGAATAGTTCCTACACAGCTGGATAGTTCTTACACAAATGAATAGTTCCTACACAGCTGGTTAGTTCTTACACAAATGAATAGTTCCTACACAGCTAAATAGTTCCTACACCGCTGGATAGTTCCTACACAACTGAGTAGTTCCTACACAGCTGAATTGTTCATAAACAGCAGAATAGTTCCAAAACAGCTGAATAGTTCCTACACAACTGTATAGTTCATAAACAGCAGATTAATTGTATACAGCTGAATAGTTCTCGCACAGCTTATTAATTATTACACAGCTGGACAGTTCCTGCACAGCTGTATAGTTCCATATAAGTGTAAGCAATAAAGAAGTTGAGATTTGTGCCATGCATAAGATAAATATAAACATTTTATCATTAGAATTCAGAACATGCTGTATTAATCTACTAGTTAACCTCATTTTGACTTCCCGAGTCATACAGTATTGTGATATGTTACAATATCACTGAATCAGGGGGAACAACTGGGAGAAATCCTTGGTTAATGTGTGTATCGTGTATGCCCTGTAGTCAATTCTCTCATCAATTCCACTAAAACTGGTATAAAAAGAAGATGAAGAGAATGTCTATGAAATAATAATCCCACAAAAGGCAACTTACCAAAGATGATAATGAGAGACTTTGTCCCATGTCATATTTGGCCAGTTTGGTAAAAAAGACCCTCAGAAAAGCAGCACAACGAAATGGGAGGAGCAACTCCGTGCTTCTGATTAAGATTATAAGGCAACTTTGAAAAGATCCAGGGGAGATTTTGTAAAATCTAAAGGGTTTATAGTATTGTGAAGCTCACTAGCACTTTCCTGTCATAAATCATTATACTTCTGTTCTCATTTATACCTATAATATTCCCATTGTTTTTTTATTAAATAGTCTGCCAAATTTGTACAATCTTTATGAAATATCCCACTTCTCCAACACAGGACAGAGGTTAGCACACAGGATGGGTATAATACAAGGGTTTAGGATTCAATACAGGTATATCTCTGCTCACAATTAGTAGAAACCCCTGCATCAGACTTGTCCTCTGCTCACAACTACTACTAGAGACTGCTGCATCACACTTATATTCTGCTCACAAAAACTACTAGAGACTGCTGCATCATACTTGTATTCTGTTCACAAAAACTACTAGAGACTGTTGCATCAGACTTGTCTTCTGTTCACAAAAAATACTAGAGACTGCTGCATCAGACTTGTCTTCTGCTCACAATTACTACAAGAGACTGCTGCATCAGACTTGTCTTCTGTTCACAAAAACTACTAGAGACTGCTGCATCAGACTTGTCTTCTGCTCACAATTACTACTAGAGACTGCTGCATCAGACTTGTCTTCTGTTCACAATTACTACTAGAGACTGCTGCATCAGACTTGTCTTCTGTTCACAATTACTACAAGAGACTGCTGCATCAGACTTGTCTTCTGTTCACAATTACTACTAGAGACTGCTGCATCAGACTTGTCTTCTGTTCACAATTACTACTAGAGACTGCTGCATCAGACTTGTCTTCTGTTCACAAAAACTACTAGAGACTGCTGCATCAGACTTGTCTTCTGCTCACAATTACTACAAGAGACTGCTGCATCAGACTTGTCTTCTGCTCACAATTACTACTAAAGACTGCTGCATCAGACTTGTCTTCTGTTCAAAATTGCTACTAGAGACTGCTGCATCAGACTTGTCTTCTGCTCACAATTACTACAAGAGACTGCTGCATCAGACTTATATTCTGCTCACAAAAACTGTACAAGAGATCAGCGCATCACTTATATTCTGCTCATAATAACTACTAGACACCGCTGCATCAGACTTATATTCTGCTCACAATCACAGTATTAGAGACTGCTGCAACCGACTTGTCCTCTGCTCACAATAACTGTTCTAGAGACCGCTGCATGAGACTTGTCTTCTGCTCACAATAACTGTTCTAGAGACGTATGCATCAGACTTGTCTTCTGCTCACAATAACTACTAGAGATGCTGTATCAGACTTGTCTTCTGCTCATAATAACAACTAGAGACTGCTGCATTATACTTGTCTTCTGCTCACAATAACTAGTAGAGACCCCTGCATCAGATTTATTTTCTGCTCACAATAACTACTAGAGACCGCTCCATCAGATTTGTTTTCTGCTCACAATAACAACTAGAGACCGCTGCATCATACTTGTTTTCTGCTCACAATAACTACTACAGACCGCCGCTGTATCAAACTTGTCTTCTCCTAACAATAACTGTACTAGAGACCACTGCATCAGACTTGTCTTTTGCTCAGAATAACTATTAGAGACTCCTGCATCAGGCTTTTCTTCTGCTCAGAATAACTACTAGAGACCCCTGCATCAGACCTGTCTTCTGCTCAGAATAACTATTAGAGACCCCTGCATTAGACTTGTCTTCTGCTCATAATAAATGTACTAGAGACCCCGGCATCAGACTTGTCTTCTGCTCACATTAACTATAAGAGACCCCTATATCAGACTTGTCTTCTGCTCCCAATAACTGTACTAGAGACCCCTGCATCAGACCTGTCTTCTGCTCACTATAACTGTATTAGAGACTCCTGCAACAGACTTGTTTTCTGCTCACAATAACTGTACTAAAGACTCCTGCATCAGACTTGTCTTCTGCTCACAATAACTTCTGCATCCGATTTGTCTTCTCCTTACATAACTACTAGAGACTCCTGCAACAGACTTGTCTTCTGCTCACAATAACTTCTGCATCAGATTTGTCTTCTCCTTACATAACTACTAGAGACCCCTGCATCAGATTTTTTTCTTCTGTTCACAATAACTGTACAAGAGACTGCTGCATCAGACTTGTCTTCTGCTCATGATAACTGTACTAGAGAGAGAACCCTGCATCAGACTTGTCTTCTGCTCACTATAACTGTATTAGAGACTCCTGCAATAGACTTATCTTCTGCTCATAATAACTGTACTAGTGAACCTTGTATCAGACTTGTCTTCTGCTTACAACAACTACTAAACCACTGAATCAGACTTGTCTTCTGCTCACTATAACTGTATTAGAGACTCCTGCAACAGACTTGTCTTCTGCTCATATTAACTGTACTAGAGACTCCTGCATCAGACTTGTCTTCTGCTCACAATAACTACTAGAGACCCCAGCATCAGACTTGTCTTTTGTTCACAATAACTATTAGAGACCAGTGCAACAGACTTGTCTTCTGCTCATAATAACTGTATTAGAGACTCCTGCATCAGACTTGTCTTCTGCTCATAATAACTGTATTAGAGACTCCTGCATCAGACTTATCTTCTGCTCATAATAACTGTACTAGAGAACCCTGCATCAGACTTGTCTTCTGCTCATAATAACTGTACTAGAGAACCCTGCATCAAACTTGTCTTCTGCTCATAATAACTGTTTTAGAGACCAGTGCATCAGATTTACATTTAAAGACTAGAGCTTATTTATGATTGCCGTTTTTGTGTCTTATGTACATAACAGAAGCAGTGAATGGAGAAGGTGAAATTATGAGGTTAAGGGCCAAGGTGGGCAGGAAGGTTGGAAGGTTTTGCAATTATTGAGTACATGCTGCACTGAGTGAAAGCAGTAATTTAAAGTTTACTCAGTCCAAATAGTTGCACAGTTCTCATGCAATATTACAAACATGTCTGAAACTTGGTGGAAGCAGTCATTGATCTGTGACTGACAGAATTTATGAAAAGTCTCAATACATTCACAAATTGTGGAGAACAAAGATTAACCCAGACTTGGATAATTCCATCAGGTTAGGAGATCTACTCACATAATGCATTGGTTAGAAATAAGCTTCTGTTACTACCGTGCTATATAGTTATGGAGCATTACAAATTGTGTAACTCCACCCACTTTTATCTTTAAAATATATGCATTAAATGTGCTTGTTATTATAGCATGTCTATATGAACACAGTCAATAATTTTCTCCTTTTCTTTTGCATAAACAACATAATAGGATATTTTTAAAATTTACTTCTAAATAAAACTTTTTTTTTTCCATGTTACAGATAGAAAATCATTTACATTCTGTTTTATTGTTTTCTTTACAATACATTTTAGTGTTGTAAGTGTCATAGAAACTACTATACACATGTAGTTAAAAGAAGCTTATTTTAAAATGTTTTAGTGAACAAGTCCTTGAAAAGTGCAGCAAGAATATTCTATTCCCAAGGTTAAAGGTCACCTGAACTGGATATCCCACGGTTTCTGCGACTTCCTGTTGTGACGTATTTGTAACCTAGAGGACCTGACGTCACGATATAAGCACACATTTAGTGGACGACATGCACAGCTCAACAAACATCTATTATTTTATTTACAACATCATCTCATAGGGATTGTAATGATACTTTAAATATGCTAGTTAAAACAGGACTTGCTTCGTCATCCTTTGTCAAAATGTTTGTTTAAGGAGAATTCAATGCAGATTAAATGGATATAAAATAGGAAAATATAGGAATTTTTTGTTTTATTCAAAAACTTTTTTTTTCAATAATGTAAGAATTTAAGTATAAAGTTTCATTTTATTATTTTATTTCTTGTTTCTAAATAAAACTGAACTTAAAAAATTATATTTATTACACTTGTAAACAATTCTGTGTTAACATTTTCCTTCTGTTTCTACTACCATTGTACACATTATTCAATCCCCATGAAGTACAAAGCAGACATTGTAAGCATATTTATTATTAGAGCCTATCTAAAAGACCACATTTAGTGTACCTCAAAGTATACTTGCTTCTTCAAACCCATCCAAGTCTAATCCCATAGAAGCTTTAAGAAATATCGCAACATGAAATTTCATTTTATTTTACGATCAAAATCTAATCTAGAGCCAGAGAGTAAACCTCATCTTCTAGTAGAGTTCTCGATCACCGAAAATTAGCAACAGCCAGTCATTTTAAATAACATAAAAACATTTCATTATATACAAATTCTACAACCAATGGACTTGTTTGTTACAAATCATTCCCCTCAAACATCTGGGAAAGAAACTGTTGTTTTTTTTATAAAGCAAGTACACTTTTAGGCAAGTGCTTCTACAATTTAAATTCTAATATCTCTAACATAAATTATAAATATAAATCAAAAAGTTCATCACAAAACACAACAAACCAAAATTCGTTTTTCTTCATATGCACACGCACGCATTGTTAAAACGTGCATGCCATCACGAATGATATATTAACTGTTAACGTTACGAGCTACTCAACTACACAACATGTTTCATTGGATACGAGGGTGCAATGTTTGATACACGCAACAAATCTATGTACACTACAACAGGAGTATACGAGGTTAGTAAATGAGAGACGATGTGTAGTTTCTTATACCAGATGAGATAAGGAAAAGATTCATAAAACATTAACAGTGATGTATGTAGGAACATGTATGAAATATGACAAAAGATTGGGAGTGAATAAGAAACTGATGTATAACATGGCAAGTTATACATCATTAAACGTTCAAATTTCATCCCTGTTTTAAATGAAGCACCTCAACTGAATTTTTATAAGAAAACAGGATGTTTCAGTGGTATCAAGACTTGTATACTGACGGCCAATGTCTTCAATCTGTGTACGTTTTTTTTTTTTTAATATTAAGACGCTATTTTTCCACACTGAACCCAGATTTCACTTGTTGGTCATGTCAATGATATACTACAATGTAGACCCAGATCAGCCAGCAATTATGTTGCCGTCTTGTTTCGCAGAAATTCAAATTTGACAAAATTAAAATAAAATTTCAGCTCACAAAATTTTATGGTCAATAGGTAAAGTTTCATGCCACAGTCAACATATCTAAACCACTGAACATTGATTAACAAACATGTTTAATTTTCAAAACGCCAACATACAACTGCAAAATGACATTCACCCAAACTATGATGGAATTCACAATGACATTACATAACACTCGAAAACAATGGTGTTTGAAGATGCTCACCTATGTCATGTTTGGTTAGTCGTCGCCGTTTGCTCATCAGCGGCTGAGTGGACTCGACTGTATCTATAGGAAAGTGCATGTCCTTCTTATAATGGCCTGGCATGCCATGGGCACCCATCTTCTAAAGATTAAAAGGACGTCAAGTTAGTATTTTTGGAACTTCGGATCCTTAACTTATGCTATCCAATTAAGATGAGTAAAATTGAAACAATGGCGATTCCTTTTAAAAACAGTTTTACCAATGGCACATGTCATGAAAAGTTGCTAGTTAAACGTAACCACTATCTATAATCAGCATATTCTCTCAGGAATCAAGACGCAAGCCCATGACTTTAGTGGTCAGAGATTAAGATTATCGGCGACCAATCATTCACTGTGGACCTTTTTCTTCAACACCGAGCCTCAATAGATTCACTGTTAGCCCATAAATTACGGAAAATGTGAGCATTTTATTTGTTCTATATGCTAGAAGAGATTCACAACATTCAAACACTTCCAGGATCTACCTTGTGTCACGTCATGTCACTTTATACACAAGTTTACAATTTGGTCCAATCTTTAACACACCCAGAAAAGATTGCACATTTTTGGCAGGATTGTTAGCCAGAAAGCTTATTTCGAATATCAAACTGAACAATTGACCATCTACACATTTATTATTCAGTGACCTGTGTATTTATAATTCCTGTTGGGAGACATGTCAACAACTTCAGCAATCTACCTGTTTGTTATTCGGCGACATGGTGTATTCCCGATTCCTATTTGGCGACAATCTCATTCTGCTCATGTGACTCATGTTCGGTGGACCACTCGGGCTCATCCCCGGTCCAGGGGCAGGACCGTAAGGTGGATGATAGACCCTCTGGGATGGCATTGGTGACCACTGATTCTGTTCTCGACGATCTGCAATACAAAAGACAGCAATGGTAAATGGTAAATAAAACTGGATTATCACAATCACTTACTCTGTCCTTTTATACTTTATTGCACTTTTAATTTCCCCAACTTAAAAAAATATACATATGTTTTTGCAACAGGCGAGTGCTAACCATGTTTATAGTATTTGTAGGCATTTGGTTTAAATATTTCTTAATTTTCTGTTTTCATTCAGGACTTAAAAGTGCAATGCAGATTAACTATAAATAAAGCTGGAGATAAATGAAACACTAGCATAAAAACCTTGGAGAGATAAGAAATGCTGAACTCTTTCTAGCCATATATCAGATCTAAGTCTTAAACAAAACTTAATTGATTTTAAATTAAATAAATTTTAAATATATTTAAAATATAAATCATAATAATAAATTATAAAACTGCTTTTTTTTTTATATAAAAGAAAATGGTTGTTGTTCTGATTCAAAATCCAGTATTAAATAAGATAAGAGAGGAAAAAAGCACACTTATCTCTATATCAAGGAAAGGAGAAGAAACAATGAAGAGTTGTAAACTATGTATAATATCTAGTGAAGAGCAGAAATTATGCTAAAGTGTAAGCCACACATCTAACCTGGTACAACTAAGGGAACTAACAATAGTCTCTAACAATCTAGAGTGATCTCCCCATAACCATCATATCATTCTATGTATTGATTTAAGTAATATTTTTCTGTAATATATTCATTTTTTGTTTTGTTTTCTTTACCATATATGCCATGATACAAATCCACAATTAACGACTGAGAACGATTAAGAGCTGACCCAGTCACATGGCATGAAACTTGCAACAATATCGATACCAGTCAAGTGGGCCAACTCTTAATCCTACTCGTGGTTTCAGAAACTGCATTATTACAAGACTTTTATCTGCCAGTCTGTAAAAAGATATCTATGATAAGACAATAGGTAAAATAATAAAAAAAAACACATTAATGAAGAGTTTATTTCTGATCAGGTCTATAGCTAAACATGATCCATTCTATCTCGTGAGATGACCCAGTCTTTTATGCCAGATTTATAGCTCGACAAACCACATAAAACATTCCCTACTATTCCCTGTGAGATGGTTAGAGACTATTTATGAAAGTCCTCTGTAGATGCATACCGGTGTGTCCCGCGTCAACACTATAATCAGTATACTGATGTGAGGACGACGCCCCCGGATATGATGACGTATTTGTCTCAACCACGTAATTCATCCCTGATGAACCACTGTACGGTTGCGAACCATACGCTGTCAAATAGAAAAACCAACTTGCATGTACTAAATGTTAATTTTCACTCATACTTGTTAATTACATATATTCTTTTATTATAGTACAATTCTCTGTTACATCGGAGGTGGGATAATGTAAAATAACCAGCGTTCAATTTCACAAAATATATAACATTAAAACAGTGATAGACATACTATCTTATAACAGTTATTTCCCTTGGTTGTGTGTTGATATTCCCTCCTGCACACACAAGCTACTGGTTTGTGTTTCTTAATAACAATCGCTACTCCCTGTTAAGAATCATGGAACATTTGGTTTGTCTCTGTAACGCAACATTGTAATTTAACAGTGTTTTAGTTTTTTAGTTCTGTGAATTAACATTTTCAGTGAGAAGCTAAGGCTTACACAGATGGCAAATAGACTTTTCCCATCACTGGCTTAAGTTACCTCAATTGATACTGACTATAAACTGTATGTGTTTTCTTATGCAATATATCAACAAAGGAGAAGACAGAAATTAGCACCCAAGCCATATTTAGCAACACAGTAGAACTAACAATTTTATTCAGGAATTTTTTATTTTTTATATCTTTCCTGGATAAATCTTTGACATTGAAAACATGCCTGTGGGAACCCAGCAGTGAACAAACACATGTCGTGGGAGCATTACCATGGCAACTGCATGATTATATGTGAAACTTAACAAGCATTTCACACACAATTATATGAAATTCACCCCTTTGGTGACATTTACTATATATGAATTATTTTATCATGTTCATATCTGGGTAAAAAATCTTCAAACAGTTAAATTCAGGCTAAATGTCCGGATTACACTAAAATCTGACATAATCATGCAAAAACAACCAAATTATTGAACAGCAGAACTGTTAATCATGTCCAATGATTGTCATAGCACATGTTAGTAGTGAAATGCTCTGAAGAACAACACCATGTGGAACAAGAACAGTAAAAACATGTGATATTAGATTGACTACCTAAGTTTAATTTATTAATAATGGCAGATGACAATTATTGTACTGCAATATTTGTGAATTTATAATTTCTGGTACTGCAAACACTTGTGAATTTAGAGATTCAGTTTTAGAAGCAATGGTTTGATGAATATAGCACCTGGACAAATATTAACAAATTAAAAGTTAAAATTTAGATGGTTAGAAACAGAAAAGTGTAGTTAGATTTTTTACATTTGAATATTGCAGGCTGAATGTTGTACCAGTGAAACATCCAGCGTGTGCTGAATATATATGTATTGTGTATGTGACATGTGCATGCATCATGTGTGGGTGTTGGTATAAAAGTGATGTATACACTCAAGAACAATGGTGAAGTATGCGACAGTTCCTCAAACCCTGCAGTAAAACCACGAAATATCCAACGCTCTCCATGCATTTGACTGTAATATGACAGTAATTAATATCTCGCTGCCGTATTCACAAAACATCTCAACATCTGACTGTTTGCAGTCAAGTTGAAATTCTAGAACTGCTTCATTTAAGTTTGGTCACTTTTTGCATTTAGAATGTCCGAAAGACAAAGTTAATGTATATCAATACAATATCTGACAGAAATAATACTGTTAATAGATTATAGGTCCAACTGGGCCTGAGGACTCTCTGCTGTCTTATAACTGGCCATAGTATTTCTTGAAATTACACAATATAAACTCTTTTGGGAGGACGGCTTGACCTATTATGGAAAATACTCCCCTCCCACCCTATCTTATTTGAGAGAAGGTTACTTACTATGAAAAGAAAATGTCTGAATTGAGACTGGTTAGTTTCCCATCAATTTCTATGTAAAACTATACACCCAAGTCACTTTGTTTATTCTAACTATAATCTAATAATTGTAGGGATTTGCTATGATCAGACTGACAATGGTTTAGATCTCAAAATGATAGCAAAAGAAAAAAAAAATTCCATCTAATATTCCTATGTAAAACAAGTTTGCTTACATACCTTCTACATTCTTGTATAATTCATCAATCCCTTGCTGATGTAATGATAATTTTTGTTGTATATGAACAAATATGACAGATAAGTTCTATTCCAATGGCCAGTGGAGCTAAAAATGAACTTTGAACTGGAGTGCCAACTCCATGGCAGGAAAATTCCACTTGTCCACACACCATGACTAGTAAACAATTGGCCAGGGCAAATAAGAATTAATAAACTGACCATAATATCTCTGATTAAAAACAAACAAAAAAACAAGATTTGAAAAGCAGGATGAGTAACTTTGGTTTCAAACTTTAAACTTAGGTTGAGATGTGTTGCGAATACGATTAGCCAATATATAAAAAAAAAGATTCTTTAAAATACAGGTATGTGATTAACCAAATTTGTGGGACATCATAGCCAACATATCAGGTAAGAGAGGCACACCAATCTAGTTGTTAAGCATCAAGCCAAGAATGACAATTTACCATTTTCAAATATATATTTTAGATTCTACTGAAATAGTAGTTTGAAGGTGTGTGAATGTTTCCAAAACATTTAGTCAATTCCTTTCCACTATTCACAAGTTCAAACAGGATAAAAACTTGAACAATGATGCAAGTAGGATTTAACTAAAGTTTGGGGCGAATGTTCCAGCGCAAGTTTTTTTTTTTACTTTATGACTACAACGTTTGAAGACATAAGAATGGAATTATTTATTGGTTGAACTATCTTTTTCAAGTGGTAAATAAATAAAATTTTATTTTCAAATTTCAGCCGAATAACTTTTTTTGTATATCACAGAAAGATAATTTTGGTCAATAAAACATTTATATAAACAGACGTTAAAACTTTGTGTCAAGTGCATATTTGTACTAATATTAAGAAATGGTGAAAGTTTTATCACAATATTTTACAATTATCAGTTATTGTTTGTCAAATATCTTAATATTGGCTGTTTTGGCAACACTGAATTTAAAAGGATTTTCTCCATTTAAAAACAGCTTTAAAAGCTTTAAAATGTATTTTAGTTGACAGAAAATATTTTATTTACAACAAAAAAAGATTATCTTCTGATATCTTATTTTAATACATGCCACTGAATTTGTATTTATAAAAAGCCCAAAACAAGAAATGTCACTGTTAAGTGTCACATGCCCCACAAATGGTCTGTGAAAATAAAAATATATAATATGTTATGTTGATCATTTGTAGCAAGTATCAACAAAATCTATCAATGCATGACAAAGTAACAGGCCGGAAACGAAATCTCACACAAACTGAGTGTTGTCAAACAAACTCAAATTGTGACCTTGACCTTTGAGGTATGGGTGTGGGTCTTACTAGTGACATGTCGTCATGTTATGTTGATCATTTGTAGCAAGTATCAACAAAATCCATGTATGCATGAGAAAGTTACAGGCCGGAAACGAAATCTCACACAAACTCAAAGTGTTGTCAAACAAACTCAAATTGTGAGTTTGACCTTTGAGGTACGGGTGTGGGTCTTACTCGCGACACGTCGTTATACTATGTTGATCATTTGTAGCAAGTATCAACAAAATCCATATATGCATGACAAAGTTACAGGCTGGAAATGAAATACCGGACGGAAGGCCGGATGGACAGACGGATGGACGGACGCTGCGATTACTATATGCCACCCAAATTTTTTTGGTGGCATAAAAATCTTTACCTAAAACATATGCTCCAAACAATAATACCTTATAAACATAAATATATCAAGTTTCTTACAAGAAATCTTAGCTGCCTAAAATAAGACTACGCAACAAAAGAGTGATATTAGACACAGTGCAGGTGGTGATGGATATTTCGTGCACGTTATATATAGACGAGTAGAGACAAGTGATGATAATAAAGACAAACTGAACACAGAATGCCTACCCAGGTTATCCACACCATACTCAGGATAATTAGGACGGGATGGGGTCATGTGCATGGTTCCCATACGATCATCGAAACTCATAGAGCCTCGAGGAACATAAGCTGTCAAAAAAGCCAAAAGAAGCGATTCCTTAAAAGATTTCCACAAAATGAAATAATTCCCAAATTCATTTCATTAAGTTACAAATATAATTTTTGCTCAATTCAGATTTGGAAAAAAAAAACACAATTTGTCGAATAAATACATTTTTGTTACTTAATTATTTTTTTCTTCAAAATATTCATTAAACAAATAAAACGTCACCAAAAGGGACAATTGATGTTAAAAAAAATATGTAAGTGAAGATTATCAGAGGGACATTGATAAAGTGCAGTGTGGAACTGACAACTTACCAGGAGACATATATGCATCATTCCGGCCATCAGGGTAACGCTTATTTGGGGTATTATAGATGGTTCCAGACATGTCACGGTTCATTGGAGGCTTCCCAAATTGCCCTTGTTGATTTGGATAACCTTGGTACTGATCGCTGTTCATCATTGGTCTCGGACCATAGCCTGGTTGACTGCCATGGAAACCTTGATTGTAATGCTCAGGGCCGGGGCCTGAGGGCATTTGGTTGCCAAAGCGAGCAGGAAAACCTCCTGGTTCCATGGGTTGTTGTTGTTGTTGGGATCCCATGTATGGTTGGTTGGGGCCCTGTTGAGGGGTGTTCATGGATTGCTGTGGCATCATCGGAGTTATCGGTGGATTATTGGACTGAGACATAACGGGAGAGGACTGATCAAACCTGGAATCACAATATAATAAATTAGTTTTGATTGCGGAAATTTTTTTTGAAATTCATTAAGTGTACATGACTAAAATAAATCAGAATGTATTTTCAAATTCATTAACTTTGACCTTTGTCCTTCTGAACTTGTACAACTTTGTTTTTCGACTATCATTCCATCATCATTTATAAAGATGTTATAATCATATTTACAGTTACCAACAAAGTTTGTAAACATGTCAGAGTCAAAATAATAACAGAACATAACCTATTTATGAGGGAAATTATATTACCTTAATTTCCTGTTATATTACCACAATTTTCTAGATTAATTTGTAAATAATAGTAAGTATTTAACAGATCATAAAAAGTTTAATTTTGGTAAAATTAAAAATTAATATTGTACCTGTCGGGTTTGCTGAACTGGTCACCAAATGGAAACTGTCTTCCGGAGCCTGATGCACTGGATGTACTCGTCGTATTACCAAACTGACTCGAGCTACTATTCGACTGCCCATTTGTGTGCTGCTGTATGGACTGCATTGGCACAGACTGGGATCCATTGGGGGGCATTGACTGGGACCCATTTGGTGGCATCGACGAAATTGATTGAGAAGATGATATTGACTGCATTGCCACAGACTGTCCTGGTAGAGGTTGTCCTGGCATTAGCTGTTGTCCCATAGACTGTGGGGGCATGGACTGAGGGGGCATTGACTGATGTGGCATGCCCTGTGGTGGCATTGTGTCATGTGGTCGGGGAACACTATCGCCCGGCATACTACTGTTACTGTCTTGACTAACTGTGTTTGACTGACTCATGGTAGATGTGCTTGTTGCTGTAGACATGCTTGCTGTTGACATAGTGAATGAAGAACCCGAATTCTGGGGCTGGTTCCCCGACTGTTGTGACATTATACTAGAATTAGGAGGCATGTCAGATGACATAGTGGAGTTACGAGAAGGCATGTCGCCGCTCATCTGGGGTTCAACTTTCACTGTGGCATTGTCAGAGTTGCTACTACTTGCCATGCTGCTGCTGTTTGGGGGCATGTTAGCTGCATTCTGGCTTGGCATTGGACCACTGTTGGGAGGCATTGGCGAGTTAGATTGTGGCATTCCTGAATTAGTGGTAGGCATACCAGAAAAAGGAGGCATCTGGGAGCCTGCATTTGGTCGAGAAAAAGGTTCATCTGCAAAAGGGTCCAGACAACTGACACTATCGGAGTTGCCTCTCAGGTTCGTAGGAGGGACCATAGGTCCAGTGTTTCCAGGCATTGGACCATTTCCCTGCATCGAGTTGTTGCCAGAAATGGGGCCGCTGCCAGATATGGAGCTACTATTGTGCATGGGACCATTTCCTGGCATAGTGCCACTCCCAGGCATGGGTCCACTTCCTGGCATGGGTCCACTTCCTGGCATGGGTCCACTCCCAGGCATGGGTCCACTTCCTGGCATGGGTCCACTTCCTGGCATAGGTCCACTTCCTGGCATGGGTCCACTTCCTGACATAGGTCCACTTCCTGACATGGGTCCATTACCAGACATTGAGCCACTACTTGGCATTGGCCCACTACCTGAGGGTCCAGACTGGCTCATGCTGTTTCTCATCATGGACTGGTTCATGGTATTTGAAGGCATCATTCCAGACTGGTGACCCATGCTGTTGCCAGGTATCATGCTATTAGGGCCAATCATGCTATTGGGAGGCATATTCATATTGTTGGGCATCATATGTTGATTCATGTTGTTGGGCATCATGTTGCCGGACTGAGGTCCCATGTTGCCCATCATGCTGTTTGGACCACCCTGCATTCCTGGTCCCATCATACTGCCCTGAGGGCCCATGTTGTTACCCATCATGCTGTTAGGCCCACCTTGCATCATGTATCCACCATTTCCACCCATCATTCCACCTTGTGGGCCCATGTTACCCATCATGTGACCTGGACCTTGCATTCCAGGGCCCATATGGTGGGGACCACCCATGTTGTTGGGGCCCATCATCTGACCACCATGTTGGCTCATGTTATTCATCATGTGGTTACCCATCATGCCTGGCTGACCCATGTGACCAATGTTGGGATCATTCTGCATGTACTGGTTAGGTCCGGGGATACCATCCTGGGAACTTTGGGATCCTGCTGAAACAGAGACCACATGCTATATGACAATTTCCATCTCTGTTTCTGTTACTAGTTACCAAACTACACATGCCACAACATGAAATTATAAGGCAAAAAACACAAGCAAATTCAGGGAATTTATGTCCCCTGCTTTTTTCAAAAGATTTGATTCAGGTATTCTTAAGTAACTGCATGGAAAACCCCAAATATATTTTTTTTCCACAAATTAAAGGGACAGAACAGTTACTGTAAAATGGCAAATGCCACAACCCCTGAAATCGAACTAAGCCTGTGTTTTATCATTATAATTTAATTAGAATTTGAAAAAAGAGTTGATTATGACATTCATAACCTATTGCATGGAAACCAAAAAATTTACGAATTTTTGCAGTATAAAAGGGCTACTCACAACAAGTCACTTCCCCTAAAATCGAACTTAGCCTGTGTTTTGTCATTATAAACATTGTATTAAAATTTCAAAAGATTTGATTCTGGCATTCTTTATTGCATGGAAACCAAAGTGTGACGGACGG